>CM056597.1:17131681-17411277 GCA_029721355.1 Tegillarca granosa | reverse complement strand
ATATCAACAAGCTAACTATACAACAGACACCCACTCAAATATCCAAACAGCTAACTATACTACAGACATCCAACTCAAATATCACAACAGCTAACTATACTACAGACTTCCAACTCAAATATCACAACACCTGACTATACTTCAGACATCCAACTCAAATATCACAACAGCTAATATACAACAGACATCCAACTCAAATATCACAACAACTAACTATATACAGACACCTAACTCAAATATCACCACAACTAACTATAACTACAGACATTCAACTCAAAAATCACAACAGCTAACTATACAACAGACCACCAACTCAAATATCACAACAGCTAACTATACTACAGACATCCAACTCAAATATCACAACAGCTAACATATACAGACATCCAACTCAAATATCAAACCTGACTATACTTCAGACTCCAACACAAAATCACAAACCTAACTATACAACAGACATCCAACTCAAATATCACAACAACTAACTATATTACAGACACCTAACTCAAATATCACCACAACTAACTATACTACAGACATTCAACTCAAAAATCACAACAGCTAACTATACAACAGACACCCAACTCAAATATCACAACACCTGACTATACTTCAGACATCCAACTCAAATATCACAACAGCTAACTATACAACAGACATCCAACTCAAATATCACAACAACTAACTATATTACAGACACCTAACTCAAATATCACCACAACTAACTATACTACAGACATTCAACTCAAAAATCACAACAGCTAACTATACAACAGACACCCAACTCAAATATCACAACAGCTAACTATACTACAGACATCCAACTCAAATATCACAACAGCTAACTATACTACAGATATCCAACTCAAATATCACAACACCTGACTATACTTCAGACATCCAACACAAATATCACAAAACCTAACTATACAACAGACATCCAACTCAAATATCACAACAACTAACTATATTACAGACACCTAACTCAAATATCACCACAACTAACTATACTACAGACATTCAACTCAAAAATCACAACAGCTAACTATAATACAGACACCCAACTCAAATATCACAACAACTAACTATACTACAGACATCCAACTCAAATATCACAACAACTATCTATACTACAGACATGCACACAACTATCACAACAGCTAACTATACTCCATACACTCAACTCAAATATAACCACACCTAACTATACTACAGACATCCAACTCAAATAGCACAACAACTAACTATACTACAGACATCCAACTCAAATATCACAACAACTAACTATACTACAGACATCCAACTCAAATATCACAACAACTAACTATATTACAGACATGCACACAACTATCACAACAGCTAACTATACTCCATACACTCAACTGAAATATAACCACAGCTAACTATACTACAGACAACAAACTCAAATATCACCACAACTAACTATACTTCAGACATCCAACTCAAATATCACCAGAGCTAACCATAATGTCATGTGCTACTTTTGAATTTTCATGAAATAATCAGACATTGTCATGTGCTATTTTCAAATGTATTGTTTAATAGAAATTGAAAAGTAACACATGACATTTCTACAAAATTATCAAATCTTACCATCCTACTGACAGTTAGCAATACATTTTCACAGCTTACCATAATACAGACCAAAGCTCCATACAATAAACTCAAATATCACAACAGCTAACTATATATCAGGCATCCAACTCAAATATCACAACAGCTAACTATACTCCATACAATCAACTCAAATATCACAACAGCTAACTATATTACAGGCATCCAACTCAAATATCACAACAGCTAACTATACAACAGACATCCAACTCAAATATCACAACAGCTAACTATACTCCATACAATCAACTCAAATATCACAACAGCTAACTTTATATCAGACACCCAACTCAAATATCACAACAGCTAACTATACTACAGACATCCAACTCAAATATCACAACAGTTAACTATACTACAGACATCCAACTCAAATATCACAACACCTAACTATACAACAGACATCCAACTCAAATATCACAACAACTAACTATACTACAGACATGCACACAACTATCACCACACCTAACTATACTCCATACACTCAACTGAAATATAACCACAGCTAACTATACTACAGACAACCAACTCAAATATCACAACAGCTAACTATACTCCATATACTCAACTCAAATATCACAACAGCTAACTATACAACAGACACCCAACTCAAATATCACAACAGCTAACTATACTACAGACATCCAACTCAAATATCACAACAGCTAACTATACTACAGACATCCAACTCAAATATCACAACACCTGACTATACTTCAGACATCCAACTCAAATATCACAACAGCTAACTATACTACAGACATCCAACACAAATATCACAACACCTAACTATACAACAGACATCCAACTCAAATATCACAACAACTAACTATATTACAGACACCCAACTCAAATATCACAACAACTAACTATACTACAGACATTCAACTCAAAAATCACAACAGCTAACTATACTACAGACACCCAACTCAAATATCACAACAACTAACTATACTACAGACATCCAACTCAAATATCACAACAACTAACTATACTACAGACATGCACACAACTATCACAACAGCTAACTATACTCCATACACTCAACTCAAATATAACCACACCTAACTATACTACAGACATCCAACTCAAATAGCACAACAACTAACTATACTACAGACATCCAACTCAAATATCACAACAACTAACTATACTACAGACATCCAACTCAAATATCACAACAACTAACTATACTACAGACATGCACACAACTATCACAACAGCTAACTATACTCCATACACTCAACTCAAATATAACCACACCTAACTATACTACAGACATCCAACTCAAATAGCACAACAACTAACTATATTACAGACACCTAACTCAAATATCACCACAACTAACTATACTACAGACATTCAACTCAAAAATCACAACAGCTAACTATAATACAGACACCCAACTCAAATATCACAACAACTAACTATACTACAGACATCAAACTCAAATATCACAACAACTAACTATACTACAGACATCCAACTCAAATATCACAACAACTAACTATACTACAGACATCCAACTCAAATATCAGAACAACTAACTATATTACAGACATGCACACAACTATCACAACAGCTAACTATACTCCATACACTCAACTCAAATATAACCACAGCTAACTATACTACAGACAACCAACTCAAATATCACCACAACTAACTATACTTCAGACATCCAACTCAAATATCACCAGAGCTAACCATAATGTCATGTGCTACTTTTGAATTTTCATGAAATAATCAGACATTGTCATGTGCTATTTTCAAATGTATTGTTTAATAGAAATTGAAAAGTAACACATGACATTTCTACAAAATTATCAAATCTTACCATCCTACTGACATTTAGCAATACATTTTCACAGCTTACCATAATACAGACAACGAACTCCAAAATCGTCACTGCGAACATAACTTAAGATAGTCAACTCATAAATCATCACAGCTTACTATTCAGATAGTCAGCTAAAAATCAGTCATCATATTGACCACGTCATCACTGATTAATTTAAAAAAAAAAAAAAAAATACATCATAGCTAACTACTACAAATAGCCAACTCAAAAATCACATCCATACTAAAATATCTATAAAACTACGCGTAGACAACAGATTAAAGAGTTGAGTTGAGTTGAGTTAAATTATGGTGTTTAACGTCCAAGACAAGAATATTTCACTTATACATCGCCAGCTTTAGGCGAAAGTGTAGAAATTTCGCCTGTGTGTTGCGCTGATGGCATTATACAGCATGGTACCGTGTCATTACTTTAAGTTCCCATCCAAAAGAACCGTGACTTTCATTTCTTAATGCCCGAGTTCTTGGCGAAAGAATAGTCACTACCCATGTTCAAATCTTGAGTCAGACCGGGTCGGGGTTCGAACCCACGACATCCCAATTACGGAGAAGCACTTAACAACTGAGCTACCGCAGTGGTAACGAGCTAAAGAACCATCACCGCTAACAATACTACAAACAGCCAACTAAAACATCACAGCTTACTTCAATACAGATAGCCATCTTAACGATTATCACTACTTTCCATACTTTAAATAGCAAACTCAAATTATTACACCGTACTATACTATAAACAACATCTCAGCTAACTATACTATAAATAATAAATAATAAAAAAAAAAAATTGCACAACCCACCCAAATAAAATCGTCATAGATAACCAGACTGCAGCCGGCCAAATCAAGCATCGTCATACCCAAGTATACTCCGGATAGGCTACTTAAAAATCATCACAACTTACTCTACTACAGATAGCCAAATAAAAATCACCAGAGATTAACTGCAGGCAGCAAAATCAAAAATTGTCATTGCTAAGCATACTACAGGTAGCCTACTTAAAAATCATCTCAGCTAACTTTACTACAACTAACAAACTCAAAAATTACTCAAACATTACTTCTGCCAGCAATCTCAAGATTCATCACAGCTAACTTTGCTCTAAGGAGCCAACTAAAATCATTGTCACTCTGCAGACAGCCAACTGTTTTATCACAGCTTATTATACTCATACTGCATGTCGAAAAAGTCGTGCAGCTAACCATAATCTGCCTATCACTCAGTCGGGTGTTTTAATATCAACCAAGTCATAAGAACAACAAACCATTATATCCGTTATTAACAAATCAGCCATCATATCAACCAATAGCTAATAAACTCAAAACACCAATCAAGTTAACACGTGAAACAATACAAGATAACAAACACAACCAAATCAGTTCCTATAAGAAAACAACTTAATCCGTCAACTAACGAACCAATCAGTTAAATCAATACCAATCATTCAAAATTACAACCAACCATTCAAAATAAAAACTGGTCATTCAAAAATTAAAACCAATCGTTCAAAATTTTAACCAATCATTCAAAATGAAAGGCAAACATTCGAAATTCAAATCAATCATTTAAAATTTAAACCAAAAGAAATTCATCAACAACCTAACAAACTAACCACTCAGAATTAAAATCAAAAATTTAAAATTTAAACCAACAGAAATGCTAACAACTACCGAACAAACCAATCAGCGGGTAAACAAATTAACACATCAAAAGAACAGGACAGATATTTAACTACTAGTATCAGACAAATAGATGTCTTATGAAGCTATTTAAAGCCAGCAAGCAGAAGATCATCAAATAAGTTTTTAACAAACTACAAATAAACCAATTGAGAAATCCGAACCAGAAATTCACCAACCAAGTATACAGACCAACATCACACTAATGAACCATCAAGGAAGCCTGCAAAAAATCAACCCAGTCTTCTTAAACACACATACTAACAACGCATCAGCCAGTTCTGTAAAAAGAAACAACAACATATTCACTTACTTTTCAAGACGCGTACATAATAAAAACAACATCACATCCAAACACATCACAAGTATCATAAAAAACAACAGTATATCAACCAACATAACATTAACAGTGCAAACCAATAACAACATCAAAGCAAAAACATTACTAGTAACATACAAACAACAGCATATCAACCAACATTACAACAACAGTACAAACCAATAACATCACATCAAAAACATTACCAGTATTACACAAACGACAGTATATCAACCAACATTACAATAACAGCACAAACCAACAACAACATCAAATCAAAAACATTACCAGTATCATACAAACAGCAGCATATCATCCAACATTACAATAACAGTACAAACCAATATAAACATCACATCAAAAACATTACCAGTATTATACAAACGACAGCATATCAACCAACATTACAATAATAGTACAAACCAATAACAACATCACATCAAAAACATTACCAGTATTACACAAACGACATCATATAAACCAACATTACAATAAGAGAACAAACCAATATCAACATCACATCAAAAACATAACCAGTATTATACAAACAACAGTATATCAACCAACATTACAATAACAGTACAAACCAATAAAAATATCACATCAAAAACATTACCAGTATTACACAAACGACAGTATATCAACCAACATTACAATAACAGTACAAACCAATAACAACATCACATCAAAAACATAACCAGTATCATACACACAACAGCATATCAACCAACATTACAATAACAGTACAAACCAAATTAACAACATAACATCAGAAAAATAACCAGTATCATACAAACACCAGCATATCAATCAACATTACAATAACAATACAAACCAATAACAACATCACATTAAACAACATTACTAGTATCATACAAACGACAGCATTTCAACCAACATAACAATAATAGTACAAACCAATAAAAAATATCACACCAAAAACATTACCAGTATCATACAAACGACAGCATTTCAACCAACATTACAACAACAGTACAAACCAATAAAAACATCACACCAAAAACATTACCAGTATCATACAAACGACAGCATTTCAACCAACATTACAATAACAGTACAAACCAATAAAAACATCAAACCAAAAACATTACCAGTATCATACAACAATAACAACATCACATCTAAAACATTACCAGTATCACACAAACGACAGCAAATCAACCAACATTACAATAACATTACAAACCAATAAAACATCATATCAAAAAACATTACCAGTATCACACAAACAACAGTATATCAACCAACATTACAATAACAGTACAAACCAATAAAACATCATATCAAAAACATTACCAGTATTACACAAACGACAGTATATCAACCAACATTACAATAACAGTACAAACCAATAAAACATCATATCAAAAACATTACCAGTATCATACAAACAACAGTATATCAACCAACATTACAATAACAGTACAAACCAATAAAACATCATATCAAAACATCACCAGTATTACACAAATAACAGTATATCAACCAACATTACAATAACAGTACAAACCAATAAAACATCATATCAAAATCATTACCAGTATCACACAAACGACAGCATATCAACAAACATTACAATAACAGTACAAACCAATAAAACATCATATCAAAATCATTACCAGTATCACACAAACGACAGCATATCAACAAACATTACAATAACAGTACAAACCAATAAAACATCATATCAAAAACATTACCAGTATCGTACAAACAACAGCATATCAATCAACATTACAATAACAGTACAAACCAATGAAACATCATATCAAAAACATTACCAGTATCGTACAAACAACATCATATCATAAAAATCCACGAGAACACATCAACCAAAGAACTGAAACAACCAACGATACCAGAAAAATTTAAACCAAAACACATTCATCAACAAAACATAAAACGACAATATCAGAGGAATATAAACATTAAACAACATCACATCAATTAATGCTTCCATATCATACAAACCCACTGCGACATTTAAGGCAACACTTCAAGAAGAGTAATCACACCGAAAACAAACCAACCAACAAACAAAAACACACCAACCAAGACTACCTGTATCATAAAAACCAACAACAATAAATCAACCTATTCTACCAGAAGAGTAAATCCAACAACAACATCAAATTAACCAACTATTCCAGTATCACAGCAACTCACAACACCACATTAACCAACAACATCATACCAATCGATACTACCAGTATCATACATATCCAAAACAACACATCAACCAACCATATCAGAGGTGTACAAATCAACAACAACATTATATTCACCGGTTATACCAGTATCATACATATCCAAAACAACACATCAACCAACCATACCAGAGGTGTACAAATCAACAACAACATTATATTCACCGGTTATACCAGTATCATACATATCCACAACAGCACATCAACCAACCATACCAGAGGTGTACAAATCAACAACAACATTATATTCACCGGTTATACCAGTATCATACATATTCACAACAACACATCAACCAACCATACCAGAGGTGTACAAATCAACAACAACATTATAATCACCGGTTATACCAGTATCATACTATTCCACAACAACACATCAACCAACAATACCAGAGGTGTACAAATCAACAACAACATTATAATCACCAGTTATACCAGTATCTTACTATTCCACAACAACACATCAACCAACCATACCAGAAGTGTACAAATCAACAACAACATTATATTCACCGGTTATACCAGTATCTTACTATTCCAAAACAACACATCAACCAACCATACCAGAAGTGTACAAATCAACAACAACATTATAATCACCGGTTATACCAGTATCATACTATTCCACAACAACACATCAACCAACCATACCAGAGGTGTACAAATCAACAACAACATTATAATCACCGGTTATACCAGTATCATACTATTCCACAACAACACATCAACCAACCATACCAGAGGTGTACAAATCAACAACAACGTTATAATCACCGGTTATACCAGTATCATACTATTCCACAACAACACATCAACCAACCATACCAGAGGTGTACAAATCAACAACAACGTTATAATCACCGGTTATACCAGTATCATACTATTCCACAACAACACATCAACCAACCATACCAGAGGTGTACAAATCAACAAGAACATTATATTCACCGGTTATACCAGTATCATTCATATCCACAACAACACATCAACCAACCATACCATAGGTGTACAAATCAACAACAACATTATATTCACCGGTTATACCAGTATCATTCATATCCACAACAACACATCAACCAACCATACCAGAGGTGTACAAATCAACAACAACATTATATTCACCGGTTATACCAGTATCATACATATACACAACAACACATCAACCAACCATACCAGAGGTGTACAAATCAACAACAACATTATATTCACCGGTTATACCAGAATCATTCATATCCACAATAACACATCAACCAACCATACCAGAGGTGTACAAATCAACTACAGCGTCACATTAACCGACACTAACAGTATAATACAAATCCACAACAACACATAAACCAACCATAGCAGAAGTGTACAAACCAACTACAGCGTCACATTAACCGACACTAGCAGTATTTTACAAATCCACAACACATCAACCAACCATAGCAGAAGTGTACAAACCAAATACAGCGTCACATTAACCGACACTAGCAGTATTTTACAAATCCACAACAACACATCAACCAACCATAGCAGAAGTGTACAAACCAACAACAGCGTCACATTAACCGACACTAACAGTATAATACAAATCCACAACAACACATAAACCAACCATAGCAGAAGTGTACAAACCAACAACAGCGTCACATTAACCAACACTAACAGTATCATACAAATCCACAACAACACATCAACCAACCATAGCAGAGTGTACAAACCAACAACAGCGTCACTTTAACCGACATTAGCAGTATCATACAAATCCACAACAACACATAAACCAACCATAGCAGAAGTGTACAAACCAACAACAGCGTCACATTAACCAACACTAACAATATAATACAAATCCACAACACATCAACCAACCATAGCAGGAGTGTACAAACCAACAGCAACATCACATCATCCGGTACTTACAGTATCATACATACCCACGATAACATATCAACTAACCATAACATAAAAGTACATACCAAAAACAACATAAAATTAACCGACTCTAAGAGTATCATACAAGCCAACAACAATCCAAAACCAAAGCTTCAATAGTTTGTTGAATATCACGGATTTTTAAGTGTTATTTTTTAAATCCCATGTGAGGTATTATTAGCTTAGATCTTTCTTAAAAACTGACTTTTCAAGTTGAGCCAATACCGCACTTTCCTCTATTTTACAAACAATTTTCTTTTTTTTTCATACAAGTGAAAAGTATCACATATGTTGATACTGTATTATCACATTAGTCTTATTTAAAATAATCGGTTCGGTAAATTTTGGGTTAAAATGGTAAATTATGTGTAAAAAATTATTTAACGATGATGGATCTTTTTAAAAATGTATTTTGTGAATAACTATAACTAAAATGATTAAAACAGTGCTTTTAAACATATAGATTAAATATGAATGTGCAAAACGAAACTTATTCATATAAAATGCATTTTTTACAAATCGTTTTATCAGAACATTTTAGACAAGCAGAGCTGCCTCCTTTTCATATCTCTTGATAAATTAAACAATTTTAGAAACATTTTATAAAAAATTGGTCAAATATTTTTGGTCTGGGTTAATACATCATGGAAAAAATAATGACCACCACCTCTATACTGACAGACATATGTGTGTTCGACTTTTAACATAAACTATTTAACAAACTTCATTGCAATTGGTATTTTGTAAGTATATGGAAAAATTATCCCGCAGCTGGAAAACTTGTACTTTAGCAAAAATACCGAACCCTTTCTGCAGAAATGTTAATAGTTTTTGGATCAAAATCGGTAAAATCCTAAAATTAAGTATCTCATGGAAGATAGTTTTTCTTAGTTTCCTATCATAAACAAAATGAAAAAAATATTCTCTGTTAGGATATTATTGTTTTTATTGCTATACAAAAAAAAACACAAACAAATGCTGCTGTTCTTAATCTTGTTCTCATCAACTGACCCTACAAAAAGCATACAAACCACAACCATCAAGAAGATTCAAAACCAGTAACATATCAATTGACCCTACAAAAAGCATACAAACCAAATTCATCAAGAAGATTCAAAACCAAAAACATATCCATCGATCCTACCAAAAATATACAAATCACAACCATCAAGAAGATTCAAAACCAATAACATATTAAAAGATCCTAAAAAAAATACAAAACACAAACATCAAGAAGATTCAAAACCAATAACATATCAACCGATCCTACAAAAAATATACAAACCACAACCATCAAGAAGATACAAAACCAATAACATATCAAAAAAATCCTACAAAAAATATACAAACCACAACCATCAAGAAGATTCAAAACCACTAACATATCAAAAGATCCTACAAAAAGCATACAAACTCAAACCATCAAGAAGATTCAAAACCAATAACATATAAACCGATCCTACAAAAAGCATACAAACCACAACCATCAAGAAGATTCAAAACCAATAACATATCAACTGACACTACAAAAAGCATAAAAACCCAAACCATCAAGAAGATTCAAAACCAATAACATATCAACTGACCCTTCAAAAAGCATAAAAACCACAACCATCAAGAAGATTCAAAACCAATAACATATCAATTGACCCTACAAAAAGCATGCAAACCACAACCATTAAGAAGATTTAAAACCAATAACATATCAATTGACCCTACAAAAAACATACAAACCACAACCATCAAGAAGATTCAAAACCAATAACATATCAATTGACCCTTCAAAAAGCATAAAAACCACAACCATCAAGAAGATTCAAAACCAATAACATATCAATTGACCCTACAAAAAGCATACAAACAACAACCATCAAGAAGATTCAAAACCAATAACATATCAACCGATCCTACAAAAACATACAAACCCATACCATAAAGAAGATTCAAAACCAATAACATATCAACCGATCCTACAAAAAACATACAAACCCAAACCATCAAGAATATTCAAAACCAAAAACACATCAACCGATACAACAAAAAACATACAAACCAGAACCATCAAGAAGATTCAAAACCAATAACATATCAACTGACCCATCAAAAAGCATGCAAACCACAACCATCAAGAAGATTCAAAACTACTAACATATCAACTGATCCTTCAAAAAAACGTACAAACCACAATCATCAAGAAGATTCAAAATCAAAAACATATCAACTGACCATTCAAAACACATAAAAACCACAACCATTAAGAAGATTGAAAACCAAAAACATATCAACTGACCCTTCAAAAAAAAACATACAAATCACAACCATCAAGAAGATTCAAAACCAAAAACATATCAACTGACCCTTCAAAAAAAAACATACAAACCACAACCATCAAGAAGATTCAAAACCAATAACATATCAATCGATACAACAAAAATCATACAAACCACAACCATTAAGAAGATTGAAAACCAAAAACATATCAACTGACCCTTAAAAAAACATACAAATCACGACCATTAAGAAGATTCAAAACCAATAACATATCAACTGACCCTACAAAAAGCATACAAACCACAACCATCAAGAAGATTCAAAACCAATAACATATCAACCGACCCTACAAAAAACATACAAATCCAAACCATAAAGAAGATTCAAAACCAATACCATAACAACCGATCCAACAAAAACATACAAACCAAAATTATCAGGAATATTTAAAACCGATAACGCATGAACCGATTCTACAAAAAGCATTCACGCATAACCATGAAGAAAATTCAAAACTAATAACACATCAACCGATCCTACAAAAATATACAAACCAAAACAATCAATACGTCAAATTCATTTACCTTACGTTAAAAGAAGCTTTAAAAGCAATATCACATCAGCCGATCCTACAAAAAGCAAACCAAACACATCACATACTCTACAAGAAGCATACAAACTAAAATCATTCACACATCAAAGAGGATTTAAAACATCGATTTCCCTGCATGTAAGCCATTTAGATATATACATTCTACAAATATTAAATGAATAAAAATCTGTTACATGATTCGTTTCACGGCCTATTCCTGTTTCATCTGTCGTGCCAAATTAATTCATTGTTTATCGGGTATGTGCCCATCTCTGATTTTAAGTACAGTTTAAAGAAATGTCCGCCATACGAGATATTGATGCACGAAACTAAAACTTCACCGAAGATACCAGTAGGTTTGAAAGCAGGCACTCTATGCCTGGCGGTTGTGTGAAGGATCAGAGCAATTTCTATATCAAAACCCCGGGATTTTCCGATACCAACTGGTGTCGGAAGGGGCGCCGCCTCATTTCGCTTTAGACTGAAAATTTTAGTGGAACTGTAGAAAATTACCAACCGTTAGATCGACAGTTGAGTGCTTACTGAATATCTTCCAAAATATTTGAATGTGAGAGTTTTGCAAGGACAAGAAGTCTTGTTTTGGAAAAGGAATACAATGTGGGCAAACATCAACACCAAAGAAACTGATCTGAATCTCCAATCAGAGGCGATGACATCTTGAAATATTTTGAATATTTTGGAAGACAAATCATTGACCTATCGATTTAGCTTAGTAACATTTCTACAGACTACTCAATATTGAGTTGAAGCGCAATGAGGGGGCGCCCCTTCTGACACAAGTTGGTATAGGAAAATCCAGGGTTTTTCATATAGAAATTGTTTTAACCCTACACATAGCCGTCAGGCATAAAGTGTGTTTGGGTCAGAGGGAATTCGGACTACGATATCAAGTTAAAAGTTTTAATGTAACCTGTTGAAAGTTGGCAAAATAATTAAATTTGTATAGATAAATACCGTTAAAATGTTTTATTTTCGTTTATTTTTCCTTTGAAATAATATTAACACCACTAATATGCATAATTTAGGTGTGGAAAAAATCAAAACATTGCAACATGTGCTTTTATTTTCATATTCCCGCTTCCGGGTTGTTCTCGCTATGCTTATCCAATAAAATTAAGCGTTGCCTACCACGTGACCACGCCTACTACAAGCCAAGTCCCGGATCCGCGTGTAAACTGGGTGTTTTCTTACCTGTTTGTAAGGGCTGATATCTGCAAAAGTACAACTGAAGATGGCCGATGCAAAACCTGATCTTACCCGCAGTGGAACCATGCAAGTGACTGCAAAGGTTTGAAAAATTCTACTTCGTGGCTAAGGAGAATTTTTTGTTTTATTATGGGGTTGTTTTAGGAAATTGGTAACGTAAAGTGTCATGTTTGTTTTTGGTTTCCCGTGTCACTTTCTGGGCGATTTATTCATTTCTTGTTAGGATTTTAGAAATTATTTTAGTATCAAGACACAGCTAGATATTTACTCTTTCAAGTAATTGGGTATTGTTTCTTGATTTGAAGGAAAATTTAGTAAAATTTGGAGTTTGAAAAGTATGGATTGTAATTTTTTCCAAGATGGCTGCCCATTTTCGAAGGTCAGCAAAATCCAAGTAGGGAATAAAATCCGTGTTGGAAGTGGAAAGGAATCGGAAAATGTAATGCGTGAACATTGCAATAATACGATCAATATATGAAGAAAACGAATTTATTAATACTTTTAACTGTCATTTAAGTTATTTTGATTCTACATAATGTAAACATTACCTGTTTATATTTTGCTTATAGAGTGGGGGTGGGTCTTTGGTAACCACAATGTCGTGACTCGAACAAACATTATCTGCCCAGGCATGCACTTGCATGTCAATATGACACAGCATTTCTAACATTAAACCATATTAATTTTAAATAAATAGTGATTTTGTCATAAAGTTGATGTTTAAGTAGTTGTTTGGGCTGTATTTCTGTAGAATCTTGCTGACCTCAGCATTAGGGTTAGAGGAAGCAACTTTGGATTAAGTAAAAAAAAAAAAAAGGATGATTAATATCCACTAATTTGTGAATCCTTCTTCCCACAAATGCATGTGGTTCCCTATATTTGAAACAAAATAATCAATTTCATACTTAGCAAATTCTTGTTGATATATATATATCAGGGCTCAAAGTGACTTTTTGAAGCTAGGAGCCAGCCTGGCTCCTTATATAAAAAAGTTAGGCGCCAATTGAAACTTTTAGGCGCCAATTGAAACATTAAGGCACAAGCAAAAAAATGAATGTACCGTGGTAGTTGGCACAATATTTACAAGTCATTACATTCCTAACAGGGTCATATAGTAACCACGAAAACAGGGCTTTCCATGATTCTTGGAACTTACGCTGAGTCAGAGACTTCTGTTTCTTCTCCTCCAGCTTGTCAACTGCCTGCTTTTTGGGAGCTGCACCCCTTGGCTTGAAAAAACTATCTAGAGACTGCCGCTTCCCAGCCATGGTTATTGTTCTATTCTGAACACTTTTGACGTTTTGTATACATACATATAAAAGATTCCCGGTAAAAGTCACAGGGCAGGCCGAGGAGTACCGGAAACACGTTGACAATATGTAAAACACAAATAGAAAAATGGAAATTGACCTGATCAAGAATTATGAATCCCTGAAAAACGGTCGCCAATTTGGCCCCTTATGAGTAAAAATTAGTCGCCAATGGAAAAAATTGGTCGCCATGGCGCCTAATTTAGTCGCAACTTTGAGCCCTGTATATATATATATAGAGAGAGAGAGAGAGCAGTTTAACTAAGCTGGTTTTAGGTTTCTGTTATCTATCCATAGTAAAAAATTTGCAATTTTTATAATTCGTAAAAAGTGGCAGACAATATTTAAAATGATTGCTAATGCTAGGGCCCTTATTTCAAATATATTATGACAATGATATGAAATGCTTGTGCCAGAACAGCTGCATTTTATGTGTGTAAATATGTTGTTATTTCTTTTGTTATAGAATTTTTCCCTAAGTAGAAACTACCTATTTTCAGTTTTAGTTTTTGACAAACACAATTGCCAACCATAAGTTAAGTCATATATAATGCAGTGTACAATATGTATAAGAGTATTCAAATGTGTGTTTGTTTTGTGTTTTTTCAGGAAGGTATAGAGTATCTTGAAGCAAGTGGAAAAGACAAGCTCTTGGAAATGCAGGGACTGAAAGACCCAGCACCCGAAAAACCCTCAGTACAGAGGGATAGTACAATGGCTGTAACAGCAAAGGTCAGAGTTCATATGAGAATCAGTTTTGAGCTTGGATGATGTGTGTGCATTTCACTGCATTTTCAATTTCATCACCATACTTGTAGTTAAGATAGATTTGCAAGATTTGCAGAATTTTTTTTAGTTTAAGTGCTTATTGAAAATTACTTATACATGTACATGTATATATAAATCAGAAGAAGAAAGTGTAAAATTTTATAATTTGTTATTTTTAAGTCAGATTCAAAAATTCCATTTTAATTTAAACATATTTTATCTTAAGTTGACTTGAACCAGAATTTTTTATAATGTACTAACCTATAGCTTAGGGGTAGTTATATTTTTTCAGTAGCTCCATATAAGGGAATTCATGATAGTGCATGTTGCCATTAAAAGACGGTTCAAATTAGTTAGGTCCACAGAAATAGGCTAGATACAAAAAGCAGAAACACACAATATTTTTTCTTGAATTTCATGGTTCAAAAGCAAAAACTAATGACCTGGGTACCAGTAGATTTTTCAAGTCCTTAAACTGTGCTTACATCTGTGATATTTAAACTTATGAATAGGAAGGAATTGAGTTCCTTGAAGCATCTGGGCAAAACAAACTCCTGGAAATGCAGGGATTAAAAGAACCAGCTCCAGATAGACCCTCCGTACAAAGAGACAGTACAATGGCTGTTACTGCCAAGGTCAGAGTTCATATTAACTAGTGTTTAGTTTTGGTGTTTTGTAAATTTAATTATTAATTACTCCCATAGCAGATTTACAGATTTAAGATTTCGTAATAATATGTATTCTGTATGGAAGAAATCCAGTGTAGTTAGTTTTCAAGTTTTGTTTCAATGAATTAAATTGACTCCATAGCAATTTTCCGCAGTTTAGATTTCATCATCACACAGTAATATGATATAAGATAAAAATTAGAAGAACCACCCAGTTACAGGCAGTAGCAACCTGTTAAGCATTTGTGATCCAAAATCAGTTAATTAGTGGTAAAACAGTGACTTAAGGCTTCATTCCAACTTTTGACAATTTTCCTTTTAAAAGAGCCTTTCTGTAGTTGTGCTACAATACACTAACTCATAATTTCTACATGTAGTTGAATTATGAGTTTTAAAGCTGCATTAAGTTTACCAAATTTCTGAATTTTTTTTGATTTTCTAAAAATATATTTTTTTAAAAGTAGATATCTTCTAACCACAATCCATGACATTCATTTTCTAAAATTTCATTTCTTTTAGCTGTAAATAAACGGAATCCTCTGACCGGTTGGTCAGTGTTTTACGATGGTAATTATGAGCTTGGAGCATGCGCACGGATGTACGGAAAAGCCTAGAATCGAAAGTGAAACATGACAGATTGCATTAATTGTCCTTCATTAATATCCAGATGTATTTGAAATGGGGTTATTTTTCCCTTACTAAGTCACAAATTACAAATTCAAGAAGTTCTGTGTTTAATTTATCGTATTTCAACATTTTGAAAGTTGTGTTTAAATGACCCGGGGTTTTGATGACGTAACCATGTTCTAATATTAGATCCCAAGTGCTGCATCTCGCTGGGTAAATACTGTAATTTCTGTATTTATTCGAGCTTTTATCGTTGAACCAAATGTAACATTGTTCGTTAGGAACATCATTAATTAGATTAGCACCGTTTTATTTTTTTCTTTGGAAAACTTAATGCAGCTTTAAAAACAACATTTCTAGGTTTATAAATAACACCATAAATTTGTTTAGTTTATCTTGTATGCTGTTTACAGTTTAACATGCTTGAATATTTTATTTTGCAGTTTGTTTGTTTGTTTGTTTGAATGCTTTATTTTGTAGTTTAAATAATTTATTTTGAACTTTGGGTTAAAATTTTAGCCAATTTTTGTACCTGACTGTCTGTGTTTTAAGAAATCATTTTTATTTTTTATCTTCACATTGCAATTTATTACAATAAAATAGATATTACACTTTCATGCCTGGTGTAGAAAATAATGTTCTAAAAAGCCTTTTGGATATTGGCTTAAACTTTAATTGTTTTTGTACTGAGTGTAAGTAGCATATTTCTAATCCAATTTCAGGTTACGTAATCCAAGTTGAAACAATTACGGTTTATGTTTTAGGAAGGTATTGCATTTTTAGAGGCATCAAATGAACAGAAACTTATACAGATGCAAGGTTTAGTTTCTCCCTCAAACTCGCAGACAACCTCCAAAGAAAGCGTGTCCCCACCTGCTGCGGAATTAGAATCCAATGCAGATGGGGAGAGTAAGCCGGCTATACAACGTGATAGCACAATGGCTGTGACAGCAAAGGTGTGAATTTTTTGTTTGGGGTTTTCAGCATTTCATGCATGTGGTTGTTGATTTTAGTTAGAAGGGCATGGTTGACCATTATCATGAATATTTATACTGGTAGTTAGAATAACTGTCATTGATGGAGACTCTATTTATATACCGGTATCAAGAAATGTCCAAATGTTAATAGAAATATTTTATATTTTGAATTCATTTTAAAGATAATCTTATTTCTGTCTGTGTAATTTGTGCTGATTTGCATATAAATGCTTTTTTTATAGTAATGTCATGTACCATTTTTGAATGTTTTTTTATGATTTAATTAAAAAAAGGTATATGACAATAACAGTATTTAGGAAACTTTTCTGAAAATTGACAAAATGTACCAAAAATTGAATAAACTTGCCATTTGTTTAAAATTTTTAACCATTTATATAAAAACAATAAATCATCATTGTTTTAAAAAGATCTTTAAGAACCCTAGGGAATTGATTAAAAGGACTATAAGGGCATTGTGATATATAAGTATATTGATCCATCAGCCACAGTTCTGTAGTTAGATATATAAGTATGAAATGTCTTGTGCTGTGTACCTCGGGCACAAGGTTAAAACATATTTGGTCTATTTTTGGTCAAATTAAAACACACTGGTCAAGTTTCAGTCATTAATTTGACTGATTTATTTTTTCTTTAAAAAATATAACATCTGTCTATACAACAAAAAACCAATAGATTATAAAAGTATTGTTAATAGTATTTGACCATGGTCAAAGGTCAAGGTCATTTCCATCTTCTATAACAATATTTGTAAAATATGATCGATAAGTCGAATCTGTATGTCAAGTTTTACTTCCCTTATGACTTATACGTTTGGCAAATAGATAGTATGAAAAAAGAACAGAGAAAATATTTTTCACCAGTGTTGGGCACAACAGTTGCTGTAGTGCTATTAAGTAAGACAAGAAGAACCTAGGACCAATTGAACATTTTAATCTTGAAGCCATGTTATATGGGAAATGAGGCTTTTGAACAATCTATTGAACATTCTAGTTAGTGCTTCTATTTATATAACTTATTGTAGGAATGGTTAAGTTATTTATAAATATCAAAGGCAAGTTGCACACATTCTTCCTTTTAGAATGATTTGCAAAAAGTTAGGTCCCTAGTATTTTCACCATGATGTATACATGTATATAAGCCTTCAAATATTTGATTATTTGAATAAAATGTGTCATAATGGTTTCCAATCTTTACAAAAAAAAAATTATTTTGTTTTGGCTTTTGTTAAAAAAAACAAAAAAGTTTTCACAAGCAATTTATACTAAGTGGAAGGCTGTGCTGGCTTACTTTATACATAGTAAATATGTAACAAATATTTACAATACACGTAAATAAATATTCTAGTGGATTGGTTTATATGTACCCATGTATCTCAATTTTAGAATGTAGTGGAGTACAGTATGTCCCAGTTAAGATACTTTTCTTATATCAAGGTGATAATTCTGGGATAGCAGAGGAATGAAAGTACTCGGAGAACAACACTAATCTTCAGTTGAAAAAACTGATAAACTTTTTCACACAAGAATTTGGCAGAGTGATATTCAGACCTGTGAAATGTGAAGCCCTGTTGTGCTTTTTACAACTTATTCACTGGGGACTCACTTAATTTTGATTTTATTGAACATAGTATAAAATACTAGTAGTTAGGATTTATACATTATTGGATTTGTACTTAACAAAAATCGAATTGCTATGATTTAAAACCAGTGTAAATCCATTTTGTCTCCATTAACAATGAGGTGAATATATATAATTATACATATTTCAAATCTTGTGGCATGTATTAATCAAATTTCAGTCATTAGAACAGCCATAACATTGAAACCAGTTAGTCATAGTTACAGTACCAGTGATCTGATTCAGTGAAAATAGATATCCCACATTTTGTTGGTTAAAAAGAAAATATAAAAATTGTTTTATTTAGTGTAGTTTATATTATTTGAGTGTTGCAAATCATTTTTACACTCATTGGAAACTATCGAAAAGCTGGTATGTTTTAAGCAGTATAGAATGATGTTGCTATTTTGTTGGAAGTTAAGAACAGGTATTCATAAATCTTTTGTTTTTTATTCATGTAGTAGTTGATATTTTTACAGGAAGGAGAAAAACTTCTGGGTAAAGAAAAGCCTGATGATGATGCCAAGACAAGAGGCCAGCAACATCAAATTGACAATTTGAAAAATGAGCAGCCGCCGGCAAAGAAAGCAAAAATGGCCAAAGGCATAACTATGGTTGGGACTGCAAAGGTAACTTAGAACATGTACAAGTACATGTATATAAATTATGCTGACATGTTGAAATTTTTCAATTGGTTTTACATTGCACACAAATATTTAGAAGAATATCTTAGTGACTTGTTCTTGAGAAAAGGTAAAAATATTAACATGAGATTTACAAGGCTTTGCTTGAAAAGTACCACAATGTTGACAGTAAAAACATGATACTTAATAAAAGTCCGAGGACAACCACATGAACACTATACTTTTTTAAAAAACATATTTGCAACAAAAAACTTGAATGAGTAAAGTTTGTTCACAGTTGTGCTGAATATTTGCAGAGCCAGAATTTAGGACAATGACCAAAAATATGAAAATTAGTAAAAATTTTGTCCTTAATGCACAAAAATGCAATAACAGCAACATTTTGATATAAACTCTGTCAAATATCCTTTGAACATAGACAGATATAAATGTACAAATAACTTTTTGTGCTGTTGACACTGTTCATGTTTCATCCTTGATCTAAGAAATTCTTTTATTTAAAGTCTATTTTATATTTAAATCTGTGTTTTATATTAAAATTCTGTGTATAATTTATTTAAATTCTATGTATTTTAGGAAGCTGCAACTTTGCTAGGAGATGATAAACCAGATGCTGATGCAATGACCAGAGGTCAACAAAAACAAATAGAGGCTTTGACCAAAGAAACACCACCTTCTCCATCCAAAAAAGCTAAAATGCCAAAGCATACTACCATGGTTGGTACTGCTAAGGTAAGAAAGGTTTTAACTGCGGCAAACATTTAAGGAATGGCATGTATTCATTTTGACCATACTGCATGCAGTGATGAAGTAGAATGGACACTCTCAAATTACATGAAGACCTGTGAAAAACTGGCTCACATTTCAAACTCTCATGATGTTAAATAATTCTAAAAAGTTGTCAACTATTGTATTGTATGAATTTATACATAAATCTGTTACCCTGTGAAAGAAATTTTTGTATCAAATGTTCTATTTTCTTATCTAATGGATCAGGGAAAAATTGAACTTTGAAGACTTCATCCTTATAATTTCAGGAAGCTAAAGGTATTCTGGGAAATGAGAAGCTTGGTGACACAAGAGCAGAAACCAAGTCTAAAAAAGGGAAGCCAGCAGGTCCAAAGAGAACAAGTACTATAGCTAAAACAATGGAGGAAGGTAATTGTCGTGATATTATAAATTAACACATTTAAGTTCAGCTTATATTAGGATATTGTTTGTAGACTTTAAGAATAAAACTTGACAAGATACAGTGCCAAGAGGGACCCAACTCTTTAGACATGCTTATACACAGAACATTTTAAAAATTATGGAATCAAAATTACTTTTTCATTACAATATTTGACTTTTTAAACTAATACTATTAGATGTTTGTTGAAATCATGTGTTTTATCCAGGACCAGTTTTAGCACAAGACTTGAAAATGTTAAACATGTTGTGTTTTAAACAATCGGTGTTAATGAATTTGTCTTAGGTTCTTTGGTTTAATCATGTAAAAAAAAAATGGCCTGTGTCAAGGTAGGTTTGAAAAATTTTATAAATATGAAAATATGAATAGCTATAAATTTCTGCTGTAAAAAATTGTCATTTATGTAAAATAATGTTGATTTTGATATTAAATAAAATTCTTTTTTTTTTTTTTCAGCCACATATGTAGTCCCAGACATAAACGTAGAGGAAGGGAGACGTACACGATCCCAGTCAAAAGGAGGAGAGAAACCAGGAATGAAACGAGCTGGAACAATGCAGAACACTGCTAAAGAAGGGAAAGACTTTCTAAAAAGAAGTAATAAAAAGGCTAAAAAAGTGGAAACTGTTGAGGAAGAAAGTGAAGAATTATCAGAGTAAATGAATTGTATGGAGTGTCTTTCATCGCCAGTCAGCGAGTAGACGATATCAAATGCCTACATCAAACAAGTACCATTTTCATTATCATTATAAGTTGATCGTTTTGATTGTTTTGAGTTTCTGTTAGGCAGCATTTTTTTGCATTTGTGTATCTGATTGACAAAGTAATATGAACGAGAGTATGATACTTTGTGTATTCTATTTTTGTTCAGAAACGAGGACGATTGTTTTGTATATTTATTTTCTATTCACAGTTGAGGGCAATAAATGGGACATTTACATTAATCATGTTCACAAATACAGTGTGAAAATTCATATCTAATAAATAGTTTGTGATTATTGAGAAGGCAGGATAAATAAGAGATGTCTGATAAACTAATATATATATACATGTGTGTATATACTAGTATATATATATATATATATATATATATATATATATATATATATTAAAGATCTTAAAAATAGTGTAAAAATGTTTTCATGCGCAATTTGTGTTTATTGCAAAGAAGTACAAAAGTATTGTGTTATTAGTTCAACCTTCTGAACTCGGCTACAATTGACTTTGTGTCAAGAAGTGAATTTAAAAAAAACAAAAAAAAAAATTGATTAAGAAGTAAAGTTGATTTTTAAACCTTTTATGAAAATTGAGGATAGATTTAACAAAGTTTTCTTATACTTTTGCACTTTTTTGTATGTTATTTACAGAAATATTCTTTTAAACATAAAACTATTGTAATTGTTAATATAATTATAAGCTTTTATATAAAGTGTTTGTGACATTTATCATTGCTAGAAGTAGTGATGTCGCAATTATCGCCAATGATTGATTGTTGGTTGTTGTCAGGACACAAATCCTAATAATTGATCACAAGATAAATAATCATCGCCAGCATTGGGAAGTAGTGTCCAGTTTGTAGTCAAGTCTGTTTCCTTTCTTGTTCTTGCTACTAAAAACAACAATGGTGAATGGTGATAGAATAATTTATTCCTATCCAGACACTTTTTACATCAATGAGATGCTTTGGCCACTGTCACTCTGTCAAGGCAAGGAGCTATCTGGCCTTTAACTTATAATCACAAAGCAAGAACACTTGAATTTCACAATAAAAGTACTTATATTCAGCTTAATTTGTTACCGAATATTGATGTACAATTACTAAGTAATTCTGATTATTAATTAATTAATTGATCGATTATGCCTCACTGATTATCGATTATTAATTTTTGTCCAATGGACATCACTAGCTAGAAGTGATTTGACTAGCTGTGTATCTGGTGAACTAAGTAGTTTTATCATTTCAAGAAACATTATTTGTTGAATAATAGATAAATTTGAGATGAAACTTAACGTCACTTCTATCATATAATATCAAAATCTGTTACTATGTAAAACTTATTGTGTCGGAAAAAATTTGTATTTCATTTTAACAAAATGTTAATCTAGACATAGTTATTGTCCTGCCTTTTCCTGCTAGATGTGATTATATAATAAATTCCTTATCTAAAATTTTATGCTTAAATATCTTTGTAGGGTTCCAAGTTATACATTTACCATTGTCCTTCTTGGGAAGTTTTTTGTTTCAACTTTTTTTTTTTTTTTGGAAAAAAATAGTGTTATTGTTGATATTAGTAATGATCTTTTAAATTTATGTTTCTGGAAATTTTCTTTATATCCTTTTTGCTAGTTTTAAAATACATTTTTTTAAAATTTTTATGGATGTGCATATCTCAGAAATATGTTTAAACTGATACATGTTAAAAACTTATTTTAAAAACCAGATTCACATATCTTCAAACAATAGCATTATTCTCCATTCATGTTTGAAAGTCAACTTAACAACAAATTAACATGCTGGTTTACATGCAAAACTTATGTTCACAGTTATTCATCCAAGATATCATTATTTTTTGTTTTTAAATGGCATTATTTCTAAATCATAAAATAAGCAAGTCCTTGACTGTTTTTCTCATAGAGCATTTATAATTATTTGTTTCTTGACACAGTTTAGTGAACCAATAGCTAAATAAATGACTGTAGAATGTTAGATTGGAGGAGAATCAGAAGTTTCTATAAATAGCATTTGTACCAAGTTTGGTAGTTTTGTCACATTTTTATTGAATTGTAATTTTTAAATCAGTGTATTATTTATGTTGAATTTTTAAAATTTTAATTTAAATACAAATCTTTAAACATTTTTTAACACAAATATTTTACAAAATTATAACCATGTATTTTTAAGGGAACTACTTATATCATCTACTGTGTTTTATACGCTTATGGCACTATTATTATAGTCTTACATTCATTATTGTAGATGGTTCGACACTAACCTATTTTGTTGCTTGCTAGTTTGCACTGTCATGTATTAATATGCTTATTTATCGCCATTCTTTATCTTTGAGATACATGCACCTTTTTGATAACTTGTTGAGTTATTTCTTTTATAACTGGGGGCTTGTAAGTATTTTAAAGATGAATCAAAATTAATTCTTAACAAAAGTAAATTTAAAAACTTATTACTTAAAATAAATGAAAAACCTTTAAAAATTGCACTTTAACCAAATGATTTGTTTGTGTATATAAAATGTTAAGTGTGTAAGGATTAATTTTCAAACTTTCCTAGACCTGCCATAACTTTATAATCAACATGTTACCACTTAAGTCATCTTCCTTGTTATATTGACTACATGTTAGTCTGAACTTTTGTATTTTGTTTTTATGGATGTGAAAAATTATTAATAGAGAGGCAAAAGTTTTTCAAGAATCCATTATTCAATTATTCTCACCCTACTCATATTTATAAGTGAAAGTAATAAATGATGAATTTTATCTGTTTTTATTTTAAAAAGGCTACAGAAAATTAATTTTTGAATTTTCATCCACAATTTCTCAGTAGATTGTATTTATTATGATAACAATAATCTCATTGCTACAAATATTTTTTGATTTGATGACATATGCATAGTGTACCACATATTTAAACAAATAATGTCAAGCAACAAAATATGCCAGATATAAAGCTAATTTTATTATGTTTATGAGAAATAATAATAATAATAAATCTAAAAATTAAATTTGTGTAGCCTTACAGCAATATAAATAATATTTATTCACATTAACCTAAAAAGGTGTTTCATTGTTTTAAATTATTTTGTTTTATAAATTCTATCCGAATCATATGGATTGTTTTGCTATTATTTATATTGATGTTTTATGTCTAAATACAGTGATGTAATCACCATGGTAACGGTTTGATCATGGTTTGTTTTGACCTCCAAACAAAAATGTTTGTAAAAAAGAAATAAACTCAATATCGTGTTTTGTTTGCTACAAGATTGTTATCTAATACATTTCTAATCAAGAGTCAACATACCATTTTGTAATTTTTAACAAGTTGAAACTTATAAATCTTTTTGTAGATATGTGCAATTGTTTGTTAAAGTTTAACAAAGATTTTATGTAACCCATCTAGACTACTGTGATATAAGGAATCGTTTACATTTTTTATTAAAACAACAAAAAATGTATTGAGTGAAAAATAATAAATCTGCATTGTCTTTAAATTTATTTTTTACAAATCTCCCCATGGATGGGAAAATCAGACATTGTTTTTAAATGGAAATTAACATTTTAAATTGGATAATTTCCAAAAAATTTGAGCTTTACTTGTAGAATTTGTTATACCCCATAACATTTTATGGAGCAAGATTTCCATATGATGTGGAATTTTGAAAATTAATGTTGTTTAATCAAAAATGTTATTTAATCAGTACTGTTAATTGCATCAAATGTTTTCTACATTAGCGTAAGCAGGTGTTTTATATCACACAGGTGAGTCACATGGTAGGCCATGTTGTTTTATGTCATACCTTCGAAGACCAATGTATTGTATTTTGAAGATGTTTAATTATGTAAGTGGCATACAAGAATCATGTTTGCATGAACTTTTTTTAATATTTTTTTTTCCAGCTTTATCTGTGGTAGTACCTGTTGTTTAGAGGCAATATCGTGAAATAAACCCCCAATTTCTCCTCTTCCACTTCCCTTTTCCTTATTCCTTTTCCAATGGAAAACTGAAATTTCATATATGCAAAATAATTCAATTGCTATGTCATAAAATTGCTTAAAAATAATTTGGATTTCATAAGTAAACTATGAGTACACAGTGTGAAATAGAAATATTGTAATATTCAGGCAGTTGGAATTTGGAGTAGGGGTAATTCACGACATTTCCATCTTTTTTTGTTAGGGAGTGAATGATTTACACACATTTATATTGTATATGGTTGATATTTCTTATATTGTTTAGTTCATTACACTATGACTTGGTTATTTACACAGATTTCTGTATATTCATGTTAGATAAGAGAAGAGTAAATATATTTCATATTGGTTATAAGTCTTGTCTAGTCTTCTGTAGTGGTCACATAAAAACTATCTTGTTACTGTCACAAAACCCTTGTGGTCCAGAACTGGCATAATGTCACTGTCCAGGAAGTTGGATTATGATTGAATTAAAGTTATTTTTGCATCAGTCAAGATTTTTTTTTTTCACTTATTTTGGTGATCTGTTCTTGGAATGGTGTAGGAAATAGAGGTGCCCTAAAAAAACATCTCCCTCACTACAATCTGCCTGAGTGGGATTCAAACCTAGGTGTGAGGGACAATGTGATTGTAAGCAGACGCCCTTGACCACTGAGCTTTTGTCTAGGACGAGGGCTAAATCCCAACCTGACAGACCCTAGCTTGAGAAAGTATTATTAGTTCAATTACTGAAAGAAATTTTCTCTGGCTACACCATCCCAGAACTGACCACCTCTATGTAAGTAAATCTTGAATATGACATAAAACATAATTAAACGCCTCAACTGTTACTAATTACTCATCTAAAGCTGTGTGCTCATATTGATTGGTTGAATCGGGTTTTACGTCTCGGTCAAGAGTAGTTCACGTATATCTAGACGTCACCAGCTATAAGTGAAGTTGCATAAATTTTGACCGCACTGCACGCAGGGGCAATTTGCAGAGAGGGTCCTATAGCGTGCCTTACCGTGACGCGGGGCATCGCTTTTTATACGCCCGTCTATGACGGATGTATGACGGTATGGCGCAGTCCGTATGTCCACACGTCGTGCACTAACTCAAGAATGCTTTGAGCAATTTTAATGAAACTTTTGTGTAATGTTTGTATCTAAAGCAGAAAGCTCCCTTTCGTTTTTGAGATTCGTATGTTTTCTCGTTGCGGAGTTATTGGCCTTTAATTGTCAAATTTTAGGCATTTTTTTTTTGCATGTTGTAACTCAAAAATCATTTGAACTTTTTTTAATGAAACTTCTTGTTATATTTGTCCTATAATCAAAAAGGTTTGTGAATAAACATTGAGAAATAAATTTGCTACTTTTGTTTTAAAAAAGTATGTTTCAGCTAAATGTCAAGTTGTTTAAGACATTAAAAAAGAAGTTCAAATATCTGACGGGCTTATCATGCGCTCCAGGCGCAGCTGTGTTAGAATGGCTAAAAGTTAATGAGGTGATATACTATTAATCACGGTTCCCTTGCAATGCGTACGTGTGACATTATTTTTGCCTGTTTAATGACTGGACATGCATGTCGTAAGGGTTGTTTTGAACATAAATCGCTATCGTGCATCTGAACGGCAATTGAAAGTATGGCGCTATAAAAAAAATTTTCTAGCCTGTTTAATGGTTACAAAATTAATTTTGAATTTTGTTTAAAATAAAAAAAGTTCATATAAAAATTTACATTTACGATTTGGCTGAACTCAAGTCTACGAAGTTTGTTAATGCCATCTTTAAAGTATAAAATATTTTTTAAATCGTAAAAACGATTTTTAAATTTTACCAACGATTTTTAAAAAAAAAATGTACAAACGATTTTTTAAATCGTACAGACGGTTTTTTAAAATCGTACAAACTAACTTTAAATCGTTCCTAGACGATTTTTAATTCGTTTGTACGATTTTTAAAAATCGTTTGTACGATTAATTTTTTAAACATGGCACTAACAAGCTTTCGTACAAATTATTTCACTTATGTTGTTTAAATCATGTTTAAAGTAAATAGTTAAATACAGCGATCCACGTTTTTGTCAACATTAACGTAAATCAAATAATGTAGTTTGAATAAACAATAACGATTTATCCATAGAAATAAAATGTTAGGGCTAAGGTCTTGTTCAAAATTACCTGGAATTAATAACTATTGTTGAAAGTTGCTGAAATTATTATTATTATTATTATTATTATTATTATTATTATAATTATTATTATTATTATTATTAAATTCAATATAAAATTTTTGAAAAAAATCACCTAAACGGTAACATTAAAATTTAATTTTCATAAAAGATGCAAATGTGCAACTCCTTATTTTAATGCAGTGTGGTGTATTGACATAGCTAAAACTTTTCTTGTTAAAAAAATGAAATTAATGTACAAATTAAACTCACAGGTATGAAGTGTACTCATCCATCATTAGCGTATGGCTCTGATTTGTTGCGGCATACTAGTATACTAAATTTACATATTTACATAAACATCTATTAGAGTGACACATATCATAAAACAATATAGTACATATGAAATATTACAAAAAAAAGATGTTATATACTAAACATCAAATAAAAAGTTTACTTAAATATAAAATAGAGTTAGGCTTACTTATGTTATTTAAACAGGTCTTGGCAACTAAAACGGAGGTTTCATTAATTGTTCTATAAATAAGACTTTTACTTTATTTGACATTTTATTATTCTACAAAGACAGAAAAAGAGTTACTTGTTTCGTTGACAGTTCTGCTAAAATTATAAAGAATTAGAACCGCCTAATGTGTTTAAATGTTATAACCTAATATTTGACGTTCAAAATGCAAATGTAGTCTGTTGGCAGAGTAGTTGGCTATAGCTTTACCATGAAATGCACTAAAAGTGAATTGAATATTTTAAAATGAACATCTCCAATGAATTAATAAATAAGAAGTTTTATTGTTTAAGGCTATTTCGGCAAGTTTTTGTTTTCATCAGTTTTACAGAAAGTTCCTTGATTTTATATTTGTGTCATGTTATAAATTTTTATATTTTCTAGATTAAAAAATCAAAAATTTAGAATATAAATATTTCATTCAGAAAATTAAAAAAATCAATGTGAAATTTGTAAAACCATTTCAGTAAGTTTGTCAGTTACCGATGATATTTTGAAAATCAACATAAGTTTTACTGCTACTATAAAGGAAAACAGAGCCACGTGTTACAAGAAAACGTAATCCTGCTTCATCGTGTAACAGATAATTTCAGCATTTTGCATTAGTTTTGTTGTTAGAATTCAAAAATATGAATATTTCATTTAGAAATTATTATTATTATTATTAAATAATAATAATAAAGGAAGAAAGATAAAAGAATGGCTTGATAAGTTAATTAAATCTTTTGCTATTGTTATATAATACAACCAATTTAGAAATAAATGAATAATTTGAAGCATTAATGTATAAAATGCAGATGTCAAGCCTTAAGTTGTATATCTAGAAAAGCTCGATTATTTTTTGTGTAATAATACCAGATTGTATATATAAATATATACCTAACCTTGTATTTATAAATAAACAGGTTTACCAGTTTAAAAATAAATTTACACATTTATGGTTCGTTTCACATGCATATTTAAAGAAGCCAGTTTAAAAATAAATTTACACATTTATGGTTCGTTTCACATGCATATTTAAAGAATTGGGAGCAGTCATTTACGAGGACAGTGAAATTGTGGCAAGAAACAATCCCCGCAACCCCCTTTCCCTTCCTCCCTACACACACCATCGCTACTTAGAACTGTGGAGGGAATTTTTTAACCCTGATTTAGATTTGGCGTATCGTGTAATTGGATGTAGACAAACGTGTTTGATATTTTGGTCAGCAATTAAAAATACCAAAGAATGTCAAACTAACGTTTTTTCATTCAATAAAATTTGCATTTTAAGAGAATATTTTTCTGCCATTTTTTTAATTATCACTTTTATCACTTCATCTTTTGATAAAAATGGATAGAATATGCAGTTTTTATTAATTCTCAAAGCTGTAAGTCAGTTCGATACAACTGGATGCGATTTTTTCTTATATTCGATGCTCATGGTGGTTATATACGCTTTATTAGCACCTCAGGGGAAATTGTAAATAAACACTCCCGAAAATAAACACAACAGCTATCATTTACACCTGTGACAATACATACGTTACAGGTATATATCTATAAGTAATAGTAATAAACAATACAAAGATTGTACACATAAATCTTAAAAATATTTACGTGAACTTTTGGGAGCTGCACACACTTATATACCTGTTACAGGTGAGTGTATTTTTCTTTATTATTCTTTTTAAAACTATTTATGCGGCTCTCAATCATCCTTTTTTGTCCAATCAGTCACAGGTGAAAAGCTTTGCACCCACTATAAGTAGGTAACGGTTTTTTAGTTACATATATACATGATGTTAGTATACAATACTATTTTTTATTTTGAAAAGGTATTTTTATTTGTAGTTTGCGATTTTCTGCATTTTTTTTTGAAACTTTAATCTACAAAATAAAAAACCTTATATATATTTTTTTTTAGAATTTTAACATACACAAAACAATTTGATTTGAATATTTTGCTCTTCTTACTTAATATTACACAGCATGAGGGCTTTCTGTTAAAATTGTCTTTGTAAAGGTTAAAATTGTTACTAATTTTATTCACAATCACGTCTCAAATTTATACAATTTTGTAACAATAGACCTCTCTGTTGTATAGATACTGTACGTACATATACATGATCATTAGTTCACGGCTCTCGATTATTACGTAAAAAAAAAAATAGTGCACTTTAAACATTTTTAAGGTAGCCCCAAAGTATTTAAACGTTAAAGTAACATGAATATATATCTATAAATAAACAAAAACGACGACAACATCAGGGGCAGCAGCAGCAGCAACAACAACAACAACAAGGTAGCAATAACAACAACAACAATAGCAGCAGCAACAACAACAACAACAGCAGCAGCAACAACTAAACAGCAGAAGCAACAACAAAAACAACAGCCGAGCAGCAGCAACAACAGCAGCAGCAGCAACAACAACAACAGCAGCAGCAACAACAACAACAGCAGCAACAACAACAGCAGCAACAACAACAGCAACATCAACAACAACAATAACAATAATAATAATAACAATAATAATAACATTCCTTCAGTTTGTAAATGTAAACACACACGCACACACGCACACATGCACAAACAAAAACACACACACACATGTGACAAGTTTAAGGACTCTTAACATCATAAATTGTGTACTTCATACGTTAGACATTTTTTAATAAATCAAAGCCTACATTTTTTACAACAGATATCTGTAAAAAAACAATCACGTTGGTAAAACGAACTATACGTCTTTGAATGACTTGGAACGACAGTATAGAAATATGTATTTTAAAATGGTCTTTTTCAAATTAAAAGAATATTTTTATTTGGTTTTTACATGTGATAGTAATAAATATGAAAATTGACACATAATTGATAATATCCACTACATGTCTCATACATGTCCATATGAACGTAATCTGTATATTTTTTATGTGTTATTTTGCATTTATAAATGTAGACTCGATGTCTTGAGTTGCTCAGTTTTGTGCATTTAAATTTATAATTGTATAACCATAACTTCAAAACTTTTTTACACTGTGCTCAAGTTAAATATAAACTTTTTTTTTTGAATTAATATTAGACTAATATTTTTTGAGTTTACATTTATATGTTGACCGTCTCTCGGGGTTCTGTATCAGCATGTTTAAGAAATTTTACCCGATACCATTAAAATTAATATTCGTGTCATTAAACTCACGAACTTCAAATAAAACTTTATTGAAACACTATACCTCGAGACCTGTAAGAATGTATTTATCTAGTTGTTGACCTATTAAAAATCACATAAAAACCTCATGAAATTTTCATCCACATTTACTTTCGAATCCGTACAAAAATAGATATGTAAATAACGAAAGAACTTGATTTTACTGAGCACTGTATTACATTACAGTCTGATGTCATTTTATATGATAAAAATTTGGCATCGCGAAGGATACGTAATTGATCAAATTGCAATTTTAGCATATTACTATACTTGACAAAAAGTTAAGAATCAGGAGTTATTATAGATTCATTTCTAAAGTTGTGGAGAGTTTATTAAAAAATATTCAATACTGATAAACTCCAGACATTAATGAAACATTTCATAAGATTTTTTTCATGAATTCATTCACCAGTAATAATCTGAAGATAGGCAAAGTATGACAATTCCGAAAACAAAATGGAATTCAATATGAGCCGAAAAATTAGATATTATATACATGTATATCAGAAGAATAATGTCCATTAATAGAGAGTATGTCCTTCATGGGCTTGGATAACAGCATTACATCGTCTTGGAATGGATCGAATCAAGCGGCGAATAATGTTTTGTGGGATTCTAGGTCATTCTTCAAGTAGCGCAGTTGTTAGCTCCTGTCTATTTAGCAGGAAAATGCGGGCGTTTCGAAATGCGTTTTTGCAGGATGTCCCAAACGTGCTTTATAAGTTAAAGTCAGGACATCGACTAGGCCAATCCAGACGTTAATAGTCTCATTTCGAATTTACTGATCTATAATCCTTGTGAGGTACGGCTTGTTGTCCATCAAAGTAAAGTTGGGTCTGATAGCACCAGTGAAAGGTCTAACAATAGGATGAAGAATTTCATCTCTATACCACACACCTATAAGAGACCCACGATTAAACATGTGTAGCTTGGTACATCCATCAATACATATCCCATCCCATTCCATCACTGAGTCGCTACCAAAACGGTCATGCTGAACAATGCAACAATCATCATAGTGTTCATTTACCATACGCCATGCATGCCTTCTACATGCAGCGTCAGCACAAAATTTAAATTCGTCCGTGGAAAAGATAGGATTCTAATGTCGCAGTTACCAATTTAGGTGATTATTTACCCATAATCGTCTGGCTGGACGATGACGTGGTGTCAGAACAGGACAACAGCTGGTTTATAAACACGTAAATTAGAATGATGAAGCCTTTTTCTCGCTGTTTGACCAAAAAAAAAAAAAAAAATAAAAAAAATATAACAAAAATAATAAAAAATAAAAAATCCGCCCTCTGATAGCTTGTCTGAACTAATTGTTTAATTGCATAGCAGATTAAGACCTATTTCGTCGAGCAAAGTAACCAGGATAACGGTCCTCTAGGGCTGTCGTAGCTCTTGGGCGACCTAAACGAGACCCTCTGTTAAGTGCCAGTGTACTGTTATCGATTCCACAGCCATGACACAACACTTTGTGACACATTAACAGGTTCTGCAACTGTGCTTTGGCAAAGTCCAGATTGCAACATTCCAACTGCCTGGACATCAATTGCAATCAGATGAAGCCGCATTATGGTTAAATGTATAAAAAAAGATTCACCGATGACAATGGATCAACAAAATGTTCAGTTTCTTGCAAAAGCATTAACCAAAAAAGGAATACACTTTCGACCTTTCAAAACCACTTTTATTTGAACCCCATGATAATTTATTCGTTTATAACTAGGTATACGCGAATAGAACATGCTAACAACAACTGTAATTTTTACAGCAATAGATCCTAGTATAATATGATGTATTAAGATGTTATTATCATGTAATATACTTTATTTATATAATATTTCTGTAAACAAGTGATTCTTAAACTTTTGTCCAGTTTATATGGCAAATTATTCGATAACGTGAAATTAAACAAAATTAAATATAAGCATTTAGCAAAAGCAAACTATAGCATTTTGTTATTTTAAGGTATTTCTAGTATTAAAGCGTAATTGCCATGTGCAAAAGTTTTAATTTTTACGAAACGAAACGAGTAAACATATTAACATTGCTTCAGTACTATTGAAGTATCCTGAGAGCTATATATACTGTTTAAGTATAGTAGCACATGTAATTCTTTTTTTTTCACGAACTTTATCTCAATGAAAAACTATATATAAATTTTATTGTGTTGTACGCCAAAATTTCCAGTAATTACGTAAGAAGGTTCTAAATAAATGTTTAATAATACAGATACACTGATTTTAAAAAAGATGTTAATCTTTTTATGCTCTATGAAATCTCTATTACACCTACGTGCATTCAGTAGCAAATAGACATCCCTAGCAGTGAGTATCGCGAATAAACAATATATAAAACAATTAGGAAAACGCAAAACTAAAATAATTTAACTTTAAATATTTTTTAAAAATGACTTTTCCTTTTTTTTCTTGCATAATATGCATATGTTAAATAAACAAGTAGTTTCCGCTCGTTCTTTCTGATTAATGCAAACTTTAAATTAAAACACTTTACAAAAAATCAAATAAAATTAATTGCAAGTTGAATCGCAATAACAATTACTGAAATAGATGTACATTTCTACTATAATAGTATATACACTGCTTAGACAGTAATCCGGAAACTTGACTATTTTTTTAAACTTGACAACACTTATAAATCAAAATAAAGATTTCTGCGACAGCCTTGTGTATTTCAGGAAATATCATAAATAATTAATACATTATTTTTGATAAAAATTCTTTGCGAATTTGATGTTTTTATAACAATGAAATAAACGTAAGAACTAAAATTAACACGAATAAGGTCTCGGTTTAAGTTAGATTCAATAATACAAATTCTAGTAGTTGACATGGAAATACTATATATAACATTTTTATGTTTGGAATGACTTTGTGCTATGAAACAGTTATTCAGTATAAGCTGCAAATACCATTGATCTAGCCGATGATGTCACTAAAATATTTTATGCAAGTGTGACGTCATTTGTGTAAATGACCATAACGACAATTTGAATATTTTTAAGAAAAAGAAGTTTAATGTGGAAAGTGGAATTAAACCCAGTGTCAGAAACTTATACATGTACTTGTTTTTAAGGAAGCTGGACACTTTTGAGGATTTATATTCTGCTAGTTGTCTTTTAAATCAAATTGTTTTTAGATTTTTCCATTGTCCGTTCCAAAATTTGCAAAGTCGCGAAGGACTATACAAGTGCTGCCATTGTAATGTTCATTGAAGCACGATAAAGGACATCTTAATAAAATATGATAATTGTGTAAACCTGGATTAAACAATATTGTATGAGTAATAACAAAAAACATGTTAAGGATTTATTGGTACATGTAGTTAAATAAGTGGGATACGAGGAACTTCCAAAAATAAAATTACATATACTGCTAGACAACATCATCTTGTCATTGAATCAAGTTTCAATACTAACTCCAGAGTTTCTCTGCGTTCTCAACATGTGTTGTTCTTCCACTTTCTTGTTTGTTGTTTCTTGCATTCTCATTATGTATTTTCATTTTCATTTAGATTCACTTTTTCGTTTGTTATTGTGAGTACTGCTAATTACTTATGTTTCATCTACTTACTGTTTTATTCTTGTTTTGAATTTATTTTACAGTTTGTAACAACTACCACCAAAATGCCGAGTGAAGGTTACGAGATATTCAAACAGAATTACCATCCACATACGATAAGACTTAGTGGAGCTGATATTGGTGTAGTGGTCAGTTACTTTGTGGTCATCATACTAATAGGATTATTTGTAAGTATTCAACGTGTCTATGTAACATTAGTTAAGGTATCTTTTAATTGGAGCTGTTGTAGCTTATGAAAATCTTTATGAGCCCATTCAATGAAAATTTACTCATTTCGTGGTTATAATAAAATAAGAGCTGAAACTAAAGCGTACGACAGAAGTAGAGATTAAGAAGCAGGTGTCGCATCGATAAATGCCTCCTAGTAATGCATGATTTTCAAAGAACATAAAGACCTACCTGACTTCTATGACCTAACACGTCCGTTGGAAAAAAGGTTCCTAGCAGGACACCTCTATATCTTCGATTATGATTTTTCTTAAATTTATAACAAAATGTGTTCATTTTTTTTTATAGCTCTCTCAAAGTTTTTCTTTGTCGCTTTTTTATTTGTTGCATTTGTTTAGTTTTGATTTGACATTGGTAAATGTCTATAACATGTACCGGGACCTTGATTGTCGATATCATCTCTACTCTGAAACAATGACATATAGGCTATGTTATTGTTGTCTTGGCTATGTATAAATTTTTTCATATAAATGTTATTTTAATTATATATTTTAGGCCATGTATAGAGCTAACAGAGGTACAGTTAGTGGATATTTCCTTGCCGGAAGATCAATGATGTTTATACCGGTATGTTATTTGATAATAAAACACGTCTCCTCTGTCATATAATCTTTAATGTGCACTGGTTAGTCGCTGAATGCAAATCCTTAGTCATATTGAATGGAATATCACTAGAATGTATGTATTAGCATTGCTTTCTACAATATACTGCTACTTAGCCATATTCAACATATATTACTTAATGCATACTTATCTAGAATTATTCTTTTATCTGTACAAACCTTGTTTTATGTTACAGTGAAATACTTATTTGATTACTTGCGTCAAGGAGCATTCGAAGGCAAGATTTAAATCTTTGTGATGGACGACTATCTCGAATTCCTAATGATGGAAAACTCGACAATTGATACATTTTTCATTCACCCTTGGGTATTATTAATGTTTAATAGAATGTTTCTTGCTTGTCCAAAGTAAGTCTTAATCTTACTTGAACATGGAAAAAAGAAGTTAAAAAATCCTCAGATTAATTTATCGCATATTGTTTTACATGACATCAGCATTATTCAAGCTATTTGCAATGAAACATTTTTTCGTATGATTCTGTAAACACAGGTTCATTTGGTCCTCGAGTTTTGTGCAAATGTTTCTGATTTGCTCCATACTAGAGCCTACATATAGCTTCTGCAATTGTCCGCAATGTCAAAGATAAACACAATGTTTTGGCGTTTTTACTCAAAGACTTCACTTCTCCAAAACAAGATAAAATCATTTTGAAAACGTTTTCCTTGTGTTACTTCAATGTCTATTATTTGGTGATGGGTACTTTACTACTTCCAGGTTGGAGCAGTCGCTGTTTGTCAGTAACATTGGAACAGAACATTTCATTGGACTATCGGGTTCTGGTGCAGCAAATGGTATCAGCGTTGGTGCATGGGAATTCAATGTATGTATTATATAATATATGTTACTACAAATGTTTTAAGGACATATGAAAGAGAAAGAGAAAAGATATTACATAAAACTAAACTACCACCTTCTGGAACGATTCCACAATATGATACCAGAAATGTTGCACAAAACGGTGACTGATACAGCTTAAGTATGATTTACCGTTGGAATATTGATGATACTGTTTACACATGCATGTATGTGATATAATAAGAACTCGTTTTAAGTATTGAAGAACTACTCTTTGCAAAATAAATGTAATTGTTATAATTTCAATGTCATATGTCTTGCATCGTTTCATAACATGCGTGTAAATTTTGTCTTTAAATCATTTTTACATTACATTTTTTGCTGGGATAATATTTGAATAATTAAAAAAAACCTTTTGAATGTTTAAATGTATATATTTATAGATTTTTGGTTGTATACATAATGGGAAAGATTAGGCGCCCCTAATAAAATTATAACGTCTCTACATTTTTCTCCAATTCTTGTCCAGGATTGGCAATTTCATATTCAGCTCCCAATATATATGTTTACCTTTTTTGTCTTGTTCGGCTGTTTTATCGTTTACTTGTACATTGTATGTTTGCGTTGACTGTTACCAAATACATTGTATTGTGTGGCTGTACTGGATTGTGTTGACTGTTACCAGGTACATAATTTTTAGCTACAGATTCTTATCTCCTATTTAATGAATTTGTTTATATTGCAGGCTATCCTATTACTACAGTTACTTGGATGGGTGTTTATCCCGGTATATATAGCTTGTGGAGTAAGTAATCAACATTCCGAATTTAACCACGGAGATTTCAGACAATAGTCATACTTTAAAATATGATGTAATATTAGTTTTGGTTACTCACTTAATTAAAATCTGTAAAACTGATATATCAAAATAGATATTCTGAAACGATATCTTTTTACACTGCAAAGTCATATAAATAGCACTAGAACTTGTCGATTTCCATGTCATAAAGTACATCATCACAAAATGTCAATTTCCATTTCATAAAGTACACCACTCCAAATTGTCAATTCCTATGTCAGAAAGTACATCACTCCAAATTGTCAATTTCCATGTCATAAAGTACATCACTCCAAATTGTCAATTTCAATGTGATAAAGTACATCACTCCAAATTGTCAATCCCTATGTCATAAAGTACATCACTCCAAATTGTCAATTTCCATGTCATAAAGTACATCACTATAAATTGTCAATTTCCATGTCATAAAGAACATCACTCCAAATTGTCAATTTCCATGTCATAAAGTACATCACACCAAATTGTCAATTCCTATGTCATGAAGTACATCACTCCAAATTGTCAATTCCTATGTCATAAAGTACATCACTCCAAATTGTCAATTCCTATGTCGTAAAGTACATCACTCCAAATTGTCAATTTCCATGTCATAAAGTACATCACTCCAAATTGTCAATTTCCATGTCATAAAGTACATCACTCCAAATTGTCAATCCCTATGTCATAAAGTACATCACTTCAAAATGTCAATTTCCATGTTATAAAGTACATTACTCCAAATTGTCAATTTCCATTTCATAAAGTACATCACTCCAAATTGTCAATCCCTATGTCATAAAGTACATCACTTCAAAATGTCAATTTCCATGTTATAAAGTACATTACTCCAAATTGTCAATTTCCATGTCATAAAGTACATCACTACAAATTGTCAATCCCTATGTCATAAAGTACATCACTTCAAAATGTCAATTTCCATGTCATAAAGTACATCACTCCAAATTGTCAATTTCCATGTCATAAAGTACATCACTCCAAATTGTCAATCCCTATGTCATAAAGTATATCACTTCAAAATGTCAATTTCAATGTGATAAAGTACATCACTGCAAATTGTCAATTTCCATTTCATAAAGTACATCACTCCAAATTGTCAATCCCTATGTCATAAAGTACATCACTTCAAAATGTCAATTTCAATGTGATAAAGTACATCACTCCAAATTGTCAATTTCCATGTCATAAAGTACATCACTCCAAATTGTCAATTCCTATGTCATAAAGTACATCACTCCAAATTGTCAATTTCAATGTCATTAAGTACATCACTTCAAAATGTCAATTTCAATGTGATAAAGTACATCACTACGAATTGTCAATTCCTATGTCATAAAGTAAATCACTCCAAATTGTCAATTCCTATGTCATAAAGTACATCACTCCAAATTGTCAATTTCCATGTCATTAAGTACATCACTTCAAAATGTCAATTTCGATGTTATAAAGTACATCACTCCAAATTGTCAATTTTCATGTCATAAAGTACATCACTCCAAATTGTCAATTTCCATGTCATCAAGTACATCACTCCAAATTTCAATTTCCATGTTTTAAAGTCTTAAAACGACATTAGATAACTTAATATTAAAATGCATAAAACCAGTGAATATAGTTCATACAATTTAGTTTAAACAGTATATAATTCACTTAGTAATCATACATACAAACAAAATTTACATTACACAAATAAGGAATTCCAGAACAAGAGTAAGATTCTTATATAAATAGTCTTCCTTATATACTCAAAATTTACCACATGCTGGTGTCGTTATTGACTATGGGTAATTCCGATCTTCATTAAATCTATTCATTGAAAACTGAAGCAATTCAGCGTATGTATAGTGGTTTTGCTGTAGATTTTAGTGTTTCAATGCTTGTTATATATTTTTTTCAGACATACACAATGCCAGAGTACCTATCAAAGAGATTTGGTGGTACAAGACTCCGAGTGTATTTTGCCTTCCTTTCTCTTGTGTTGTATATATTTACCAAATGTTCGGTAAGAAAATTGCTTATGAATACTTTTAAGAATGGGTTAAACTGAGCCAAAATATAATTAAAAAAAACATTCAGTCATTAAATTACCAAATAACGCCACATGGTCTCAATTATAGACCCGAAGATGAGATCTTTCTTCTAAAATGGAGATCTTTTTCAACTTCATTTATCAAAATAATCAAAACAATAGAACTAACCTTTCATGTTTGCTTTGGGACCTTATATACTTATATGCTTTCATATAACATTTTATACTGTTCGTTTGAATTAAACACAGAACAAAGTTTTTGGACTTGGATGGTTTATAAAAGTAACGCACTTGACAATAGTCACTGCAAGTGACGTCAGGTTTTACAATTTCCGGGTACAGTCGATCTAAAGTAACATATAACGTCACATAATTTAAATTTTGATGTAGTTTTTGACGTCAATTTTGGTTGTACATAGCTATATCTTGGTACAGAATCAAAAGTAAAGACCAGACTTGCAACAACTTACATGACACATTAATGAATAATACAAGACAACACATATCTTGACTTTTCTAATTGATTACTAAAATTTCGACTAACATCTTTATTACTTTAAACATAATGCCATTAAGGGATCCGCAACATAAATTATCATTCTGTGGTTCTTTATCTTTTAATAATGTAACCTCTTCAATGATTTCAGGGTGACCTTTTTACTGGTGCTTTATTTATCCAACAGTCTCTAAGGTGGGATTTGTATCTTTCTATTTTTATCCTTGTCATCATTACCGGTATACTTACAATAACAGGTATGTTCGAGCTAAATTTGAATATTCTGACCCATACTTCAAAAATATGATCTTATTATGTTACTATTTATAACTTTATTACACACAAAAAATTGAGGACAATGATCTTAGAAATTGATATAAAACAATAAACATTTGAGAACATCATGCTTACGTAACCTAAATATCTCTAACGTTAGCAGATTGGAATGGAATTGAGTAAGTTTATAGCAATAATAGCGAGACATTTATTTCTGGAACAGTGGAGAAAACTTGAGTACCCGAGAAAATCACCGACCTTAATAAAGGTAATTGATAAACTTTTTCACACTAGGATCTCTCTGAATAGGATTTGCAAGAACAGACAAAGAACGACGTTGTGATACAAAGCAAGATTAACTTGTCAACCAAACCCAATATGAGCATTGCCGATATAATCACTTATTATTATTATTATTATTATTATTATCAAACAAAATATTATTTTTTTATAAATATTTTTTATTGAATCAATGTTTAAGGTGGATTGACAGCTGTTATATATACGGATACGATGCAAGCCTTTTTGATGGTTGGAGGAGGTTTGACTTTGATGGGCATGAGTAAGTATACTGACTCCAAACATACTATTGCATTCTGAATGATATTTGTGTAAAATGGACAACCAAAAACATAGATCTTACAGTTTGTATAGAATATAAAAATAGTATACAAGTTTATATAGATAATAATAAATAAATAAATAGCTCAACAATAAATAAATAAATAAATAAATAAATAAATAAAACGAATAAAAAACACCTATTGGTATCTCTGATTCCACTAAATGGTTTATATGGTCAATTTATTTATTTTTTTATATTTTTAATATTTTACTAGCGTATGTAAAGCTTGTTTATTTGTATGCTTAATTTTACCTTTTCTTTTTATACTTTTTAAGGTTTTGCTACGGTTGGAGGGTATGATGGAATGGTTCGAAAATATATGTATGCCTACTACCAATGAAACATTCCGGATTGCAAATGACACGTGTAATAAACATTTGCCGGATAAAATGGCATTTAAAATGCTTAGAGAGGCTAATGATGATTATATGCCATGGGCAGGATTTCTTCTCGGTCAAACTCCCGGATCAATATGGTATTGGTGCTCAGATCAGGTAAATATTAATAAATCATAAGTCATAATATAATAATACGTGCTTAGCCCTTCCTGAGCAACCGGCCTCACTTCCTTGATGGAAGTTCACGTGTATAACTGAATTGGTCATTTTTTAAGTTTTTACTTTGTTTTGGGATTGTTATTTGGACATGGACTGGTGTGTTTGTGTTTTTCATTTTAAGACAGGTGGCGACCCTAAACGAGCACTTTAAACAAACAACTGAAGTGGACATGATATCCAGTGCCCCTGCAAAGTTTCCGGTTTTTTGGTTCGTGTACTCGGAATTTTTTATTTTTTTCTGTATTGTTGCGGTATTCATACTTGTTAAAAGATGTACCATATTCAAATTTTAACGTTTTCTATTCAATCAAGTAAATAAAAAGAAATTAGAACTAAATATAAAAAATACTTGGTAATGACAAGAACCACAATACAAGGACATGAATGAAGAAATAAACGCGTAAACATATACTGTTCCCTGCGTATACATTCCCAAACAATGGACGGACATCGGGTATTTTGATCAAATGATATCTAAAAATTGTGGTAAAGTACTTTTTTGAGGCCATAATATCATATTAGAATTGTTTGTAATGAAAAAAAATCGCGACAGTACAATTTAACTTTATTAAGGCTCGTAACAGTTTCATCAATTCAATATGCCAATGGCTGTATTGATGATGTTGCATTCATTTGTAAATTTTATTTGCTGCAAGTTTGATAGTAACTTGGAAGAGCTAACGAAAGACATTTACTTATATATTCTCATAATCTTTTCTTCTGCAAAGTTTCATTTAAGATAAGATAGTAACGGTATGCTTAATTTTGAAAGCATTGTATTTGGATAGGTTATAGTTCAGCGTCTTTTAGCAGCTAAAAGTGTTTCACATGCGCAAGGTGCTACATTAATGGCAGGATTTATCAAGATACTTCCATTGTTCATGATGGTTATGCCCGGAATGATCAGTCGTATCTTATATCCAGGTTAGATTTTATGTTTCATAAAAATATCAGTCATATATTATCATGTTTTAATCATAAAATATTGTTAATTAATCAGTCGATATATTTTAAAGTTGATTGACCCTCCTGCCTGTCTGTATGTTGATTTGAAAACTGATTTGCTAATATTGATATTACTTATAACCTTTTTTCGGGACATAATAACCACTGTGGTAATTTCAAATATAGTGTCCAAAGTTAATAATTCATGAAAGTCCGGGTTTTATAATCAATGTTTTATCGAGATTTTTCTTCACTAAAATTTGGATAATTTGAAATCTTAAAAGTTTAGTTAATTGTTGGATATCGAAAAATTAAAGCTGTGTTTTTGAAGATCACTTCAAGCTTGCGACACGTATTTACAGTACTTTTATCAAAAATGTTTGTATGTTAATCAAAGCATTTTTGCAAAAATTGTGTAAATTTAAGTTCTTTTAAATTAGATCTTAAGGAACGATTGTAAAACTGGGGCCTGAAGTATTGCGTTCTAAAACACTATGGTTTTGCAAAAATCATTTTGTTAGGCTCATTATCTACGAAATTATAATATTTTTCTTTTATTTAGATGAAGTGGCATGTGTCGACCCTGATATCTGCTACGAGGTGTGCCAAACAAGAGCTGGATGTACAAACATCGCATATCCACGATTAGTTTTAGGAATTATGCCAGAAGGTATGTGTTCAGAAGTGTAATAAGTCACCAATGAATATCACTAGAATTTATACTGTGGAATTATGAACGCTCTACTGACTCTTTTACTTCGTAATTGTTTCAACCTAATTTTGTGCTCAACTTTTTATTGTTTTGTATATTTAGCACACTCAGATACAATGCTTTTTTTCTATTAAATATATATAACAAGTATAAATTCATAATTTAAAAAAAAAACTATTTGAGAAGTTTGATATATTTTAATTGAATTAACTTTTAGGATATATTGTGTAATATGTAGATAAAAAAATTAAAATAGCACATTATTTATTACCTAACCATTATCTGATAAGAATTATACTTTTGTTCCCTACCAAGGATTACGAGGTTTGATGATGGCAGTAATGATTGCAGCGTTGATGAGTGATCTAGATTCTATCTTTAACAGCGCCAGTACTCTATTTACTATTGATATATACAAAAGAATAAGAAAAAGTGCTTCTGTAAAAGAACTGATGATAGTTGGCAGGTAATTTCTGATATGCTTACAGGTAATTTTTTATATGCTGACAGGTAATATTTAATATTTTGGCAGGTAATTTTTGTTATGTTTGCAGGTAATTTTTGATATGTTGGCAGGTAATTTTTGTTTGTTTGCAGGTAACTTTTGAAATATTGGTAGGTAATTTTTGATATGTTTACAGATAATTTCTGATATGTTGGCAGGTAATTTCCGATATAATAGCAGGTATTTTTGATATGTTGACAGGTAATTTTGTTATGTTGGCCCGAATGTATCGCTCAAAATTAAATCACTAAATACTTTTACTACGACAAGCATGATATTGAAAATTTTTCTTTACAGTTGTCCTTTGTCAATTGAAAAAAAAAGTTTGTTTTGTTTTTCGAGTTTCGCAAGAACGAATGTCCTGTCCAAATGTTCCTCACTGCACTGTTGTGATTCTTAAATGTTTCAGCTAGGTCTGTGTCTGATCTTATTTACATTCTTGTTATATATACAGAGTATTTATTGTGGTGATGATTGGAATATCAATAGCATGGGTACCGATAGTAAAAGAAACACAAGGCGCTCAGGTGTTTATTTATATACAAGAAATTACAGATTACCTTAGCACCACCATTTGCAGCTGTATTTCTGTTAGCAGTTCTGGTTCCACGTGTCAACGAAAAGGTAATTAACGATTACAGCCATCTATCTGTTAACCGAAAGTTAACAACAAAACTACACACATTACCCCCAAAGAGAAAAGCTTTTTCCACTGCAACTGCTTTAGGTTATATTACTATTACGCCCTTATTTTTTTTTCATGTTGCCTTTCGACAAACTCGGTGCACTGTTAGTTGTATAATAAATTAAAAGAGATATAAATCCTTTTTTTTTTAAATTCAAATGTGGTTTAAACTAATTTATTCATTCGTTGAATATTTAAATAGAATTTAGTCATTTTTGTTAAGACAATATTATTACTGTTATTATATTTAATTGTTTTATGTAATTTGTTTTAGGGAGCGTTTTGGTCACTGATGATTGCACTAATAGCTGGTATTATCAGAATGGCACTTGGTATTTATATATCACGATAGTGGTGACTGCACTGGCGACCCCGAGACCAGACATACTAAAGAACTTCCACTATATGTATTTTTCATTGTTTATTACTCTGATGACAGCTTTCTTTGCCATCGTTATCAGTTTATTTACAGAGAAACCCACAGACAAACAGGTATGGTTTTCAACTTTTTGTAATGTTCAATTTGTATAGACAAACACAAAAATCACAGTTCCGGTCAATTCCCATATGATTAATCACTAAAGGTCATTCAAGGGCGTTAATATACCGATTTCAGAATATATGTTATAAATTCGTAATGTTGGAAAATCTGACAATATTTTTTAAATATAAATACTATTCATCTTAAAAAATTGAGGACTGTTTTGGAAAATTATCTTAATTAATCTTTAATTGGCACTTGTAATCATACAAATTATTAAGTGACTGATACGCTGCCTTTTTCAAACGAACCATGTTACTTGATTTCGGCTTCTAATAACAATCCATTATGCTTCACCTCACCTTAACCAATAAATAAGAAAATGTTTATGTAGGATTGCCGGGTTATTCTGTCCTTTATTTAAAAGTCTTAATATGATGATTTGTTTCAGCTCCATCGAACCACTTTCTGGACAAGACATGAGCAGAAGAAGTCTGAGTATGAAGTTGACGAATTTGAGCCAGATTTAAATAATCCAAAAAAGATAAGCGGTGTGGATAATCCAGAAGTTAGTATGAGCGACATGTCTGTAGATATTGAGGCTAAAAATGGCGTATGGACTGTGGAACCCAAGAAGAAATACAGAGATCCTAACTTAGATAGAAATACACAAGGTACATTAAAACGAAAATAATAAACCAAATATGTCAACTTGTGAAAAATATAATATAGCAAACTATTAAATGAAAAAAAAAACGTATCACCTTTTCCTGTCTTTTCCATATGATTTTTTCTTTTTGCTTTTTCAAATACGTATTTTCTTTATAGGTGATAATTTTTCCTCGTCCTTTTCAATTAAGATTAATGTTGTTATTTAATCGGTTTTTTTTCCACACGATATGCAGGGAGGTTATCGTGCAATGAACATTCTTGAACAACACCAATCAAGATACTTTTTCATTATGTCCGATATTTTGCAAAAATCGTATTTTAATATACTTTTACTAATATAAGTCATAATACTGGTACAGGCAGCAAGGATTCCTTCAAAACCAATGAGTAATAAGGAATAGTACTTCAATATTTCGAGTTCTCGACTGTGTTTCTCTAATAAAATGTTTATCACTACTATTGTGTAAATGTTTCAGGTGCTAATGTTTCGAAATTATACAAATGTAGATAAAACCTTTCCAATCTTTAAAGGAATTAGTCATATACCATTTTATGAATTTAATCATAAAATACATTCAAAAAATGGTATATGACTATAATTGTCATATACCATTTTTTGAATGTATTTTATGATTAAATTCAAAAAATGGTATATGACAGAATTTTCAATAAATATGTCTATTGATTATGAAAGATCTTACAGTTTTAGTTACTGAGAGCTGTGTCATATCATGAAAATTATTGAGCGGATGGATTTTTTGGGGAAAGTTTGAAATTATTTTGTTAATACATAACATATTTGCACATTTCGTAAAATCATTTAGTATGTTCTTTGTTTTGTATTCAAATAGAATTTAAAGAAGATCAATCATGTCCAACAAAAGCAATCAACTACGTCTGTGGATTTAATACAACTCAAGAAGACGAGGAAAAACATCAAGAATTGGTGAAACATCTTGAAAAAGTGGCACTGCTAAAACAGAACAGAGCAGCAAAGATTTGTCTTAACTTTGGACTTGTGCTTATTCTGTGTATTGGTGCTGCCTTGTATGTTTTCTGGTCAGTCTGGGAATACAAACCGGACAACTGGGTCAATCCATACGCTAACAGCACACGTTAACTAATGTAGTTACTGTATTAGTTCTAAACGGGCATTTCTACAAATGGAAGGACTGATCATGCATAATGGTGGACCTCCATTGTACTCAAAAAGATTATAAAAGGATATTGGAATTCCGAGACAGACGCTTAGATCTTAGTTGATATATGATTTTTTATCTTTTCCGCGAATTTTACATAAAAGAGTCGTACTACATTAACAATGAAACAGTAATATTTGAATGAATGTTGTAGACGATAAATAAAAAACAATCTAAATAGGAAATTATAATAACCGCTTTGAGAGGGTTATTTTGTCAGCTTATAGCATAATTTCTAATCGTAAAACCCGTCCTATTTGTTTATCCGATTATTCCATTGATATTTTATCAAAAGTCGAGAAGTAATTTTTAAAAAAAAATAAATGTATTTTTGTTTTAGCTGTGAGTGTAGCGATTCCGGCTTTTTCAAATAAATAGTGTGTCATTTCAAAACCACCTGTTTTATTGCTTCAAAGTACCACAAATATGAGTCTTTATGTAAAGGTAATCTGTTATAAAGTCCATGATTCTTAGCTCCCCATGGATAGTATTTGTATATAGGTTAATATTAGTAAAGTAGTTAAGATTCGCTGCCATGGTAACCTGAATACACTGTCTCATGTATTTAAGAAAGTGATTGTGGTATTAGATTTTAACTTTATTTTAACATATCATTTTATATTGTATTAAATAAATAAAGCAATATTTTATATTTTAAATCATGCTTTTCATTGATTTGTTCCTTATGTTCATTCTTGTGTAAAGTAAATGATTAGACTTTGTTGAATTATCACAGAAACAACCATAGCATTTCTTTACTGGTTCAGACATTCACCCGATTGAATAACGAGAGAGAGAGAGAGAGAGAGAGAGAGAGAGAGAGAGAGAGAGAGAGAGAGAGAGAGAGATGGTTTACAAACTACTTGTACTCTTTTGAATGTCAAAATAACCTGAATTTTGGCTTATTAATCAATGTACGTTTAAAAATCATTTCATTCATCAAAAATAACCTTTTAAATCCCTGGCGATTTGGCAATATTTGAGCGATTTGAAGGTCTCTTCAAAACCTGGTATTAAATATCTAAAAGATAGAATACGACGCCTTTGCGATTACGAGAATTTGTTGAAGTTAATATAGATTAATCTGTCTACGTCACTTCTTATTATTTTTTTTTACAATTGTCAATTTGCATTTTTAATCCCAAGTTATATTTTAATTAAAAGTGACTTCTTAATGTTCACGTTATTAAACAACATACATTTGTGTCAGAATATGTCTTTCAATGTCGTTTTGAAATTTGTCAGATTTTGCAACTTTTAGTCAACATTTTGTAAAACCTGTAATACAACTTATGAATTTAATTATAACTATATAGAAATACTAAAGACAGTTTCCATGATTTGTTCTTGATTTTGTTTAATATGGGTTGACTTTAATGCTCTTGGACTCTGTGTCAAATTATTTAAGCAATACCTCAAATATTGTTTAAACAAAGTAATTGTTTTCGTAGCTGGATTACAAGTTGAGTTTTTTTTTTTTTTTTTTTTTTTTTTTTTTTTTTTTTTTTTTTGATATTTTGATTAAGTTATGCTATATATACAACAACAGCACAACAACAACACAACAACAACAACAACGTGTGTTTTCTCGTTTATTTTACATCGTAAATTACAGGAATGATGACTTCATGGTATGTCTTTGATATCAGCTAGGATGTATCAAATATGACCTTCAAACTGCAAATACAAAAATAATCAATTATAATTTTGCTGAGAGAGAGAGAGAGAAAGAGAGAGAGAGAGAGAGAGAGAGAGAGAGAGAGAGAGAGAGAGAGAGAGAGAATGGTCCTGTAGATATACGAGGACAGATGCAATTGAAGGATAAATGCCTTTATTTTGTTGAAAACACTTACCGTGAGCAATCAAGTAATTCAAACATAAGTTACAGATTATGGTATGAATTGTTCGTAAATTAACATTTATTCAATTTTTGTACAAATTTACATTTTTGTTGATCTGAAAGGTTTGCCATATTAACCTGACACTCCAGCCAAAACGGTTTTTTGAATATCTCAAAAATTTAAAAAAAAAAAAAAAACAAAAAAAAACATATCATTCATTCATACATAGTAAAAGAACATTTGCATTACTTTTGGCTTAACATCCCACCCCTTAAATTCCTTCGATTCAAATCTGGGACAGATCCCAATGTTTGTTTGTTCAAGGTTGGAAACTCTTCTAGTATTTTTGTTTCCTTCATAAATTCAAACCATATATAAAGATATTCTGCACATGACACCCCTACAACGGAACAAAAAGTTGGTGGTAGGAAATCGGCAAAATATATAATTGTATCTAATGTAGTATAGTGGACGGCGAATCAGTTAGTTAAAAAACTTGCTGCATTTTATACTTACCTTATATAAACAATGACATTCGTTGTTATAGCATACCCCGACATCTCCATTTAAACAGCTACAGTCTGAATGTGTATTACAATGTAGAGTAGCTTCTGTCAAACAGAACAATATAATGAAAGTGAAAATAAATGAAAAGACCACCAAATTCCAACTAGAATTAGATTATTTTGTAATCTTAGCAGAGTTTGTTGGGTGTATAAAAACTCTGAATTATTTTACAGAGTACTTTAGTCAAGCAAAATTCAATTCATGTTGCTTTTATGCATCCTTTATTAGGTAACATGAAGCAAGTGGATTTGAAAACAAAATCTGGCAATATCTAAACGTCGAATATTTTTCCATTTACTCGGTTTATTAATTTCAATCGCTCAGTTTTGTAACTGTTTGGTACAATAAAATGCGCAGGTGCTCGATCAACACTACTTTGTACAATAAATATAAAAATCACCAGTCATTATTCTTAGCGCCATTTTTCTGGAAAACTGCAAAAGAAATATTAAATAACAGTCATACCACATAGTTGTAGGCAAATCTAAAGAAACTTAAATCTGATTAAAAATACCATAGTTTTTGTTAAAATAGAAAAATTGGTTGCTGAAAAAAAGGCTCTACGCCACTGGGAACCTTTTGACACATTGCTATAATCTATCTTCTAAAAGACAGAAAATACATAATTAATTCAGGAAAATAAAATCGTTTTTTAAAATTTTTTCTTGTTTCCTGATTTTAACTGTTTTCTTATTTTGTATCTTACATTTTCTTGATTTTCCACCAAATATATATTTTCAAATTTTTTTTCTAAATTCTATTGGCCGAAAACAACATCCTTCAATGAATTCAGAATACGCAACTTTATACATTATAAAAACTTACCACCTGCTGTACCGTTATCCTCTGTTGTTTCTGTGCTCTCATCTTGACCTACATGTAGATATAGGAGAACGAGTTAAAAAACGCATTTGTTAAAAAAAAGAAAAAAAAAAAAAAAAAAAAAAAAAAAAAAAAAAAAAAAACATTTGCACAGTCATGACACTACTTTCAAGTAATGATGTAAAGAGCTTTGAAAAAATAACTGTACCAAACGTCAGAAAGTGCATCACAACTTGAGATATGCAAGTTAAAATTCGCGATTTGAAAGTTAAGTGACTAGAAAGTATTTTTACAAAACTCCCTAAGTGCTATATAGCTTACAATTACTAATGATTGTAAATTTCCACATTTTCTAAATAGGTCTTTAGTAACTTCTTGTTCAGGGGCTCAAGTGCTACATAGTTCGTAATTAAAAATGATTTTAGATTTACAAGTTTCAAAGTCTTTAGCAATTTCGATGTCCCATCTTGCTAGGAACTCGAATGTTGATTGGTTAATTTTAATATTGCAAATTGAGAAACCGACTTTAGAATGAACCTATTCCAATTGATTTCCAATCAAAATTTTCATACGTATTACCCATAGGTTTGTTACTAGATTCCCTTCACATTGTAAATGTACAGTTAGAGAGAGAGTGGTATTTATCTTCTATCTTGCTTGGAAAAAATTTGACGAAAACCGTTGTGATTTTTATTTAACACTTTGACACTTCGACAAAAGTTTCATATGCGGTTAAATAACATAAAGTCGGCAATAATTTTCCCGAAAATCTTGCATTGTTTTGAATTAAATCTCAATAACTCAGTAAAACGTGTTACAAATTTATACTGATTTTTATCAATTTTTCATTAATCGAAAGATCAAAAAGTTGGAAATTTTCATGTTAATGATTTCTGAAGCTTTCGAACAAATAATTTTTTTTATCGAATTATTAAACATGGTACCATGGAGTAACTAAAGATTATATAGCAAAACTTACCATTGGCAAATAAAAAAGTTAAAACACAAAGTAGAAATGTTGCTTTTATAATAAGCATGTCGATAAAGTAAATACAATCCCGCCAAAACAGTCCAAAGGTTTCTGAATGAAAAAGACAAAGTACGGTACAGATATATTATTCTAAATACTTTTATTTCGCACTATACACACCAGGGTCAAGAGGAAGCCTTGACAACTTTACAATGGGAGTCTTACCATTTGTAAGTTATTAAGCTTTTAATTAAAACTTTATTGTCCAAGAAACATTGAACCTGGCCTACATTGATGACGTCGTACTTTATATAAATAGGTCATGGCACTTCAACGATACGAAACGCGTATACTCATCAAAGGGATTGTAACACGATTGGTTGATTCCACTGTTCTATCCCGTATTTATAGATACTTGAACATAAATAACAAACTCTTGGATTTGTGAACAGAAAGATGTTTATAAACCAAGGAGATATTTTACTACACCACAATACATGTAATAAAATTTACTCTAAGGTTACAAACTTCTTTGGTATGTGGCGCAATAAAACGGAGTGGCTGCTTGCGAAATAAAATGCGCTTGATAATAATAATAATAATAATAATAATAATGACAATACGATAATAATAATAACGACAATAAGATAATAATAATAATAATAATAACGACAATACGATAATAATAATAATAAGACGAAGAAGAAGAAGAAGAAGATGATGAAGAAGAATGATTACAAAGCACTAAACAACAAATCACAATAAATATTGAAAACAATATGAACAAGAGCATACCATTCCAGGTTAAATTGAGATGTTCATCTAGTCAGTTGTAAAATCTTAAGTGCATTGTATAATCTATCAGGTGCTCCCTAGCGTTGCAAGCCATGCAGTTTTGTTGAGGAAACAATAATGACCGTTTCTATGGGTATTTACTAAATAGCTGTATAAACTTCATCCAAGACAGGAATCTTGCCGGTATGCTAGCTCTGATATTGTTATGTACATGTATACAGTGTGGCGAAGAAGGGAACATTTTGGTCATGAATGATAAAAATTCTGAATTTGAAGGTGTAAGAAATAGCTCCTAAGGACCAAATTGAAGTTTTCTTTGTTTTTTGGTCTTATAACTATGTTCCGTTTGTTTTCTTGTTAAACATATCTGAATTGATCAAACACAAGCATAACAGTCCACGTTCAAAACAAAATGCAAAAGTGTAAAACTGGCAAACTATGATAAAATTGTTCAGTTCCTCCTTCGAAGTGTGACCAGGTACTACCGGGGGGGGGGGGGGGGGGGGGGGGTAACCAGCTTATTTCTAGCTACCTACATCAACCACATGTGAAATAACAACTTATATCGGTTGTTTGTTAATAGTGTGGTAAAATCAGGCTTATTTGTAATTAATAATATAGATAAATAACAAATACCTACTAAATTTTGATGTTCCATATGTGCACATTTCGGAAAATCATTCCTCATCAGTGACACTAGGGGCCGAAAAGTTTGATAGATAAAACAAAAAAGCCAAATAGTTGAAAAATAATGAATCTAAAGTACCAAAATTATATGAATCCAAATCCAGCTAAGGAATGCTTTGCATGAGGGAACAGACATTAGTTTTAAAAAAATTAAAAAAAATTAAGACGGCTGAAAGTTTTGCTAAATGGTACCATTTCTGACAGCACAAAGTACTGCCTACTGAGTTACGGATGCCCTCGGGGAGTTCTACTCCACCAGCAGCGGTATCCGCTCAGGGGTAGTAAATATATAACAAATACCTGCTAAATTTTGATGTGGCGAAAAGTTTGATAGATAAAAAAACATAAGCCAAATAGTTGAAAAATAATTAATCTAAAGTTCCAAAATTATATTAATTATAAAATTATAATTATATAATTATAATTTAAGGCCATCGATTGTAAAATAAAATTAAAATATATGAGTGTCCTTTAATCATTCCAAAAAACACAACATTTAACATTTATTTCATAGCCCTCCAGTCATAGATTTTATAGTAATAAGCAGTGTTTTTTTCGGGGGGGGGGGGGGGGGGGGGCGGGGGAGAGAGAGAGAGAAGAGGTTGTTGTGGTTTCAATCATAACTTTTTATTTATCATGCTTTCGATGGCTTATCTGTTTCCAACTACACGTTTTCCAGTCCCAATTCCTTTCCTTTCTTTGTTTTAACAGTTTAATATAAAAGCCCAACAAGGATATTTTCATTATAGAACAAGACACAAAAAATCAAAATTTTGTTATTTAACCTAAGTCATAATATTTTTAATGTTCATAATACATATTTATACTTTTTTGGTTTTGTTGTTATTTTATGTTATTGATACTTTTGTATGATGTCTCATTCATCTGTAAATACTAAATATTTCTATGATATTATATATTCTCATTTCTTTCCAGTGGGCAAAGTAAAATGAACAAAGAAGTAAATAGCAGTTGTCAACCAATACAAAGTGCCATTGTAAATCGGGTTAATTCCAAATGTCTCGAAATGAAAAATGTCATTCTTCGTTGAAATAGCAATAAACTTGTCAAGAAAGTTGGAATTTGTGATAAAACAATGTCACCATCATCAGCACCTGATGATAAAACTTCTGATTAAAGCAGTATATAAGAAAATTATCTTATTTGGTACCTAAGTGACTGCTATCAATCAGACTACTAAATTAAAACGTGATCAAAAGTATATTTTTATAAAACAGCTGATAAATTTGAAAATGATTTTCTTTTTAAATGATAATGCAAATGATTTTTTTTTTTGACATCAACAGAAAATTTGTAAATCAATCAATCATGTGTGTCCAAAAGACGTTCCTGTGGTATTGTTGGTTAAAATGCTTTTGATTCTTCTACCAAAAATCTACTGTGTTAAAAAGTTGTCGGGCCCTGACTTTTTGTTATGCTAGACTGAGTGGTTTGTGTTTATTTACAAGAGTTTGGTCACTAAACCAACCAGATGAGAAACACTTGCACAAACTCGCACATCACATGGTCTCAAGTTATAGATTTATCAAAGATTAATTCTTGTCTTTAAATGGAATAAAACCATAATAAAATTTTTAACAAAACAACAATTAGTAATAACACACACACACACACACACACACACACACACACACACACTGAAACCTAACTAGCCATCCACTAACCCACCAACTAATCAACATTTGTAACCAACCATTCACCCTACAACCAATCAACATTTTTAATCAACCATTCACCCCACTACCAATCAACATTTGTAATCAACAATTCACCCTACAACCAATCAACATTTGTAATCAACCATTCACCCTACAACCAATCACGATTGTAACCACCGATCAACATTTGTAACCAACCATTCACCCTACAACCAATCAACATTTGTAATCAACCATTCTCCCTACAACCAATCAACATTTGTAACCAACCATTCACCCTACAACCAATCAACATTTGTAATCAACCATTCACCCTACAACCAATCAACATTTGTAACCAACCATTCACCCTACAACCAATCAACATTTGTAACCAACCATTCACCCTACAACCAATCAACATTTGTAACCAACCAATCCACATTTGTAACCAACCATTCACCCTACAACAAATCAACATTTGCAATTAACCATTCATCCAACAACCAATCAATATTTGTAACCAACCATTCACCCACCAACAACTTTTATCTATATTTATACAAAACAAACAATTACTTTTATGAAATTTATTTTATTACATTATCACCATTAGGTCAAGGTACATACTTCAGTTTAAATAACAAAAACATCTGATTTGAATACTGGAAAATGAATACAATATCCAAAGGGAATAACTCACAAATATCATTCTAAAATTGCCTACACAAAAATAAAATGAGTGTAGCACATATTACTGTGTATTACATACATAAACATTTACATATATATCCGTATAATTTATTGTTTTGTATCACTTAAAAGCCATGTGCCAAACATTTATGTTAAAAAGCTTCAATACTTCATGTATTTACCAATATTTTTATGTAAGAATACCAGAAAAATGAAAAAAAAAATATGATAATATGGTATTTCTTGTGCTAAGAGTAATTCATGAGTCCCTTTTGAGATAGTAAAGAAACAATAATACCTTAAAAGTAAAAAACTATAGGCAAGCAAGTCTACTCACACTAAGATATACCTTTGTGGAGTTTACGATGAGAAACACTGTAATCAGTAGACAAGTACTTTAGATGACTTGGCCACTGAAGACAAAGTACATTAGCCAGGAGAAAGCATAACTCAATTTATACAATCATGTAAATACAATCATATTAAAATCCTTAAATGAGATAGATTTTAACACATTATTAAGGAATTACTGAATTTTCACCAGATTCAAAACAGTCTAAGACTTTTGTGTAAAGGACACCTTATTATGGGGGTCCAGCAAAAGTTCAAGACTTTTGTGTAAAGGACACCTTATTATGGGGGTCCAGCAAAAGTTCAAGACTTTTGTGTAAAGAACACCTTGTTATGGGGGTCCAGCAAAAGTTCAATCTTATCTACTGGTATTAACAAACTACAGTATTTTTATAAATCCTTTGATGGTTTTAACAGCCGATTTGATTGTATATTTAAGCAATTTCTTGTAGAAAAGATTTTATTAAATATTCAGTATCTACGGTAATTTATATTTACCAGGTAATGATTATATGTATGAAAAAGCTTTTGTAGGGACACAGGTAACCAAACCTCTGTCAAATCATTGAACAGTAAGACCCAATCAATGAATAAATTTTTTGTCTCCATTTTCTGAGGTAAAAAAAAACATAAGAAAAAAAAAAAAAACATTTTGCATCCTGTCTCATATAAAATATATCTTTAGAAAGAATAAACTCATTAAGTCTAAAAGATTCAAATATTGAAATTATTATAACAATGTACAATGTATGAGATATGTTAGCATAGAAGACACAATGTTCAAATGTGTCTTTTTTCCAAAATCCAGTACATAAATAAACAAATTAAATAATTTTTAGACATTTAATACACAATTAAATATTTATTCACTGTAATCATATCTCATTCATACATCATGGGACTTTCAACACACATGATATCACGATCAACAAATTATTTCAAAATCAATCAATCAATCAATTAATCATGTTTTAAGAAATCTCACATTAATCACAGATAATATCAATACAATAATACACATATTCACAAATACAAAAATTACATATTTTATACATTTATATATATATAATTTTTTGCGTAGCATGGGTGCACACAGATTAATAATGATACATAGGGTTTGTTACAAATTCTAGAAATGAATGACAATGACCATGTTGTGGTTCTATAGTGTTAATTGTGTAACAGGGAGAAGAAAAAATGCAGGGTTGAGCCGGGGATCTAACCTGGGACCTCTTGCAATATAGGCGAGTGCTCTAAAAATTGAGCTACCCAGAATGCTACAATTGTAAATCTACATCTACTATTATTTATGAGGAGCATATATTTACTAATTTGTAATTTGATCAGGATAAGAATTTCATATTTTATGCCAAATATCTAATATAGCACAACAAAATTTTAAGAAGTCAAAACATAAAAATTCAAAGGTTCATAAGATTTCTGTAATGCACAGTTGGTAAGCCTACCATAATTTTTTTTGAGTTGTCAAAGTCCATTTGCTTTGGCATTTTTTAAAGAAAACGCATAAACCTATGTCAAAGGTATGCTTCTTGTAGTAGAATCGATTTCTTGGATATTTCTTTAAAACAAGTTTATGAAAATTACTAGATATTTTTACAGAAAATTTCTGAACTAGACTCAAATTTGATGCAGAAATACATGTACCAATATAGCACAATTAAAGTTTAGAAATGATGCAAATTCACACATATTTATTTATCAAGTTTACAAGCAAAAATGACCTATATGCAGTATCAGGACTTGTAGAAAATGGAGACCATTATTCACAAGAGAATTTGGAATCACATGTCTTAATGGGAGAAAATTTTTCAACTATCTATAAAACACATTTAAATTACACTTCAATAATACTTCCAGTACAACATAGGCATGACTACTACATATATATCAAAGATTACTTTTATATTTTTCACAAAAAAAAATATGGTACAAAGATTTGCATTGTTGCTTATGTATGCAATTTCAATTCACCTCTATTTATCATATACCGTAAGTCAATTCATGAAATACAAAATGTAATCACATAATTCTGAGGGATTTGGGGGATAATTGTTTTACAAAATAAGACTTGATTAATTAAACACTCAAGGAATGAAGATTTGAACGAGAAGAGATTCTGCTTCAAGAACAACCAATTATTTCACAATACAAAAAGTCGAAAACTCCAATATAATCTCCCTTTCTTTGAAATAATCATCTCCTTCACTGGAATGTTTTAAGTAATGTAATACATGTACTTTAAATGATAAGCAAAAAATTGAACAATGCATTGGTATATAACTTCTTTTGGAAGCTATAATAAATTACCTCTTGAAATAAAAACTTCCACTGATTAATATATACAGTTCATATTCAGTTAACTGTTGTCAAAATCAATTTCATGATAGAAAAAGTTTTATTTAATTGTAATTACCGGTAGCATTAATAAAAAGAATTATTAGAAATTACAACTACAAATGTTGTTTTTAAATTTCACCCCATTTTCACAAATTTCAATTCATAAAAGACAAGTTTTTAAATACAACTAGAAAAAGTATGAAGTAAAATACAAAACATTATTATTTTTGTAAAAAAAATGTTTGCTGTGACCTATTTTGTAAAAACTGACTAAGCACACAAAATTGTAAATCATACATTTACAACCCATTAAATATCAAATAATTCAACTTTGGGACTAAATAAGGTTTTTTTTTTTCATATCCTTGTCTTATTTTAGTACCATATGATACAAAACGATCTCAAAGCTAAAAGTGGAAGTCATTTAAACCAACTAAAAAGTCTGATAATTTATTCAAGTTTATGAATGAATGATTTCCAAATACAGCTAGTAGTACTAAATGTTCCAAACAAATATCATCCAGGTGGCAGACGGCAAACAGAATCATTTTAAACTAAGAACTTCACCAGACTTGTCAGTCATCTCTGTGTCTTTAACACTAAATCTATTTTCAATACAAATGACAAGGATATTTCAATTAACAGTTTTTATTAATTACAAGGATGTCCATAAGGCGCCAAGAGGATTGAGGCAAGTAAATCAGTGAACTGCCTACTGCAGATGGTAGCTTGATCATCCGTTCAAAATCAAGACCTCAAACACCTTTAAAATCAAGATCCAAAGCACTTCAAGTTATCCATGTATCACCGTTCATTCATTTTTGTAACTGTAGTTCACAATAACTTTGTACTGGTATGGGCAAATTAAATAAATATATTCAACAGCAGCCGACAGGTTCACATATAAAACCACTGTTAGTAAGATTATTTAGATGTCAGATCTAGGATCACAAACCTGGACCTTTTTTTGAACAACAAAACTGAATCATTTCTGGATCCTGTGTACCTTAATTACATCATCGTTTGATTTAACAAGCATACATGTTTGTATTTATGAGTTAATTTCGATAAAATTCCAGTATTTTATAGGTCATTTACAAAATCTCATTATATGTGTAGAATGTTGATTTCTTTGGTCCAGTAAATGTAACTGTCGGTCATTTATATAAACTTCTGATATACACCCTGTAAAACCTTGTCTATAATCAAATGGCAATCCCAGGGGCAAGTCCACTTTTCCTCCTGAAATTAATAAAAAATATATTACTGAAATTTTTTTTAAATGTAATGAGATGCCATTACTATGTTCCCCTAATGAAAGGAGTTGAATTGAGTAATGGTGTTTTAAACACCAGTCAAAATTCTTTCACTTATATGGATGAAACTGGGGTGCTGAAGAAAACCATTGATTTTCCGAAGGTAAACTGATATTTTTTCACACTTAGATCTTTCAGAGTGGAGTTTGAACCCAGGTAGTGAGAAGTGCTACAATCTGTAAGTGTGTGCTTTAGACATTTGACCACCAGTGCAAAAGGAACATATTACAGAAATTAAAGCTATGTGAACAATATACTATTGATTATTAAAATTATGACAAATATGTCAGAAAACGAAATAAAATTTAAATATCAACAATATTCATCATCATTTAGTGTCCTTGAACAGCATTTTGACCAAATTTTAACCTAATAAATATTAATGATTCTATAATACTGACCTATCCAGAGTTCACCATTAGTATCTAGTTGAGTGGCCCCAGCATTTGATGTATCTACAACTGGGGTTTCACTATCTACTTGAAGACTGCCTTCTCTTTCCTCTCTAGAAAACAAATACAAATATAATAAAACAATATACACATAGAAATTTAAGGAGATCGGTAATTTGCTTGCACTGAAATGTTACTACAACATCCCGATTTATTGCTGTCTCTTGCTCAGTTTGATTTTGGAATTATAAATGGATTGGATTGGACCAATGGTCAAGACTTTTTCACTTATATTGTGGAAGTAAGTTCAGCAATAGTGGAGGAAACAAGAGTGCCCATAGAAAACCATCAATCACTACAAACAAACTGACAAACTTTCTCACACTAATATTTGGCCGAGTTTGATTTGAACTTAGATGGTAGGAGGCGATGTTATCTGTGAGTGTGTGCTTCATACCACCTGGCCACTTAGACACAAGGATTATAAAGGTTTTTGGCAACAAATTAAAAGAGACTTAATAAAATCAGAAAAGATACACACTGCTTTAGTCTGAGTTTACTTAGCTGAAAAATTGCTAGGCATAAACATGCAATTAGTTTTTAATCGATGGAGAGTTGGGAGGGGGGACTGTACTCTTGGTAACTTCATGTAATAGATACTTGGATAAACATCAGCAAAATGAACTTGCAGGCTTCAAAGCAACTTAAAGGAGCTTTGTAATTTTGTATGTCAAAAAACTAATAACTTACCTATAAGCTACTAATCTATGCCACTGGCCATCGTCCACTTTAACTGCTGACCGAATGATATGCAAATCATCCTCTGTTTGTTTACCTAAATTATAACTAAATTCTACTTTTCCATTAACAATAGCTAAAGCTAAATAATCTCCTAGTAAATTTGTCCGTCCATTCTGATATAAAATTAAACCACTATGTTGTGAAGTTCTAAATTTTATGTTATATCTATTTGTTCTTTGTGAATTTTGTCTGAAAAATAAAAAAAACCATAGTAATCAGTCATTTGAATATATTTAGTATAACCGAGCATGGTTGTTCATAGCTATATTAGTTTAATTAGATGGTTAGTGAAAATTCAAAATTTAATTAAAATTTAAACACAATTATTATGGACAAATGGAATTGATAAAAATAATTGCATTAATTTTTGAACCTATTAATAAATTTATATTATGAAAATATAGAGTAATATCAAAAAGATAACTTATATTTTTATCTCTATCAATTAAATAAAAAGGTACATACAATTTCAGTTGAATGTTATCAATTTTCAGCACCTGAATCATCTTTGTAATGTCAAACTCCAGGGTTTGAATTAAGAATGTAACATGTGTAAAGATTGTGTTGTTGAATCCATGACATAGCATAAAATGACTTCAGCCATATCTTATTTTTACTTTTTCACATCTAGTATTGCAGCAACAAAAAAAAAAAAAAAAAAAAAAAAAAACCAAACCAAACCAAACAAAACAAAACCCAATAAAACTGCAGAATAAGTAGCAACTTGGTGTCAATATTATCTGAAACAGCAAATGCTACTTTTTTTAAACTTATTTATACACAGCTCAGCATGGTGACAGACAAAAACTGTGGGTTCACGCTCAAGTCAAACCTGTATTTGTTGCTCTTTATCTGTTATATTTTGTGTGAGAGACAAATATGTGCAGTAACATACATACTCAGTAGTTATTTCATTTGCATACTGCAAATGTGTTGTTCCATCAAACAAAATTGGTGCGTCTTTAATTAAACCATCAGCACCTAGAAAACAAAATTGAATACAAGTTATTGAATATTCTTTCTATTCATGTCAAATGCTCTAAAAATAATTTCATCCATTCTATATAACCACAGTTTTCGCAATGAAAATTGAGGTTAAGGGTACTATACAAAAATAGTCCATGGTGACTATGTGTATCTACATCATAATGTGATTAATTAAGGCAGAGGTTATACATGAGATCAGAGCAAATGTCAAACAATGAAGTTGACCAATCACAGCCTTTGTTTCATATGAATCTGAAAAATTAGTCATCAAGCACTTTTTGACCTAGAACACTGCTGAAAGAGGTAAAGTGACCTCAAAGAAAATGTTTCAATTTGGAACAGCATACTAAAAAATTTAGGAAAGAAAAGTAATAAGTAAAAATAATGGAGTGGAGTAACAGAGTTTTATGCCCCAGTAAGGCCAATCAACAAAAATTATAATATCAGTATTATAAGAAATAAGATGCCCATACTCTAGCCAGTGGAAAAATATGTCTGTGCTCATACCATTAGACTGAGATGTACATACTCAAGGCACTTGAATAGCATGCCCCTACTCTTGCCAGAGGACTAAGATGTATGTACTCACACCATTGGACTAGGACGCCTGTACTCAAACAATCAGACTAAGATGCTCATCCTCAAACTATTGGACTTAGATGCCTATACTCTTGTCAGAAGACAAAATATCTATGCTCATACCACTGGACTAAGATGCTCATCCTCAAACTATTGGACTTAGATGCCTATACTCTTGTCAGAAGACAAAATATCTATGCTCATACCACTGGACTAAGATGCTCATCCTCAAACTATTGGACTTAGATGCTCATACTCAAACCATTGAATTAAGATGCACAAACTCTGGCCAGTAGACTAAGATGCCTCACACCATTTAACAAAAATGTTCATACTCAAAACATTAGACTAAGATGTTTATACTCAAATCACTGGACTAAGATTTCCGGACTTTAGTCAGTAAACAAAGATGCTTGTGCTCACATCAGTGCCAATATCAGTGGACAAATTTAAGAAAATCATGCTCAATCAATTCAGTTAGATGCATCTCCTCATGCCATTAGACTTAAAGATGCATGTTATCAGTGTCAGACTATAATAAGATGCCTATACTAATGTTACTGGAATAAGTAGACTTTGATCAGGCCAAAGGAATAAAATGAGCATATCTATGTTAAATAAACTGATCCGTATGTGGCAAGGACCAGCTTAAAAAGCATCAGGCTATGTTGGACTGGTACATCAAGTGCCAGATTAAAACATAACGCAAGATTTTACTGGACTGGTACAACTAGAAGCAGCTTAAAATATAACACCAGACTTTGTTGGACTGGTACAACAAACACTGTCTTCAACTAAAAATCACAATTTTTAAGTCTGATACAACAAGCACTGTCTTAAACTACCACATCACACTTTGCTGATCTGGTACAACATTTACAAAGCTATACTTACGTTTTTCACACATCTGTCCTAAGAATTTCTTAGGACATTTACAATCCACCTCGTTAAGTCGTGGGTAACACACTCCGCCGTTTAAACAAGGATTAACGTTACAAGGTGGTCCTATATATTCTATTATGTTATGAGCATCTGTCTTTGATTCCATTATATTGTCTATATGTTTATTGTTTATATATATCTACAATAGACAAAGGGTACACAGATTGATCAAAATATCATTATTTCAAATTTTGGATTTACCGTATTTCTGTTAATAAAGTGCCTTTTTGAAAAAAAAATTTTTTTTTTACTCCAGGGGAAACTCAAATGTTCTACATTTTCATCAGATCAGTTTATTTAATTTTGATGTTTGGATATAGAAAAGCAACAATTTGTAATGCTAACAGTTTGACAGTTATCTGTTATAGCTTTTAATTATTTTAAAAACAATGTAAGGCAGTAAATGATATGAAATATGCATAATAGTAACAATATAGACCTTATAAAAAAAAATGTATTCCAGAAACTTATAATAAAGGAATTCAAATATCTATATTTTTGCTATGTAAAACCTTCTAATTACAATGTGAAATCTTCTTATAACATGGTGAAACCTTCTAAGACAATTGTGAAATCTTCTAATAACAATGTGAAACCTTCTAATAACATGTGAAACCTTCTAATAACAAATGTGAAAACTTCCAATAACAATGTGAAACCTTCTAATAACAATGTGAAACCTTTTGATGACAGCTTGAAACCTTCTGATGATAATGTGAAACCTTCTTATTACAATGTGGAATCTTCTAATAACAATGTGAAACCTTCTAATAACAAATGTGAAAACTTCCAATAACAATGTGAAACCTTCTAATAACAATGTGAAACCTTGTGATGACAGCTTGAAACCTTCTGATGATAATGTGAAACCTTCTTATTACAATGTGGAATCTTCTAATAACAATGTGAAACCTTCTTATTACAATGTGGAATCTTCTAATAACAATGTGAAACCTTCAAATTACTATGTGAAACCTTCTAATAACAATGTGAAACCTTCTAATAAACATGTGAAATCTTCTTATTACAATGTGAAACCTTTAAATAACAATGTTAAACCTTCTTATGACAATGTGAAACCTTCTTATGACAATTGTGAAACCTTCAAATAACAATGTAAAACCTTCTTATAACAATGTGAAATCTTCTACCTACAATGTGAAACCTTATGATAACAATGTGAAACTTATGATAACAATGTGAAACCTTATGATAACAATGTGAAACCTTCTGATAATAATGTGAAACCTTTTTAAATAACAACAAAATGCATTTTTTATTCCCCTTATACTAGTGTATAGTAAATGACTTACTCTTTGAATTACGCCTGTAAAATTAGTTGTTATATCTGAGTCTCTTGGTATTGTAAATCTATTTTTAAATCCCCCAAGATATAAAAATCCATACTGCAGATTTAACTCTGTTAAAATGCCCTGAAATAATAATAATAATAATAATAATAATAAAATATTAATGTTTATATTTAAAATTTATGTAAAATAAACAAACATGGAGATGACCAAAATCCATCGAAATTGTTGATGTGCTCAAAGGACAAAAAAGACATGTGTTTTTATTAAAGCTGCATTAAGTTTACCAAATTTCTGAATTTTTTTTGATTTTCTAAAAATATATTTTTTTAAAAGTATAAATCTTCTAACCATGATCCGTGACATTCATTTTCTAAAATTTCATTTCTTTTAGCTGTAAATAAACGGAATCCTCTGACCGGTTGGTCAGTGTTCTACGATGGTAATTATGAGCTTGGAGCATACGCACGGATGTACGGAAAAGCCTAGAATCGAAAGTGAAACATGACAGATTGCATTAATTGTCCTTCATTAATATCCAGATGTATTTGAAATGGTGTTATTTTTCCCTTACTAAGTCACAAATGACAAATTCAACGAAGTTCTTTGTTTATCGCATTTCTACATTTTGAAAGTTGTGTTTAAATGACCCGGGTTTTGATGACGTAACCATGTTCTAATATTAGATCCCAAATGCTGCATCTCGCTGGGTAAATATTGTAATTTCTGTAATTATTCGAGCTTTTATCGTTGAACCAAATGTAACGTTGTTCATTAGGAACATCTTTTATTAGATTAGCACCGTTTTATTTTTTTCTTTGGAAAACTTAATGCAGCTTTAAAACTTTAAGACAACTGAATTGAGATACTGGTATAAATGATGAAAATCTTCACTTTGATAGAAAAGGGGCACTACATGTTTTACAACAGTCAAGAAGTGAAGACTGTTTCAGTCAAAATTAATCTGTGTGATACATTCTGGATGAAGAGTTACTTTACTTATTTTATTCCTGTATACATAGCTATTATTTGTCATGCTCGATCAAGCACATCAAATTAGGACTTAAATTACAGGATTGCTGAAATGATGCAAAGTATGGGAAAAAGTATACTATACTATGGATATGCACTTCATGCAGCCCAGCCAAAAAATGGTGAATGATTGTCTTGTTCATTTACAAAACATTCTATATGCATTTAGATAAAAGTCATGGGTCATTCAGATTAGATTTAAAGGTGAAAACGCAAGTCTCTCTCTGTTGATGTTGTAAAATTATGAACATTCCAAGAAAACAATACATTGTATAGTTTAACTGCAGCCATATATCTTTATAAGGCATGTTTTTATCAATGTCAACTTACAGGAACTGGGATGTAAAACTACTCAACAAATCATACTTACCTCTGATTCACCAGTATAACGTTTATTATCATCATTGTCTACTAACAACGTTCCATATGTTCCTATTTTTTGTATCATTACTTCATGCCAATGATCAATTTGAATATCTCTGTTACTCCTACACAGTTAAATGCATATAAAAAAATAATTAAATTCTTCAAAAGTAACCAAAATATAATAATTTTCAAATCAAATTCTACTCTCTCTCTCTCTCTCTCTCTAAAAGAAAAATATTTCATGACCAAATGTGAAATGATGAGAAAGATCCAAATTCTGAATTATAATACTGATGTGATAGAAATATATTTTGATACACTAGGAAGGAGGATCTGAAAACAAATTAAATCAATACTGAATTTACCAATTATTTATTTCATAAGTGGTTTGACCAAAAAAATCTTTCTTATTCACAAGTGGCACATTGGACAAATATTATTTATGGAACACTTCATTGTGACATATTAGATAGAGGCCAGTCAAGTTGCCAAGGAAAACTTGTTAAGTGGAAACTCTTTTTTGAAGGAAGAACAACTGTTTACAAGTGTAATGGTAATCCACATTCCAAATAATGCAAGTCTCATGTAAACGTCTACTTAATAGGAATAAATAATACATTAAATTTTGTAAAATCCAACTGCAGTAAAAAAAAAAAAGGGAAAAAAAAATGTTGTTCTTATTTGATATCCATAGATATAATTGACCCAAAAACATGATTGAAAGCATCATTTTATGAAAGTATCTTAAAAAGTTATTTTTAAATTTTGTTATGGTAATTTTTTCAATATAGATAGGAAATAATGTGATTATGTCAACACTCCTGACTTACCTTATTATAACAGTGCCTGCTCCAACATCAAATCTATATTCTAAACTATTTTCTACTATATTTAATGATATAAAATCACCTAAACCATTAGCAAACTGACTGGAATAAAATAAAACACCTGTAAATAGACAAACAAAATTGTTATTAATCTTTATGAAATAAAACCAACACACCTTTGTTTTGTGTGTTTTGTCAAATTATCGCCCTGAGAAAGAAATATAATTGCCTGAGACTATAAAAATCCATTATGAGTATCCATGTAGGATAGGGAAATCTCACCCGAGGGGTTGAATATTTCAGTCAGAGACGAAGCTTGCTGATAAACTCATAATGGATTCTTTTTTTTCCATTTTAATGTCAATTTTTGGCTTCAAATATGATTTACATATCTATGGGTGCCATGTTTGAAAAATCTAACTCTGTTATTCAACAGTCTATATAAAAATAAATATGACCATCGGATAGACTATACTTAATTTTGGTTTATACAAATTGTATAAACTTTAAGAAAAAGTTATTTATTATAAAATCTGAGTATTAACATTTGAAATGCATTTAAAATTTCTAAATTTTGGAGGTCCGGCTGTCATTTTCCCGCAAGATGACATCATTTACTCATGACATCAAAGGATGACATCATGTGATTGTCACATAACTGTGACGTCAAGCCCATGTGAGATACACATTTCTCACATAGGGGAAAACTCTATCTCACATGAGCAGATATGGAAGAAAAAGTTGAGAGTGATAATTTTTCTTTCTCAAGGTGATAATCTAACATTACACACAATTAAAGGTCAATATGTTTTTTATTATACAGAATGTATATAATATATATATATATATATATATATATATATATATATATATATATATATGTAACCTGGGATGTGTGAATCCTGTAAAATAAGCATAGAATTTGTGCATTGTAAATGTTTTCTTGTTAGGCCAATTCAATTTAAAAAGTAGATTCTCATCCAGGTTGGACAAAAATTTGGAAATTTTAGACAAAAATGTGCAAAGGCCATGATTGTTTACATTATTTTGTTTCTGAAAGCTGCATTAAGTTTTCCAAGGAAAAAATTAAAACTGTGCTGATCTAATTAATGATGATCCTAATGAACAATGTTACATTTGGATCAACAATAAAAGCTCGAATAAATACAGAAACAACAATAATTTCCCAGCGAGATGTGGCATGTGGGATCTAATATTAGAACATGCTTACATAAAAAACCGAGTCATTTAAACACAACTTACAAAACGGTGAAATATGATAAATTAAACATCAAACTTCATTGAATTTGCCATTGGTGCCTTAGTAAGGGATATATAACACCACTGCGATTACATCTGGATATTTATGACGGACAATTAATACAATTTGTCAGGTTTCACTTTCGATTTATTGAAGTTTCTGTATATCCGTGCACATAATCCCGGCTCATAATTTAACACTGATAAACATTGACCAACTGGTTAGAGGATTGTGTTTATTTACAGCTAAAAGGAACGTAATTTTAAGAAAATGAATTTCACGGATCGTGATTAGAAGTTATCTATTTTTCAAAAAATATATTTTTAGAAAACCAAAAAAATTTCAGAAAATTGAAAAACTTAATGCAGCTTTAACATTTGTTTGATTGAGAAAAGACTAATTCATGTATCAGAAATGGAAGAAAAGGTGTTAGGTAAAATGCGTAGCAAAGCAATGTTGAAAAGTGAGCAATATTATATATTATAGCAATATTGAATATTAATAATTAGCTTTCTTTAATATGGTACGATAGTCATGTGGTACGACAATATGGAATTCCGCTCAGTACTTTCGTTTTCAGTCCCGTCAGCTTTTATAATTTACAGTAGCCAATTTCAATCTAAAAATGGTTGCGTAAAAAAAAAAACGCAACAGCAAAAACAGTTGTGCCATTCATAAAAAAAATCACGTCAAAAACGCAAGAAACACACTCTGGAGAAAACACTGATATAAGTCTTCTTCTGCAGCTGTGACCTTGACCTTTCAACATATGACCTTGAACCATATATCAAAATGATCATCATGTCAATACCTACAACATTCTAATATACATGCCTATACAAAAAGTTAATAGTTTTCAAGATATAGTGACAAATATTTAATTTTTAGCAATTTCCCCACTCAGTGCCTTATAATTTTCCCATTTTGAGCCCAATGGCTACCATTTGTGCAAATCTGTAAAAAGATGACCTAAGGATGTTACAAATGAAATAACTAAGGTATATTTCTTGTAGATTCAGAGGAGAAGATTTTTAAAGTTTTTCACTATTTCCCCCCTTTTGGGGTCCCAAGGGGACATAACTCCTTCATTTGTGCAAATCTGAAAGGGCTTCACCCAGGCATGATGGCTATCAGGTTTCATTAAATTTGTCTCAGTGGTATTGGAGGAGAAGATTAAAATGTAAAAAGTTTACGCACGACGGACGAAGGACGACGGATGAAGATTGATAGCAATAGCTCATCTGAGCTTTCAGCTCAGGTGAGCTAAGAATATATAAAATGAATCAATGAATCACCAAAAACAAATTCAGTCAGAAAAATAAAAATAACTGTTCAATGTATATTAATATCTTATTCATTTTTTCTTACATGGAAACTTAATTTAACTGTCAAAAATAAAAAGTTGCAGATTTACATTTAAACCAGAAGTATACGGTAGCACTATACTTACCATTAGGTTGATATGTTTTGAACCATATTTTGATAGATAATGATGTTATACTAGCATCATCTAGGGGAAGCTGTATCATTGATGTTCCAAGAAATTCTGGGATAAATACTTTTTGAAGTCGCTCTGAAATAGCAGAAAAATATTTAAATCTATGTGAGAACAATATGGTTTTCCATGGTACCATTTAATATTGCATAATATTGGTATATAAAAATTATTTCTACACAAACTTTTATAGGTATTTATCCCATGGTAGGATTACCAAACACATTTTCATAACATGTTAAATATCAATAACTTTTTATGTACCTGCAAGCTGCTGTATGTAAAAACTTGTTTTCAAGGTCACAGTGCAATTTTGATAACAGTGTCTCTTGACACTGAAAAAAAATGTCACTGCACAAGCAAGATTGATGACTTTCTTTAGATATGACATAATTATTCTTCCAATATTCCAAAATGGACACTTTTGATTAAAATAAAATTGTCTGGATTACAGTGTCACAAAACACCATTCCTTCAGCATGTCAAATAGAGATAAACCTTTACATAATTTTTTGTGGTGTCTCTCTATTACCAAACTGTAATGATTGACATTTGACTACAATTTACAAAATACAACCAAGATTGCAAAATTCTGATTTTGTAAACCTTATGCTTGTGCCATTAAATAAGATCAGCTGTATTTGGATAAAATGAACAAATATTTTTTTGTGACTTTAGTAAAATATTTCTTGCTTCAGAGCACAAACGATTTTTTAAAAGTGTAAACTCATGATTACATTAAGAAATCATGATGGTAACAATGTTTGCAAAAAGAGAAAAAAAGAAGACCACTTTTATGGTTGCTGAATGTCAAATGTGCTAATATTTATATTTCACATACATATATTTATTATAAATTAAAACTAAATGTCTCAAAATTTTACTGTATTGTGCATCAGAGTTTAAAGAATTAAAAAAATCTCCACAAAGCTAATCTCTTCAATAAAATTTAAAACAAGTTGATGCAAAGAAAGTTATTGAGTAGATTACCATATTCACAAAACTCTCCCTCTCTGTCATCAGGACATACACATTTATATCCTCCAGTTTTTGTCAGCTGACAAGATGCTCCATCTTTACAGGGGGAATCTACACATGGGTGCATTGCCTCATCACACAGTTTTCCTGTTTTGAAATAAAAACATTCTAATAAAAATTCCGAATAATATTTTTCAGAGATTCATAATACATTGTACTCCCCCCCCCCCTCTCTCTCTCTAGAAAACATATACATGTATAACTCAAAACATAAGATACAATTAAGTTAAAATGATGGAAAACAACAGTTGAAGTCTTTTTTCTTGATGAAATAAGATTATCTACGTAAAATCTTATGTTCTTTAAAATTAATTGCTTACAGTTGTAAATCCAATTTTTCAAACCACAATGAAGCTCTAGACGTCTTTGACCAACTAGGTCTCAATCCCACTTGGTAAGTGATATAAAGTTTAAATGCTAAAGATAAGTGTTTTCTCCCCAGGTACTCCAGTTTCCTCCAGCATCTCTAAATTGACTCATTCAATGTAAGTAAAAGAATCTTCATTAGGACATAGAGAGCATACACTACTGCTGCATAATAAAATATTAATTCCTTAGCCTGTGAAATACTTTTTTAAGAATCAAGTCTGGCAGCATTTCACATGTCTGGCTGACATCCACATTCAGATTACAGCCTACTCACCTGAAAACCCAGCTGAGCAGGTACAATGGAATGAATCTGTATACAACATTTGACATGAACCCCCATTTTGACATGGTAAACTCCTGCATGGATTATTGCCACAAACACCTAGATTAATTATATTATATCTTACTATTTACATTTGAAATCTTTTTTTTTTTTTCACTATTTATACAATGTATATGAATTCTTTTTTTTTTTTTTTTTTTTTTTTTTTTTTTTTAAATGTTATATAGTATATCTAGCCTATAGATTATACATAAAAATTATAAAGCTTAATTCTGTGAAATGTATCATGATATTCACCCAGCCTATGGTAAATACATAAATAGCTTAATGCAGACAATAAAACTAAAGTTAAAATGGTGTTTGGATGTGGTTCAAACCACACATCATGCTATATTGAGAAATCTTTTTTTTTTTCTGAATAGTAAATAGAAATAGACTTTTACATCTAGGTAAATAATACATGTATTTCACTTGAACTGGTATCAGATACAAGTGAAATGGCAGAAATTCTACCTTTGAAGTGCAAAGTGCAGTGAGAGTTCTTTAGTGCAACCACTATGGTAGCTCAGTTGGTAGAGTGCTCTTTCCGTAAGTGGGAGTTTGTGGGCTCTAACCCCGACCGGGTCTGATCTAAGACTTAAAAATGGGTAGTGACTGTTCTTTCACCAAGCACTCAGCATTACAATATGAAAGTTACAGTTCTTTGGGATGGGAACTTAAAGTAAACGAGGTCCCGTGTCACGGTAGGCGTGGCACAGTAAAGAACCCTGCTGCAATGTCATCAGCGAAACATACAGACAAAATTTCTGCACTTTTGCCTGTATCTGGCAACATCTCAATATAGGTGAAATATTCTTGACTAGGATGTTAAACACCATTACTCATCTTAACTCAACTCTGTAGTGGGTAAAAAAGCATTAATTACTTAAGCCCATCCAAAAGACCATTTTGCTAAGAAATGTAAAATAAATTAAAATTAAAATCATTACCTATGTCTTGGCCACCTAGTATATCAGATGACACAACACTTTGTTGAAATGCCAGGTTATAATCATGTTCACTATCTGTTGTACCAGCTTTAAAAGATGTAATACAACCAACAAATCCCAAATATACCTCCATACGATCTGTGGCTCTGTAAAACACAAAACAATCCAAAATATTTACAAATTATGAGATTACACAATACTGGATTTGTCTTTTTTGTTTTACTTTTTGAATGAATAAATAGATATATTCAGATTTAAAATGGAAAATTTGCATAAAATATTAATTAAACATAATCTGATTTTAAAACAATTACAATTGTCAATTATTTATATTATTTGATTTTCATAGCCAAGTTTTCAAATATGCCATCTTAAGTGGTTGCCAAGCAAGAACTTTGCCATCTATCTGCAATACTCCAAAGAGGTGACATTTCAGAATCTCAAACACACAATAAAATCTGCAAGTCTCACCATGTGACTTTGGTGCTAATATGTAATTTACGAGTACAAGAACAAAAGGGGTAAGATAGGCTGTAGGTTTATGTATTTAATTTACATATATATATGCAGGGTTGTTGGTTCACTGTTTTGTGGAACAACAACAACAACAACACATACACACACTTTAAAATTTTAAATGTGTGTATTTATGAACCTCTGACTGGAGAATAAGAGCACTTTAACATTACTACAATCTCAAGCCACTGGACATTTATTTGTCGTTAAATCCGGTACCATCAAAAGTCAGACATTTTATAGTTAGATGTCCAATTATCTGTTTGTATTTTCTTCTCTTCATTGTTTTCTGTTTCTTTTACACTTTGTATTGGTTTGTGTATTTAGTTGCCAATTGCGAAGTACATGTTTCTGAGTAACAAATATCTTTCTACTATTTTACATTTTATCAAATTGAAATACTTACACTTCAACATAATCTGGTATGTATCCTAAGTACATCGGCCCCTTCAAGTTTAGAGAGGTAAGTGAAGGGGGGCTACTCCCCTTGACAACACCACCTCCTTTAATTTCCAGCATACCTTCCCTCCCCATCCTGTTGACTATTATTTTGTAAGGCTGGTTTAAATTCAGCACATCTTGACTATTCAGCACAGCAATGCCACTACCCAAGTCATACCTACATAAAATTTTCGTAGTGTTACAATCAAATGATATTAAATGGTTCCATTCATGATGAAAAGGTCTGAAATCATTGATTTCATTTTCAAAATTTCACAAAAAACAATTAAGTATGGTTTTTGCTTGAGCCATATCAAGTATAATAACATTTTTAAAATTTAATAAGTTGACGTTTTGATGAATGTTCATTAGGCTTTCAATATCTTTGTGTTCTAACATGATAAGCAGCATTTTTAAAAATAAATTTCTGCTTTTATTCTAAAGGTAAATAAAAAATTACTATTTTATTGTTATAACTATTTTACATTTCAAAGACAAGCTTCTATGTGTTAAAATATTTTTTTCTGAATTTTATATTTGCAGTTAAACAATGATACTTCAAGACTTATATATATTTCAGGTTTAAAATTCATTGACTGTAAAAAATTCTGGTTTAAAAGCAAACTACTTGTAAATATTTCTTATTTAAAAATATATTTTTTATTTTAGCATTTTTTTTATTTTAAATTACCTGAATTCTAGATGGCCATTTTTTAATGTTATTGACATAAAATCCCCACTTCCATTTCTGTACTGACTGCTGTAAAATAAAATCCCATCATGGCTGTAAGTCTGAAACCCTATCTCTATAGTTATATCATTGTCAGGTTTCAAAACTTCAGCCAAGGCCAGGTAACTTTTTCCAGAAAATGATGGAATCATGTATGACACAGCTGAAAATAAAAGAAATATATAGCTATAAATAAAGTATAAATAGCTGAACAAAATGCAAATAAGATTCTAGGAAATATTCTGCATACTAGTTTGTTTGTTTTTGTTTAGTGTAGTTTTTTTTCTATTCTGAAGAAATAGTCAATTCACAAACAAATCAGTTACAGAATCTATCATGATGGAGGTTTTTTCTTAGTGGCTATATCTTTGCATCCACTGTCATTAACTGGGTGCTAAGTGGCTATCTTTGCATCCACTGTCACTTACTGGATGCTATGTGGGTTATAAGCTGGAAAATATGGTACATTATTTCTTCCAAACAAAAAAATTCAAACAAAAGGAAATAATATCTTCATTACTCAGTAATTGCAAATTGACACAGTGCCACCTGTTTCAACTTAATCTTCAGTAAATAGAAACCTATCTAATACTGAATTATGTTACTAAGACACACCCATTTACTGTATGGTAAATTAACTTAAAAAAATTTATATTGAACATATCTGGCTGAAATCAAACACAAAACATACTGGTCTAAGTCAAAATCACAATCACAAACAAGAGGCCCATGGGCCTTAACGCTCACCTGAGGATATTGCCAACCTGAGGATATATCCAAAATCATTTGCAAAAATACATAAAATATTCTTATATAGATGCCTACAAAAAAAGTTAATAGTTTTCAAGATAATTAATAATTTGAGTCTTTTTATGCATCTATGACCTTGACCTTTAAAAGTAAGACCTTGATCTTATATCTGAATAATCACCATATCAATTCCTACAATATTCGAATATACATGCCATACAAAAAGTTAAGTTTCCAAGATAATAAACAATTTCAGTCTTTTTATGCACCCATGACCTTGACCTTTGAATATATGACCTTGAGCCATATATCAAAATGTTTGTCATGTCAATACCTACAATATTCTAGAATACATGCCTATACAAAAAATTTATAGCTTTCAAGCTAACGCAAAATTTTCGTTTTTTTTCAGCAAAAAATAACATTTCAGGGCCATCAACTCCTACATGCATTATCATACAGTTACAAAACTTTGTACCTTTTTTACATTTTGTCCTGCTGAACATTTTAACAATGTTTTAATATTATATATCTCTTATAATTTGGAAGAAAATAGCCCAAATCTGCACAAATTACAAACTAGGTCATGACCTTGAACTTTGACCTTGACCCCATTTTGAAGGTTATTTCAAGAAAAAGTCAAAACTGAAAACCCAATGTCAATATCTATTCATATAGTCAAGTTATAATAATTTGAAGCCATTTTACGAAATTTTTAAAATTAAACGCAAAAACGCGTAACCTATTTTTTAGCCGAATTTCTTGATTTGTACAAACTATATACCTAAGTCTCTAGAGTAGCTGAAAATCAAATCAGTTTTTGTCTACCACTTTTGATTTCAGAGAAGATTTTTTTAAGGTTTTTTCAAATGTAGGTCACAGTGACCTACTTTCTAAAGCTATGGCAACCAAAAGTACAAATTTGAAAAGTGCCCTCCCAATAACCCTTCCTGTGAAGTTTGATTAATATTGGCCTGGTAGATTCTGAGGAGTTGTTGAAAATGTGAGTTACACACGCACATACGGACACACGCTGCGCCATGCCATAAGCTCACATGGCCTATAGGCCAGGTGAGCTAAAAACAGAGTAAAAATTATGAAACCTGACTAATTCAGTTCAACATGTCAACTCCCATCAGGGAATCAAGGCCTGGTGCTCCATGAAGGGTAAGGACTTCCTGTCTTAGCTAGGTACATCTGCTATGTGAAAAAACATATTTTATAAAGCTTACTTTCTCTACATATAGGCCCCATCCATCCTAAGGTACACAAACATCTATATCCAAGTGAATCATCAAGTTCACATGTGCCATTATGTTTACAAGGATTAGCTGTACATGGGTTAAAGTCATCAGGAATGTTTTGTGGTGGAACCTCTTCTGTTATAACCTCTGAAAAAAATAATCCAATAGTCAATGTATACTGGTATCTAAATAAAGCTGTTTTAATCTATACAGCTAATTTGGCACAAGGAGTTGAGTCGAGTAATGGGGGTTAACGTCCCAGTCAAGAATATTTCACTTATATCGAGATGTCGCCAGCTATAGGCAAAAGTGCAGAAATTTTGCATGTGCCAACATTGCGCTGATGGCATTTTACAGCAGGGTTCTTTATTGTGCCAGCCCTACCTTGACACAGGACCTCATTTATTTTAAGTTTCCATTCAAAAGAACCATGACTTTCATTTCGTAATGCTGAGTGCTTGGCGAAGAACAGCCAATGCCCACTTTCAAGTCTTGAGTCGGACCCGGTCGGGATTCAAACCCAAGACCTTCCATAATTTGGCACAAGGTTGGCATGCACTATAAAGAATCCTTTTAATGTTTTGATATAAATACAAATCATAATCAAATACATTTACTGCAAGAATTGTATGCATTGTAATTTAAATTTCAATCTAAAGATATGACAACTATCTTTCTGATGAATCTATGTTTTAGATATAAAAAAAATTAATTGTTGTGAAAAAACTTATTTGTAAGTCATGATCAGAATAATCTCTTCCATAAAAAAAAGAAAAGAGGGAGAGAAAATAAGGCGCATTATTAACAATTATATTAAGTATGTTACCAGAACAATGTGTATTCTCTAGAGTAGGTATAAATCCCTTTTTACATCGGCACACTCCAGTGCGACATTCGCTGTTTGGTACGTTACAGTAATTATTACCAAAACACAGACCCCATATTCTTCCTAAATTAATAAAGCAAAGAAAATATGGATTACACTTTTATATCTCATAATGCAAGCTTCAGATAGTTAAAATTATAAATTTATTGTGCTCAATTTAAGTGTTAGTAAATAAATGATTACATGCGGTTTTTGTAATTTTTCTATGTGTAAAAACATAAAAAGACTGATTTAAAATAAAGAACATTATAAATACATGTATCTATATTTATTTGATTTTATTATAATGAATGTAAATAATGGAAATATTTGATTTATTAAAGACAAAATTACTTTATAACAAAGAGTAAAGAAATTAAATAAAATAAATATGGTAATAACTAGACCAATGTCGAGGAATGGCCCCTCATAATACCTTCTGCTTATGAACAGGTACCAAGTATTACAAGCAACTTTCATCAACATCCCATAAATCATTTAGAAGATAACTTGAAGAAAACAAAATGGACAAATGGACAAACAGACGGATGGATGGACAGACAGACAAGGGATTACTACAGATACTGAGCGAGAACCATAAGGTAAGGACTATCACAAGCAAGTTTCATCAAAATCCAACCATTCCTTCAGAAGATAACATGCTTAAATCATTCAGTAAGTCACATAATATGCAGGCTCATTAAATATGCATGGAATTTGTTGAACATCAAACTTTAGTGAGGGACTTATATACCACGAAACACAAGCAAGTTTCATCAAAATCCCATCATTCCTACTAAAGATATGGTGCCGAAAACATTCAGCCAATCAGATTGCAGCTGCCTCATCAAATATGCATGGAATTTGTCAAACATCAAACTTGAGCAAAGGACTTATGTACTAAGTATCACAAGCAAGTTCATCAAAATCCCATCATTTCTTTTGAAGATATCATGCAGAAAACATTCAGTCAACAAGTTTCATTGAAATCCCATCATTCCTTCTTAAGATATCATGCGGAAAACATTCAGCTAATCAGTTTGCAGCAGCCTCATTAATTATGCAAAGAATTTGTCAAACATTGAACTTGAGCGAAGGACTTATATAACTTAGTATCTCAAGCAAGTTTCATCGAAATCCCATCATTTCTTTAAAAGATATTGTACGGAAAACATTCAGCCAATCAGATTGCAGCAACCTCATTAAATATGCACAGAATTTGTCGAACATCAAACTTGAGTGAGGGACTTGTGTACCAATTATCACGAACAAGTTTTAGAAAAATTCCACCATTCCTTCTCAAGATATCATGCGGAAAGCGAAACGGGCAGACAGACAGACGGACAGACAGAAAGACAGACAGACAAGGTGATTACTATAGGGCACCCGCATCATGATGCAGGGCTCTAATAAAAAAGCCTGAGGTATTTGTAACAGTGACCCAACATTATACTTGACAATATTTTCATTTCTGAATCAGTTATAAAGTTTTTCCCAAGCATCTTACATTACACATACAAAGTTTAAGTAAAATCCTGTAGTTAGTAATTCAAATTATTTCCACTGTAAAACTTTTGAAAATTTTGAAAGGGGTTTTAAATAGGCTTGAAATTATTAACTGGTTAATTACAAACACATTTAAATGATAAATTAACTGATCACTAATTAATTACTGCGATTATTTTCTTATTTCAAATATACTCATATGTGCATAATGCAACAGTAATAAATACATTCTGGCATAACTATTGCTGTTATATCTCAGTGATTATTTAAAAAAAAAAATTAGAGGACATTCTTAAAAACAAAAACATTCACTAAGGCATTCTTTTATGTTCAAAATCAGTTTTTTTCTTGCAAATTTTCCAATATGATTGCTCCAAACTCAATGCTCACTGTTGACTGCAAAATAATGGAGGGTTTTTCTCTAACAAGCTTTATCATTTAGACCCTAATGGATTAATTCCTAGATTTTCATAAAATGTTTCGGAGAGTTGTGGTGGGGTGACAAATTTTATATTTCATTTCTTAAAAAGTCATTTGTTTCCTTTTAGTTTGTCATAAAACGAATTGGCAATATCTGCAAACTTATAGCATTAAGCAGTCTGGTGTAGACGATAAACAAATGAGACCAACCAGATAAAACAAAAAAAATAGTTATTATGTCCAGTTTATTTTAAGCTGTTAAAAAACCAATCCATTTCTAACCAATCCGCAAAATGTATTTATAGATGTAATTCCATGTTAGTCCATTATAATCAGTTGTTAACATCAATAGCATGCAGGAACCAATCAGGTTAATGATAAAATATTACCATTAGCTTGAGGAGGAACTTTGTCTCGTGGAGTAACTGTGGAAAGCAGCATCCGCACGTTTGTAACACGACTACTACTAATACCTGAATTTATATGTCTTGTAGTTTTTCTGGATCTGTCTGTCAGTGGCATAGATGTGGCTGGGTGAGCAGAAGTTCCTGAAAAATATTATGATATATTTATCCTATAAAAGCCACAACTCGAAAAATGTAAACCTCTTAACAGGCACTAAATTTATATATTACACAAAATTAAGGTACCTGTAATTTCAAAGGGTTGTGGGGTGTTTGAAATAGATTGTACAGTAAAACCTGCCTTAAAGACAACCTTTCTATAAGTGCCACCTGCTTATAAAGGCCAAAATTTTTTACCCAAGTTGTTCTTCGTCTATATAATTTGAACTTGTATATAAAGGCCACCTGTCTATAAAGGTCACTTTTATCAATTCCAAAGGGTGGTCTTTATAGACAGGTTTGACTGTACATCTCTGTTGAGATTTTATAAATTCAATTAAGACAAAATCAGTCAAGTAAGTTCAGTTGAAGCTGCAGCATAAAGGAAATGTTCTCAACACAAAACAAGGTTTTTGTTTAATAATCTTAATACCATTATATTTACAATTACATTATTCTTGTTTCAATAAAGTATTTGACGTCAACAACTTTGTAACTTCATAAAGACAATGCTCCACGTGCAAACAGTGACGTCATAGACTTTACCCGCAGATTGCGGGAAAACATTTTCTAAATTGACATATAGAATTTTCAATTTTCATTCATCCATCTTTTTTGACAATTTCATCTTTTAATAATTGTTTATTCAATTTTCACTTGAAAATGTAATTCAAATTTGTTGCTATTTTATCAAATTTAATAAATAATTCATATCTAGATTGATCAGTGGGCGGGATCAGATGTCAAATGTTAGTTACATGTGGGCGGGGTCAGACGTCAAATGTTCTTTTTGAATGACAGGGGACGACCCATTTTTCTGAGAAGGTGCACCAGCACTGCATTTCCAAACCATTTTCAAAATTACATGAGAAATGTGAGTTGGATATAAAATTATTTTTAATAAATATTGTAAATATAAGAAATAAAGTAATTTTCCAATGCAAGGCAAAGCCTTTAATGCAAAAATTTGAGACAGTCCATTATACTTTACAAGTTCATAAAGACATTGGAAAATTACTTTATTTCTTAATTAAGATTTCAGCAAATATCGTGATACAATATATTTTGCTTGATTGGACAAAATATTTAGAGAGAAGGTATAAATAGTATCTCTATGAACAAGCCTCGTCTAACTCTATTTTATATTTCACAAAAATACTCGTTTGAGTTTGCTGTGCCATATGTGCACATTTTGGAAATTACCTCACTCATTAGTGACAATTTTTAAAGGGGCAGAAAAAGTTGATAGATAAAAAAGATAATCCAAACATTTGAAAATTAATAAATCAAGGTTCCAAAATTATATCAATCCAAACCCAGCTAAGGAATGCTTTGCAAGAGGGAACAAACCTTAGTTTTAAATAAATTTCAAAAATTAAGACGGCTGAAAATTTTGCCAGCTTAGTAGACACATACTTATATATAAATATTTACCTCCATAACAAATGCCAGGATATGCTACAGTAATATTAACACGTCGACTACAGGAATCTACCTTAAGACGACACTCATTTGGATATGTATTTCCATCAGAACCGCAAACACTAATAGAATTCTGGTTATTTTGCATAACACACGGCAAGTTACAGGAACAGGAAGCATATCCATTACTCTCTATACAAACTCCATAAAATGCACACACTATTTCCCTACAGGATTTTCCCTCTGACAAAACTGAAAATAAATCAGATTGATCAGCGTTAGGTTATTTCAATAGTAAAATGGATATAAATCTGATCATGTGACCACAATGAACTTGTTGATACCTTGTATATGAACCAACGTTTACAACAAACATCAAATAAAGTAATAAAAAAAATTCTAAATTTGCAGACAGGAGAAAACTATCATACCACTTTTTAAAGTAAGAGTTCAGATAACCCAGTTAACTTTTCCGAAACGTCCAGAGTTCACCGGATTTGTAAGGAACAAAATTATGAGATATGGAGTTCTTTGTAGGAGGATGGCCTCTTTGGCTCTGTGCTCTAAAGCACTGTCATACAAGAACAGTATCTTTTATTACCTAGGTTAAAATCCCACTTGGGCATTTCTTAGTGCTAGAAAATTTTTTCAATTTGTTAGCCCAAGGTCAATAAGTTTTCCTTGAGCACTCAGGTTTCCTCTACAATTCTTAACTGACCACTTGAATGTGAAGGAATCTCAACTAGGGCATAAAATATCATAACTCCACCCATTTCTCTCTTGAGAGAAATAAATCACAATAACAATTAGCACAACAAAGTAGTGTCTTATAAAAAGGCCAAGTTTTTCTTTTTTTTACTGGAGATGTGTCTTTTAGAGGGGGAACTACTATATATAACAACTTACTTCCATTACATCCTGTTTCATCTATGTAGGTACCATCAAGACATGTATCACATTTCCTCCCTATAACACCTGGTTTACAGTTACAATTTCCTTCCATTTGTTCACAATCATTCCTGGTAGATCCAAGGTGATGGCATCTACATTCTAAAAATAGTTAAGGTTAATGTTTTTGATTTGAATTATATATATATATATCTTATTAATGAGTGTTTAAACAATTATTTTTTATATTCTTGTAAAAAAGAAAACAGTTAATCAACATCTGATATTATTGAATGAATTCCATTTATGTAGGTACTGCAATTTTTCATGAGAGTTCACTACCCATCTTACTTAATTAGAATTATAATATATGCTTTTGAATGGTCATTATGTTAACTTGCAGAAATCTAAAATTGATCATTTGCTGATTTTACTGACTGCTCCAGTAGCTTAGTGTTAAAATGACAAACTTTTGGCTTGACCATATATGAAATTTAAAACTTTAATATTTGAGAAACTGCTAAATGCTTCATTGCCTTTGGCAAGTGGTATTCATATCTACAGCATACTGAGATGGTGATTAAGCTCGCCCATTTCCAAAAGGTCACCTTGAGTGTATGCTGGTACAAGACCTTTATTTGCACTTGCAAATCATAAAAATATACAATCTTGTTCTTAGTTTAATTCCTAAATATTAATAACCTTGATATTGTCATAAATAGCTGAAAAATTACTGATGTGATGTAAAACAACATGCCAACAACTAACCAAACTATCCTGTTTTATTCATACTGTCTTTCTTATGTTTCATGGCTGTTGTATCTAGTGTGTTCAACACAAATTAAAATAAAAAAAATGAAAATACACATTAAAATTAAAAAAAAAAAATTAAGATATACTGTAGACACCAAAAATAGATTATTAATCTACAGGTGAAGAATTATAGTGGTTTTCACAGAATTCTTACCAAGCTTTGAATCTTTTTGAAAAGGAAAACTATCAATAATTGGCTGTTTCCATTAAGTAAGTATTTTTCTGTTTAGCAAGAGGCTCCTCCATTAACTGATATTTTCCTACCTTTATTTGTGACTAATGTCAGATCACAGAATGTGTTTTTTTTATTTATCATTCAAGTGCTCAACAGACTTGTTACTTCTAAAAAGACTGTTCACAAGGGATGCACCGGGAACTATTGACCAGTGTAATAACAAACAATAAGTAGTTGTTAGTGATCTGATGGGTCAAAAATAAAGGTGGTAAAATATTGTTGAATAGAAGAGCCTCTTGCTAAACAGAAAAATCACTGAATTCAATATGACCAAAGTCATCTCTTTATAAACTATACCCAAAGTCACTAGACCCTACCTACCTAGACAGCCCTGATTTCCCTCGTATTTTATTTTTTCTAATCCCCAGTATCCTGGTATACATCTGTCACAGTTCTTTCCTCCTACACCTGGTTTGCATGTGCATTTTGGTGTAATTGCATCAGCAGGTTAATGCCAGAGATCCTACTAGATTACACTTGCAATATTCTGAAAAAAGAAATGAAAATATTTTACAGAGAAAGGGATATTAGTGTACCAATTGACAACTGTGTGGAAATTATCAAATTTTTATGATTTAATGAAATGAGACATATAAGGCAAAAAACCATACTTATGATTTACCGGTATCCTAATTTTAAACAAAATTAAAACAATAACTGAATGATATGATAAATGAATGTACACTGTATACAAAACTTTAAAATTAAGTAAGTCCATAACCATGGTTACCAAAGTAAATATTAAAACTGAAACAGATTTTCACCCTTTGCACAATTTATGCTAGGTCAAGTCAGCAACTAACAAAGTATCAGTGCACATTGTATCCTTGAATCATGTTTTATAGTTTTTGTCAAGCATGATTGACTTTTATAGATATGAATTGTCCAGCATTTTGTGCAGCAAGAAAATAATGATAGATTTTGTAGTCATATACTAGCTATCATAAAAAGGGGCTCTTTAATCATGAGTGAATATTTCCAGTTTGAAAAAACATCATTGAATTGATTCAAAAGACGGTTTTTGCTTAACAAGTCGCAAATAATTTTGTGACAAGAATCACACCTAATTTTATACATGTCAATCACCATCATAAAGTATGGTAAATTTAACAACAATTTAAAAACAGGTAAAGTTACTGAAAAATAACACCTGTTTCTTATCTCTTTTCATCTGTTACAGTTAAACAAAAGCATAATGGTAGCTGGTACATGTATTCTGGGGAGGAGCATATATGATAATGGCCATATCCATCCCAAAAGAACAAATAGCATCAAACTTTTTTTAAAAACATATTCAAAAGTGTAAAAACAGTGGCAATCTTTGAATAACCTACAACATAATTAGTTCTATAGTTTTGTTTGTTTGTTTGTTTTTTTTTGTTTTTTGTTGTTTTTTTTGGGTAGGTTTTTAATGAATTTCAGATGGCAAATTCTAAAATCTGCAAATTTTACACCATTATTGGACATTTGTAACAAATATTTTGAATGTTCAAATAAGAACACATAAGAGAAAACAGATTTTATATTTTCACAATTTGTGTCTTGTAATTTTTAAACAGCATACAAAAAAATATACAATTTATTCTTAAATTTGATAATATTTTTTCAAAATATGTCCAAACCATGCTTCAACTTTATACCTGTGTTTTCAGCAGTAATCAAACATTAAAACTGAGTAATTTTGACAGAAAAAGGTTTCAATATTTAACTTGTTCATTTTAATTTTGGGGCCAAAGAAGGCCTTTATCACATTTTCTCCTCTATATGTTTTTGCATTCCATATTTGTAAAACTCCTACAGTTAATCTGTTCCACACCAGCATAAGGTATACCGCAGGTGAATGAAATGACTACATTACTTCTCTGACAAAATTTCTTATATAAAAAAATTGAGTGACAGTATATTTTTAAATATATTTAAAAACTGTACACAATAAAGATATCACAATAAAAAACGACACCAATTTGCAAAAATTCAAACACAAAAATGATGAAAGTTTGAATACCAACAGATACAACATGCAGTTAAACTAGCTTTCATGCAAAACATCCTAACATTTTGAAAACATGCAAAAACAAAATAAAAAAATTCCTAAGTTCATTTATCTTGCCCCACTTTAATTTGTTTTTGAGGATATGGATTTGCAAGACCTTATAGCATAAATATATTTTTGATATCAGTAAGGGAGATAACTTGGTCATGGACCTATTTATTTTATATTTCAGCTAGATTTGTTATATTTTGATTTATTTAAGCTGAAAAGAAAAATTAATGCCCTGAAAAAGGAAATAGATATATTAGTAATTTTTAAGCAAATTTATGATTAATTTTTGTGAATACATCAAAACTTGTGTATAAAGACCACACACCGAATGAATAATAACATCTGCAATAGCTACCATGCAGGTTCTTTCTATTTCAAAGATTACACACATGTCTGTGTAACTTGGTAATCTTTACATAGTTTTAAAAATGATCTGCATTTTTATTTCTATGTTAATAAAGCTTTTTCTAAATGAACATGTAAAAAAGGAAGACTAAAACCAAGCACTTGGCATTAAAAAATATTCTTATAGATATAAAAAAAAACAAAGTTTAATATTAGGGGAAAAAAAACCCTCACTACTTATAGTTGTAAGTTCATTAAATGTCATTAACAACTAGTGATTTCTTGTTAATAAAGGGAAATAACCTTGAATGAATGTAAAAGCACTATCTTTTTTCTTTAAATGTTTATGTCTTTTTATGTCACTTTTTATAATATCCATCTATCAATCAATCAATCAATAAATCTATATCTTATGTTTCTATGGCAACAATATCAACAGACTTACCTGGGCATCCTCTTTTATTTGGGTCTGGTGATGCTGTAACTCCATCTAGACAGCAGCCATATTGGGTAGCCTGGCATCCCTCTATATTGCCACTTTCTATTTCTGGTATTAAAATTGTCAAAAAACATAAACAATGTTAGATATAAGCAGGTACCAGAACCATGAAAATGGCAGATCTGGTCATTTTTAAAAAAATATGTGTCCAAATTTGCATCCTTTGTTGTTAATTAAAATCATCAACAATTTTGCCTGCAATTCGAATTCTTCAAGTTCCCCAAACATGAACTCCTCCATTCTTAGTTTGAATAGCTTTTGTTTACATTGACTTGTATAAGAATTCCAAATGTAAGGGTTTTTAATATATTACTTGCAAAAGGATTTCACAAGTAATTCTGGTTTCCTCCACATTAACAGAACTGACAACCTTGATAAAAAATGTAGAACAATCTTGACCTGGATGTAAGACACCATATCAACCAATGAACTGTGACATCATTTCTACCAATAAACTCTGACAACATTTCAACCAATGAACTCTGACATCATTTCCACCAATGAACTCTTGACACCATTTCTACCAATGAACTATGACACCATTTTTTACCAATAAACTATGACACCATTTCTACCAATAAACTCTGACATCATTTCTACCAATGAACTCTGACATCATTTCTACCAATGAACTATGACACCACTTCTACCAATAAACTATGACACCATTTCTACCAATGAACTCTGACATCTTTCTACTAATGAACTCTGACATCTTTTTTACCGATGAACTCTGACACCGTTTCTAGCAATGAAGTCTCAACTTTTAAGACATTTACATGTATTATTTCCCAGCTAGACCATAATTGTAAAACAATTTTGAATAGTTGCACAAAATAAGGAAGAATTTCCTTTCTTTTTAGTGTGAGAAAGTTTGTCAGTTTGTTTGCCAAAGGTCGGTGGTTTCTTCCACCATCTCAGAACTGACCGCCTCGAAATAAGTAAAAGATTCTTAACTGGGTCGTAAAACACCATTACTCCACTCCACTCCTTTCTTTTTAGCACAGGCTAACAAATCACATTGCCTGTCACCACCTTGGCTTGAATCCCACTTATGAAGATCCTAGAGTGAGAGAGTTTGTCAGTTTACTTGCCAAAGGTTGGTGGTTTTCTCCTGGCACTCCAGTTTCCTCCAATATCCCTGAACTGCTGCCTCTAATTAAACACTATTAATAATCATTTCTTTCAAGAAGTAGGTCTAATAAAGTACCACAGAATCTCAAAATATACATTTGTGTCCCTAAATCTACATTTATGCTACTTTATTATAATGAATACTTCATAGCTCTATCTCATTATGACAAGAAATTGTAAAAGATGCAATTTTTATGAAAATGTCATGTAACATTATTCTGACTTGAACTAGGTATGTTAAGAGCAGAAATATTGGTGTATTAAGACACTTTTTAGACAACAATAATTTGAAGCAGAACATGCAGGCAATAAAAATAAAAAAAATAATTTTTTAAAATCTCAAAAACATACTTAAATATATGTATAGATAATTTAAATTTGCTTTCTCACGTATGCATCATTACCATCTATAAATCATCCTTAATTTCCCTTTCATTGGGGTTCATATAAAAAGCTGCATTCTTCCCCAAAAAATCTAGTAATCTAAATATATGCATAATATAACTGAACAAGCACTTAACAACAAAATACGTCTGAAAATATCAACAAGCAAGTACAAAACATAGGCTTTCAAGGTTGCCAAACAAAAACAAAGGTTTCCAAGGTTACCAAATGACAAGCATTGCACTATTTCATTGGAGAGTACACACCTTCCTGGCAACATTTTCCGTACATCTTGTGGCAGTAACTTCTGGGAGGGCAAATATTGCTATCTCTTGTACAATCATACTCCATTCTTGTAAGGTGATTGATCATCGGTGGATTCCCATCACATGCTTCCTCTGTTATATCTAAAGTAAAAAAAAAACAAATAAATAAATTAACAAATAAAAAATAAAAGAATTAAATTTTTTTTTTAAATGTATCAATGTAAATTCTATAAAGCAATGGAATTCCCCAGAGCTCCAAGTGTTCCATAGTGTTTGTGTGGGACAATTATCTTTATTGGCAATGGAATCACATAAAGTGATGTTTTCCTGTAATAGCAAGGTTTTTTTTTTTTTTTTTTTTTTTTTTTTTTTTGGTGAATATTTGACATAAACGTTAGCCATTTTATTCCACACAAACATTGTTAAGAGGTATTGATCATATGGTACACTGACTAGTTCCATTGCCAGACTTGTTCACAATTTTTAATAGATATCCAAAACATTCAAATAGGTGTGTAATTAAAACCATTAAATTTTATTCTATTAAAAAGGATTTTCTTGTACTCTATTATTAAAAAATAATTCATGTAAAGAAACTGTTTTTACTGGAAAACTTTAGGACTCCAATTGGATTCTTTTGGTGGGAAAATAAACAAGAGGCCCATGGGCCTTAACACTCACCTGAAGATATGTCCAATATTGGTCTCAAAGTGCAATAGACAATATATTAAGTACAGAAACTTTAAAAGTTTTTTTCAAGTTAAGAACTCCCAAAAAACTTAATCAGAAATATATCCACTCACATTTCATTTGTAAGTAGCTTATATAATATGCATGAAGTAACTGTAGTGCAATGAATAATTTCCAAACCATTAATCAATTTCAGTATACTTATGCAGCTATGTCCTTGACCTTTGAACATATATGACCTTGAAACATATATGATTGTCATGTCAATACCTACAATATTCTAATATACATGCCTATGCATGAAATTAATAGATTTCAAGATAATTAATAATTTTAGTATTCCTTTGTTGATATGACCTTGACCTTTGAACATATTACCTTGAACCATATATCAAAATGATCGCTGTCGCAATTATTACAATATTCTCATATACATGCCTTTACAAAAAGTTAATAGTTTTCAAGATAATTAGCAATTTAAGTCTTCTTTTGCAGCTGTGACCTTGACTTTCAACATATGACCTTGATCCATATATCTAATTGATTGTCATATCAATACCTATAATATTCTAATATACATGCCTATACAAAAAGCTTATAGTTTTCAAGCTAATGCACAATTTTAGTATTCATAAGCCAAAAATAACATTTCAGGGGCAACAACTCCTACATGGATTATCATATAGTTAAGAAACTTGGTACCTTTTTAAATTTTGTCATGCTGAACATTTTAACAATGTTTTTAATTCATATATCTCTTAAAATTTGCAAGAAAATTACCTAAAACTGCATAAATCACAAATTAGGTCATGACCTTGTTTTGTGAAATTGACCCTAATTTAAAGGTCATTTCAAGAAAAAGTCAAAACTAAAAACCCCATGTCAATATCTGTTCAAATAGTCAAGTTATAACAATTTGAAGCCATTTTATGAAATTTTTAAAATTAAACGCAAAAACACGTAACCCATTTTTCGACCAAAGTTCACAAAATGAACAAACTATAGGCTTAAGACCCTAGAGAAGCCAAAATATCACATCAGATTTTTTCTCCCATCATCGGTTTTAGAGAAGAAGATTTTTTAAGATTTTTGGACCCCTAGATCACCTTGACCTAGTTTTTGTAGCTATGGCAATGCCATGAACAAATCTGAATTGCACCGGCCCATATATGCTTCTGACCAAGTATCATTGAAATCTGTCCAGCAGTTTTGGAGGAGACGTCGAAAATAGGTGCTAACAACGCATGCACACATGCACACACTGCACCATGCCATAAGCTCACATGACCTTTCGGTCAGGTGAGCTAAAAACATAATATAGTTTAGAACAGAATCCTAAGGCTATTTTTATTATTATTATCCAGTTATTGGAAAATTAAATGATCTTTCATACAGAATTATAAAAAATTATCTAGAAAATATTTTCTCTAAAAAAACTCACCATCACAGTTGTCCATGGGTTGTTCATGAATTTCCCGCTGCAGACGACAAGCTTCTTCCCTCATTTGACATTCATTACCATAGGTTTTACCATCTGACCCACATACAGATGACCTAAAATAAACACAGATATTTTCCTATTGTACTCCTTACTGTTAAAACTGGGTGGTTTATGAATCCTTAATAGCACCTGAACTGAATACTTTTAATTATTTGGTCTCTACCTTAATAACCCATCCAAAGTTGGACGTTTATTATATAACTAGAATGTATACTTGCAAGCAAGTATATGTCTGCGTATCAGCTCTCTAAAGTGGTGCTTCAAATAGCAGCAGAAACTCCAAAAAAGAAAGAAAGAACTCTCTAGAATGAACTCTCTGGAATTCCATGGTTTTAACCGGATTTTTCCAAAGTCCCTCCCAATTCTGAAAAACGGTGAGGAAGTGACCTCCCCATGGTCAATCCCTACCAGTTGCCAAAATTTCAACCTGATCTGATAAGAAACGCAAAAGGAGATGTCTCTGAAAAAAATCTGTTAAAAACAAGGGAGAATAATAATAATAATAAAGATTATGAGTAACAACAAGATGTCTGCGTATCAGCAGACATAATAACTGTATTAGTAACTTATTTTGTGTATTTCCAATGACTTAGCCATTTTGGCAATTATGGCCTTAATTTAAAAAAATTGGCAATTACAATCTTGATTATAAACAAAGAACATTTTTTATTTTTTTTTTTTTTGTGACTTAAAATTCAAATTAAATCTGTATTTTTGGTAGCTTGAAAATTCAGGTGATTCACCTGGTAACTTGTTTTATATAGTTTTATCCTGTGTTTATTGCTTTTATGTCACATTCTGTAAAGCTGCATACATAAGAAGTTGGATTTATACAAGAAATATGTTGAGGTGTGCAGCTCAGTTGATGGACAATGAAATAGAAGTTTTACAATCCCTGCATGGTTTTGCTATACACTGTTCTTCATATTTTTTATCATATCAAAAAAGGTAAAAACAAATAGAAATATGATGTCTTACCTAACTGCATCACAGTTGAAGTTACAAACACATCTAAAGGCTCCAGTGTCTTCTTCTAGACACTCTCCATTATATCGACAGTTTATATTCTCATCACAATCTGATATTAAATCCACTTCACCAGAGGGACCATCTATATCAAACAGCCAATCATGGTTAACTTAACATATCGGATATCTATAACATCTATTTTTTCCAATAAGAAATAACCTTACAAGTGGGATACCGAAAAGCCAATCAGATTTAAGGGAAATGGGAGATATGCTTTTCTAAACTGTTTCTGTCATTGCATCTTGGGATTAAGGTATGGGGTTTCTGCTTCATTAAAATCATAAAATTCAGATTTTGAAATATTTTATTATGCCCTTATGTCCCAAAATTTGAAGGCAATAAATATTATCTTTATGCTTAAAAAAAGAAAATAAACAGTGAAATTGTGTATTCCATAAAAAAAGTTAAAAAGCACACTGAAACGTGTGAAAAAGTGAAAATAAGTACTAAATAACTGGACATTTTCAAATAAAATTATTTCTTCTTGAAAGAGTGAAAAAAAATAAATAGTGAAAAAAGACATTTAAAAGCTCTTAATTATACTACGAATGTCTACAAAATCTACAACTAAACAATCAAATATATACTTATTATGAAAAAAAAAAAAAAAAGAAAAAACAAAACAAAACATATTTATCAATTATTCCTATAATTTTACTATAGTTCTATCATTATCAGACATTTCAAACAACATCAACAACATGTATAGTAAAAATCACCTGAAATTTAATAGTTCTTATATTATAATGTTTACAGCATTTGAACAATAATATTATTTTTAATTCAGAAAATTCTAACTAAAATTCAACTATCAAATTTATAATCAAAAGTCATATTTTAATTAAAAAAAAAAGACAAGAAAAAAAAAAGATGCAATCCTTTACAGACGAATCTGAATAAAAAAGCTTAGAATTTTAAATCCCTTATTTAGTATTTTTAGTACATTTATCAATTTTCAAATACAGTCTAACTTATGTTAGCGGCCACTTGTATAAAGTGGCCACTTGTCTATAACAACCATATCTTATTCCCCCCGATGAATTTTGTTCTTTATTTCACCTCTATATAGCGGTCACTGTCTTATGCGGCCAACGACCACCATTTTTCCGACCCCAAGCTTCAACAGAACTGTCTATAGCAGCCATTTGCAATGTTTACGAAACTTCGTCAGTTTCCGAAAATTTCCGGAACTAGTCGACATAAAACAAAAAATCCTATAATGCAACTCTGTTTATATGTATCTAAGCGACCATATTGGGTAAAGCTTACATCCCGATAAGACACTGACATTTTTAAAATTTTATAACATGCAGCAATATTTGATGTTTTTTCTTTATGTCATAGTAAACGGAATGCATTGACTTTAGAACAGCGAGTAGAATTGTTTAATAAATCTGAAAAGGAGAAATTTATTATTAAGTACTAGGAAACTTGTGGAAGTTATGGTGTTGGACGAACCCAAATCAAAACTGTGTTATCAGACTATGTATCTTGGGAAATAAACCGTATGTGCCATTTTACCGCTAACGGACATTAACTTCGCTAGTTTGGAAATCGTACCATGATGCGATATCAAGTCATCTCGGCACCAGTGTAAAAAGTCATTTTGGCAACGACATGTTTTTGGCACCAATTTAAATTCAATTCGGCACCGACTACGATTAATTTCGATACCAGAAAAATATTTTATTATTTATTTTATGTTTGTGTACGATTTTTATATTAAAAATTAATAGTTATTTTTAATAAAGATATGTAAACAGTAAATTTGACAGTTACAAATGACACAGATAATCACTACTCTGAACACTAAACCATGCAATTCATTATGTAACAACTTCCTTTGAAGTCTGAATTAGCAAAAGTGTGATATGGGTCTGAAGTGACCTAATTATGTTTGTATGTGTGTAAGGAAGCGTGATAAGAATAATACTTCACTATGCAACACCCCTATACCTAGCAAAAAAAAAAAAGAGAAAGAGAATAAATCATTTAGACATATTAATGTTACCAGGCCGGTGTGGTGCAAAAGATTTGTAAATTCCTGAAAATGTTGAATAAATTGATGTTAAAAATTTTTTTTTTCTTGGTTAATCTCAAGTTATAAAAGAAACAATTTCATGGTTAGCTATATTCAGTTTAATTTGGGTACTAAAATGAATAAAAAAGAACGGTTCAGATAATAATTTTTAATGATCCTTGATCAGAGAACTTGTCTATAAAGGCCACCTGTCTATAAAGGCCACTTTGGCCACATCCCTTGAATGGCCTTTATAGACAGGTTTCACTGTATTCACTAAAATTTATTAAATATTTTACTGGTGTGTCATATGATACCCATAACATTCAAGCAGAATAATTAATTTTTTCTAGGATATGGAACCACATACGTAAGTTAAAATTTTCCTGTAAAAATTTGTTGCAATTGAATGGAGCGGAAGTGGAGTATTGTTGTTTTACATCCCAGTCAAGATTCTTTAACTTATTTCGAGGCAGTCAGTTCTGGGATGGTGGAGGAAATCAGAGTGCCCAGAGAAAACCACGACCTTCGGCAAAACTGACAAACTTTCTCACACTATGATCTGTCCCGGTAGGGATTTGAACCCAGGCAGTGAGAGACACTGTTAGAATTGAGATTGCAACATTAACAGTTTTGGGAAGACTTTAATCTGGAAACAATAATGAATAAGGTTTCCATATCAATCTGCAAAAGGGTATGGCCTAGTTGTAATATGGTACATTAATGTAACCATGGAAACCACAAAACTATCAGACATCAGGTACATGATTTCATTGAAGACAATATTGTGAATTTTAATTAAAAACTGGAAACAAAATTTTGAGCACAAAGTCATGTAACTTGCATATTTTATTGAAATTTAGGAAATTATAAAAATAATGAAAGTTTGTTTAGAATAAATATTGACAGAAAGCTTAAAACATGTCAGAACTAATCTAAGTTACACCTACAGCTTATTAAATTGTATATAAAAACAGCCATGACAAAATATGAAAAAATGTATAACATGCATGAGAACAACTAGATATAATACTAACATTCCACATCTAAGTCATAATGGAGAGAGAGAGAGAGAGAGAGAGAGAGAGAGAGAGAGAGAGAGAGAGAGAGCGAGCGCATATTAACATAAAGTATATTACACGTAAATTACATCCAGTCTTTCTGTTTTTAAAATTAAAACTTAATAAAATAGGAGTAATCAATGCTGAAATATTTTAATATTTTTACTGCACAAATCAAACAATGTATAATTATTAAACTGTACATCAAAAACAGAAAGAAACAAGCAATTAAATATTTTCAAAATGGCCAAATAATTGCAAAAGAAGAAAAATTTAATCTGCTTATATTTTTCTATGTTAAAAAACAGATTTTGGACAGATTGATCGATTAATGTTTAACTTTTTTTTCAAAATTTGTATTTTTTAAATTTTTATAAAAATATTCACATAAAAAGAATTTAATAAAAAAGAACTAAAACAAAATTGTTTCAATATGAAAAAATCTTCATAAAATTTTCCTACAGCAAACCATTAATAACAATAGGCCCAAGATGGCCCTAATTTGCTCACCTGAGTTTAAATGTAACTGGTATGTCTTGATAATACCTGGTAATTCATACATGTTGCTTCAATAGAAGTGGTTTCAGATAACCTAATTTTTATTGTTTTGGTTTTTAGCTATATAGGTCACTGTGACCTACTTTTAGTAGCCAAAGCTACCAGAAACACAAATGAGAATGGCAATGGTCTGAAGGTCTATTGACTAATATGAATGAAATGTGACCAGTAGTGTCTGAGAAGAAATCTTTTGATGGATGTATGGATGGATGGCAGAGTTCCTATCCATAACAAAAGCTCACATGAGCAATTTTCAGATCCGGATTAAAGACTTTACAGATTTGACACATTAATTCAAATATTTCAAAAAAAAAAAAAAGGTAAAATTCAACTGCAAATTATTTTTAAAAAAAAATGTTCAAATAATTTAAATAATGTCACATAACAATGATTCTGTAAAAAAAAAAAAAAAAAAAAAAAAAAAAAAAAAAAAAAAAAATAACAAAAAAAAATTCAAGGTTTTAGCTAAATCTTCATATCAGTATCACATGTATTTCAAAATAATAATTCACTAAAAAAGTAAAAATTCATAACATCTCTTCCATGCACCATTGCATTGTAAGTCATAAAGTTCAGAATTAAAAAAAAAAAAAGTAGCCTCAGTGGGATTTGAACTCTAGACCCTTGGGTTGCTAGAATTGAAAAAGAAAAAGGTAGAAAAAAGCGACTTGTATTTTACAGAATTTCATGGAAATTGTTAAACATATGTTTCTTCACATAAGAAAATGATGTTTGGAAAAAGAGTTCACCTAAATTTATTAATATTGTTATTTTGGTAAAAAGTTCATTTGTGTACTATTTACAATGTATAAAAAATAAACGCAAAAACACGTAACCTAATTTTTCACAAAATTGTTGGAATTCACAAACTTGGTTTATAAGATGCTTTAGATGCCAAATATCAAATCGGATTTGATCTCAGTGAAGTGATTTTGGAGAAAAAATGTAGCTATGGCAACCTAAAAGGTAAAAATTCAAAAATTTCTTCCATGCACCATTGTAAGTCATAAAAATTCAGAAAATAAAAGAAAAAAGAAAAAAAAAAATGTGGCTCCACTGGGATTTGAACCCTCGACCCTTGGGTTGCAGTATCACATGTATGTCAAAAAAAAAAAAAAAAAAAAAAAAAAAAAATTACACTAAAATTTCATAAAATCTCTTCCATGCACCATTGTAAGTCAAAATATTCAGAAAATAAAAAAAAAATTAAAAAATTAAAAAAAAAAAAAAAAAAAGTGGCTCCACTGGGATTTGAACCCTCGACCCTTGGGTTGCAGTATCACATGTATGTCAAAAAAAAAAAAAAAAAAAAAAAAAATTACACTAAAATTTCATAAAATCTCTTCCATGCACCATTGTAAGTCAAAATATTCAGAAAATAAAAAAAAAAATTAAAAAATTAAAAAAAAAAAAAAAAAAGTGGCTCCACTGGGATTTGAACCCTCGACCCTTGGGTTGCTAGAATTGAAAATGAAAAAGGTCGAAAAAAGCGACTTGTGCTTTACAGAATTTCATGAAAATTGTCAAACATATGTTTCTTCACATAAGAAAATGATGTTTGGTTAAAGAGTTCACCTAAATTTATTCATTATTGTAATTTTTGTAAAAAAGTACTATTTACAAAATACAAAAAATAAATGCAAAAACGCGTAACCTAATTTTCACAAAAATTATTGAAATTCACAAACTTGGTAAATAGGACGCCGTAGATGCCAAATATCACATCAGATTTTATCTCAGTGAAGTGGTTTTGGAGAAGAAGATTTTTTTAAGTTTTTAACTATGTAGGTCATTGTGACCTACATTTGGTAGCTATGGCAACCAAAAACACAAATCTGAAAGGCAATGTTCTATAGATGCTTTTGACCAAGTTTAAACAAAATGTGACCAGAGGTTTCTGAGAAGAAGTTGTTTGAAGCAATTGTTGATGGACGGACGGACGGACGGATGGACGACGGAGGGTCTGCACTTTGTGCTCAGGTGAGCTAAAAAGCTAAAGCTGTCAAAAGGTCAGAATGACAAATTATGCCGGTACATCTATAGTCCATCATTAACAATGGCTGCATACACTGATGCTCAAGCTTGAAGAACAGTAAAACTTGGAACTTAAAAAAAAATAAGCCAAATAAATACCTCCTGATTCTCCAGAGCTGCTAACACACTGGCCATCATGTACTTTATCCAGTACAATATTTTTGACACAAGCCCGTTTTTTCATTTCACATTCATTACTGTATGTGACATCATCGCTTGCACAAACTGGGTTATTTATATATGAACATGCAACAGGACACACACATGTACTATTCTCACATCTAGCTCCATAAAGACATGGCTTGTTTCTGTTACACAGCTCTATAAAATAAATAAATAAATAAATAAATAAATAAATAAATAAATAAATAAATAAATAAATAAATAAAGTTGAATCTCATTATCTCAAATGAAAATATCTTCAATTTCTGGATAATTCCAATTTTTGAAAAAGTACAAAATGAATTTCTATTTATTATGGTAAAACAAAATCTTGTTATCTCTAACTAAAATTTTTCAGTCATATGAGTCTAAAAACTGCAAAGCAGGCTTCTGATAAATTTATTTTAAACAAACGGTCAAAAGCTTGACACTTTTGTGCCAAAACATTGATGATTTTGAATTCAAACTGAATGGTTCAATTTTAAAGAACATGAAACAGCCAGGTTAAATTTGTTTTCCAAATAATACATACCACATTGTCCTTGTGACACGACTATAACATATTCCTGTTTCCTACAGGATGATAAACGCAAGTAACACTCATTTTGATAGGTTATTCCATCAGATCCACAAACTTTTGCTTCCTTAGACTATATCAAAAATAAAGATTAAACAAAAAATATTTCGTTTATTTACAAGAATTCCACAGATTTAAATTTCTTGCCTGGTTAGTTTTTGATCAAGTAGAAAATACATTACTTTAACATAAACTTTCCACATTTTGACACACCACTGCCACCGTCACCTACAACGTATAGTAACACCTAAGTCTCGCCTTATGGCAACGCCAGGCTCGGCAATAAAATAATAATGAAGATCTAAGATGAAATAATAGGTCTCCTCTATATAGAGAAAGGCAGCATTCCCCAAGGCAATTGTTTAAATGCATGTCTCAAGCCAAATATTCAAATAAAAAATCTAGATCCCTTCATTTTTTTTTTGTTGTTGACTGAAACAATGAACATGGTTCACATATGTATAAATCATTCATGAGATGGCAGTTTGATTCAGATAAGCTCAGTTCAAGAGTTATATATATTCTTATGCTTTTGAATGATAGTCCAAATATTATTGTAGAAAATATAGCTATCTTACTTACACTGTCACAGGTTGGACAGACACAGGCATTTTGTATAACATCACATTTTGAATAAAATTTACATCTCTCATAATCACCACAACCATCTGCAATAATAGTTATAACATCAAAAAAAATTAATACAGCCATATTGGTTTATATTGCTCTGACTTAATGCCTTAACTAAAAACATCTCATTAAATTTTATGGTAATTTTGTTCAAAAATGTCTAAAAATTGACAACAACAAAAAATGTCTTGCTTCATTTAGGAAATTTATTTCAATATTAGTCAAATCCAGCTAATAATTAAAATGACTTATACAACCTTCAACCTTACTAGCATTTTTTTCTTGTTCACTTATGACGGCTTCATACTACAGGTTGTACAAATGTTAGTGGGTATAAATGTATAATTAATGGTGCATATATAGTCGGGAACCAACAGAGAAAATAATGCTGATGTGCTTTTAAACAAAACCTTGATCACTTGTTGTTTAATGCTTTGTTACATGTATCTATAAACAATGGGTTGGTTCAATTAAACAATAAGACAAGATCAATATTGCCATATATAACTTACCACAGTTGCCGTCATGATCCTTTATTATATCAAGTCTTTTTCTACAACCTTCTCGTCTCATCTTACACTCATTTGGGTAGGTGATTCCATCACTACCACAAACCTGAAATCATACATTTGAAATGTTTTAAACTGATATAAATATATACTGAGATAGGATACTGATGTCAGCTTTACCTATCTCATTTCTTATGATGTTAAAAACTTTGTGATAAAAACAATAAGTCACAAGTTATATCCAAATAAGGAACAGAAGTGACTGTCATGTAAACAGTATATAGGTAACAACCACATGAGGGCTTATATAGTAAAAAAGTTAATATCATATTTCAAGATTTTTCTATTGGAACATCATGATTTAAAGTTTGGGTTCTTCCATGCTCACAGGCCCACAATACCCCAGACTAACCAGACAAACCAGTTGTAATTACAAGATACTGAAACAAAACCCAGTGTAGATAAGCAGCATGGAAAATGTATCAAAATTCTGCAAACCAAAACCATCTTTTACTTATTGAGTAAACACTGAAGCAACTGAATTCATCTAGTTTTTTTTTCATATGTTGACTTGGCTTCTCCTAAGTGGTCTTAAGTACAGACTCATATGTCATATAGCCTCTATCTACTTTAGAGTTAAAAATTAAATAGATTTGTTGAAAGTCAGCAGATCTTTCTGATTTTCTCTACCATTCCAAAACTTAACGCAGAGTGGAGTGGATTAATGGTGTTTTATGCCCCAGTCAAGATTTTTTCACTTATTTCAAGGCGTTCAGTCCTGAGATTGTGGAGGAAACTGGAGTGCCTGGAGAAAACCACTGACCTTTAGCAAAGTGAACTGACAAACTTTCTCACTAGGATCTGTCCTGGGTGGGATTAGAACCTAGGCAGTGATAGGTGCTGTGATCCGCAAGTGTGGGCTTTAGACCACTCTGCCACAGAGGCCCCCCCCCCCCCCCCCCAAAAAACTTATAAGCAGAAGTTATTAGATACGAGTGAAATTAATATCACTTGTCAGAGAGTATCATTCCATCTGTCAATCCCATCAGCAAAAACTTGTGTATATAATTTGTCTCCAAGACAAAGCCATATAAGTTTGGAAAATCAAATAAAAACTAAATCAAATCCAGTAATTATATAAATGTCTGCACTGTGAGGAAATAATTGGTCTGTATAGAATTATACAGTCTGACCACTGTCCATCAATGATTTGTTACTCACTTATATCAATGTTGTCTGTAGACTTAATTTACAAGTCATGGTCTGGTTCCGAAGACAACTTATAAGAATGAAATAAATGTATACAGTAATCTCAAATAATGCCCTTTGTTTAATCTGTTTGCCAAAGTAAAAGAATTTTTAAAAAGATAACCTAAATATTACCACTTCTGATTTCTTTAAGAGCGATGTGGAGTAATGATGTTTTATAGCCCAGTCAAGATTCATATACACTTACATTAATCAAAGTACAGACTGTGCTGAATGTAGGAAAAGTAGTGATGAAAGTCTGATAACCAGGTTAATATCAAACTTGTCAAGTGGAGTGTAGTTATGGTGTTTTATACCCCAGTCAAGATTCTTTTATTAACATTAAAATTACAGTACTGGGGTGCAGCAGGAAACCAAGGGAAGCCACAAAATTACTTCAACTGGTCAAAGTTTCTTAAACTAGCAAAGCATCTTTCTTTGGTTTCAAACTAGTAGACAGTGAGAGGCACTGTGATCTGTAGGTTGGCACCTTTGACAACTTGGCCACTGATATCTCATACTCATGATATAATGCAAAATCCTTTATAATGTTAATATGACAGGACAACAGACTGCAATAATTTTACATTGTTAAAGCATTATTATTGCAAAATTGATTGCAAATTCCTGACAGGATAACTCTCAAGACAGACTAGACCATCATACAAAAAGGCTTTAATACAGAACCATTTGATGATGGGAGGTTGAAACTACTAAGTTAGATAAAATCTCCAAAGATTTTGACATGTTTTATTGTAGTTGTAAGGTATTTTTCATCTGATTTATTACAAATCCAATGATTCCTAAATGCTTAAATGATTTTTCATTGTTTTCCATAATATACAATGATTCTACATTGTTTTCCATAATATACAATGATTCTACATTGTTTTCCATAATATACAATGATTTTACATTGTTTTCCGTAATATACAATAATTTTGTTTTCCATAATATACAATGATTCTACATTGTTTTCCATAATATACAATGATTTTACATTGTTTTCCGTAATATACAATAATTTTGTTTTCCATAATATACAATGATTCTACATTGTTTTCCGTAATATACAATAATTTTGTTTTCCATAATATACAATGATTCTACATTGTTTTCCGTAATATACAATAATTTTTACTTGGTTTATCATAATTTCCTATGATTTTACCCGGTTTATGATTACTTTCAATGATTTTCACCATGTTTGTAATTTCCTATGATTTTTTGTTTGATTTTCACATCTTCACATTCCTCTTACCTCTTTAAATTCTTCTGAACATGAAGGGCATTCACACTGAGCACGACCTGCTTTTACCACACACTGAGCACCATAGTGACAATTGACATTACGACATTTGTCATAACCTATTAAATAAGGTTAAATATAAATAAATGACCAAGATTTATATATTTTTTTAATGTTGCCTTAGCAACATGTTACAATTGTACAATGGAATCACAAAACTTTCTAAATCCTACAACAAAAAACCAATAGGCCTCATCACTCCCCTGAAAATTAATCCAATTTTCTGGTCATTAAAAAGTTTACAGATGGATAATGCAGGGTTTAAAATAGCAATATCTCACACTGCTTTTATCTCATTTGAGCTTAATGCAGGTTGCATCATGAATGAAATGGAAATTTTATATGATGAATGATTTGAAAATTTATGTTCAAATAAAGATAACTAGCAGTAGTCTTAAAAGGTGACATTAGGTTTTCTTAAATCAAACTTAAGGACCCAAACATTGACAGATAAAAAAAAATTACCTAAATAAGTTTCACAGCTGTACAGGAGTTTGAACACACCACCTAGCCTGTGACAGTTTTTGAACAGCATAATCTTGATAAAAAAAGGTTAATATTTCAGTGCTGTGTATGACACCTGAATTTGTTTTTTTTTTAACAAAAAGGAACATTTGTTTATTTCTAAAACAGGGAACATTACGCATAAACCCTTTCTTTATAAATTACCTCCACAGCGCCCTCCATGACTTAATTGTACATTTTGTTGTAATTCACAAGCCTGTCTTTCCAATTCACATTTATTATCATATGTTTTTCCATTAGTTCCACAGACAGGTCGTAAAAATAATGGGCATGGAGGTGGGCATTCACATTTAGCTCGTCCCTGTCGGTCAATTTTACACTGTTTTCCGTATTCACATTTCATCTGAGTGCAAGGATTATTTCCTACAAAAATATAAAAAGATTGTATTTAACAAAGATATAAATAATTTACTACACTATTGTAAAAACTTATTAAAAAATGGTTCCTTAAGTAGCCACATGTATATTAAGTCTAGAACAGTTTAACTGATTTCATTTAGAAACATTTTTTTAACTTGTATATTAGGGTCATCTGTTTATAACAAATATTTTTGGATGTTCATTTACTGAACCTGTAGAAAGATGTGACTGTTGCATTTGGAATAAATAATTGTAGAGCACACAGTCTATTCATTACTACCAATGTCTAAGTCAGAATTTGGCAATTTAAAGGGCCTCTGTGAGAAGCTGTGTGGTTGTAAGCCAGCTTGATCAGTTATCAAGGGGCTCTATAATAAGATTTTACTGTATATGTTATAAAATATAGGAAACTGCTCTTAGATAATAATGATTGCCTCAGGTTATACATCAAATCACTGGTTACATGAAATACACCTGGCAGCTTGAAATTTTCATAGTAAATGATAGAGTAGAATGAACAACTCCAATCAAACTGACTAACTCAGTGTCTCAGTGATAGAAGGTATGCCTCGAGAGCAGGATATCATTATCTGATTTAATGGGGTTTTACATCCCAGTTAAGAATATTTAATTTATATCGAGCATCACCAGCTAATGGAAAAAAAAACAGCTAAAGGAAAAGTGCCAGAATTATTTACCTTTGTAGTGCTCCTAGTACAATGTTTTAAGGTTTTTTAAGGTCTCATCCATAGGACCCAAGATGTCATGAATTCAAATCCCTGGCTCAGATATATATAACAATTAGAAATTTTAGATATTGTTTCCTCCCCAAGCACTTGGCACTTAAGTATCAACTGGTTCACCTTACCAAAAAGGTGTTCAGTGCATGCTTGTGTGTACATGTCAGACCATAATGCACACTGGTACATCTCATGCATACATAAACTAGTTCTTAGATAAATCCCGAGAGTTTAATTAAATTGCTCTTGTCGTGAATTTAATGTTTGATAACTGTGCATATTCAATAGCAATCTAGCTTGTTATTCCTTGGTTGACATTCAACTTTCATAAACTTGCATCAAATATTACTTAAATATCATTTTATACTTTCAATAAATTTAGAAAATACCAATATACTGGTTTAAGTTTTTAGTCTCAGTAATTCAAAATACCGTCTTAACTATCACATGCATGTAAAAATCACTCATGGATTTATTATAAAAAATAAAAATAACACAATCCATGCATTAAATTCAACAACACAATAACATTCCTCTTTAATATCGTGCAAAAAACAAAAAAAAATATTAATACATAAACATGACTAATTTTCATGTAAGCTTCAACTGTGTCAAAAAAGAAAAAAAAAAAACAATAATGAACAAAAAATTTAAATTAAAATTTAAATGCACAAAATTTGGATATCAGGGACCTAATGTAATAAAATATAACTTATCAAAAAGCTCAAGATAGGCAACTGTAGAAATAAATGTTATAATCCAAGATTAAAATAAAAATTTTCTTATGGAGATGTTTTGAGCTAGAGTTATACTGACAGGAAATCATGAAATGCAGAGAGAAAGAGACAGGCTTGGTGTCTATATTTGAAATTCATCCCTGATTCAAGTTTCCCTCTCTCCATTTTTTTTGTCTCACAATTTGAAAGTTCCATAATTTCTTTCTTTTTATTTCTACCAGGTCTTTCATTTTTCACATGTTTTTTTTTGTTTTTGTTTTATATATATATATATATATATATATATATATATATATATAGATATATATATATATAAAATATATATATGTATATATATATATATATATCAGGGCTCAGGAAAACTTTGACTGGGGTGTCGGACATTTTTTCAAAGCAACCGTATCATCGATGCTGTGTAAAGCAAAAAAAAAAAAAAAAAGTGCCACCGATATTGTTATTGACGATGTTTTTTTAAAAAGATTTTAATTTTTAATATCAAATAGATTTTAAAAAGGATTTAACTACTACATAGAGGTTATTTAGGTACATGAAGTCAGGCTCATGTGTCCACACGGTGTAGTTTTTTGTACTGTCTGCGTTAACGACACAAGGTTTGATGGCCATTTTTGTTTATTGACAATCGTGCATTTTCGTTTTTCCGAAGTTACACGAAATTTAATGAACCTCATTTCAAGACCTCTTTGATTGTATTTAGACTTTTTAAAATCATTTATTTATAACAGTTTGCAAAGACCATACAATGCCCGTTAAAGTCTTATTTGACATCCCACGTGGAACCTCTTTGATAATCAGATAATAGTCCGACGACCATGACCTTCAAGGATCAACTCCCGTAATCAGCTGTTTATGGCTTCCGTCAGTCAAGCGATGTGATTACTTAATAAACAATTAATGAGGGTTCGGACGATAAAACAAAAGGAACAGATTGAGACCATTGGTTCTAACTGATTAATAAACAAAAGCCTAATTATTATATCAGTAGTATTTATTGAAAACGGTTGACAGGTGAGAGCTAACAATACTGGAGTAAAATAATGACCGACAAACATTTTTATTTATATGTCCGATGAACTGATTTCTATTATTAACTAAAAATGTCCGACAAGTGATTTTTCACATCGGACAAAAATATTTTTTGTCGGACATGTCGGGCAAATATGACCGTTTCCGGACCCCTGATATATATATATATAAAAGTATATGTATATTTATAAATGATTTGTATCTAACCTTTTCCACATATACCTCTGACAGCTTGGACAGTGAACATGGATACTACCAGTTTGCCACCTGCTTTTGCCGTCCTTTTAGGAACAGTCCTAAAAGGACTACCAGTCTCTTTTTCAATAAAAGAGACATAGAACCGCTTTACTGCCACACTAGTGTGGCATAACGTGGAGGAGGCCAGGAAGGACCAGGACGTTCCCAGTCCTACCGGCTGGGCTATTGATGGCCCCACAAACAACGCTGTTGTTTCTGTAGTCGCCATGAAGATAAAGAAGAGGCATAAGTCACCCTCCAAGCTCTGGCAAAATTGAATTGGCTGGAGCAGGAGGAGGAGGGTGGCAAAGTGAACCACCTAAACCACCTAAATCAGCTGAAGCACCAACAGCTCTGGAGCTGAAACCAGTGCAAGAAAGGATTTCCCAGCCAGCCTGTGTTCCAACTCCAGCTCCAGTACCTGCTCCAGCACCTGCTGCTGCTAAAAAAGAAAAGTATCAGTCGAGGTGGAGTAAACCGGCCAACCCTGTTCTCATGCCGCTGAGTATCACGGGAAGGTTGATACTCCCCTCCTCTCCTCTGGCTGTTGCCACAGCATTGAACCAGCTTTCAATCATAGCAACGGCTGAGTTTCAGCAAAGGCAACAACAACAACAGCAGCAGCAGCAGCAGCATCAGCAGCAGCATCCACGAAAGAGAGACCGCTATGGCCAAGTCAGCACGGATACAATTACCCACTTCCAGGCTCGTTCTGCTAGTACGATGCTGTTTCAAATGGCATGGCCGAGTGATTATTCTGGTGTTTTCGCAGAGTGGCTACCTGTCAGCTTTCAAAAAACTTTGCCACTGGACAAAGGTCTTCGTTCGCGAATGAGTATTATTTACTACCAAAAGCAAAAAATTTTTTAAAAATTTGTCATCTGTCTGCACAATGGCCTTTGTAGCCCTATGTAGATGTTAAACTCTCTCAATTTGTATGTGTGTCTAACCTTTTCTTTTACACTTCAGTATGATGTAAACTTGTGACAAACCAGGGTTTGACCTTTCAAAAAAAAAAAAAAACAGCTGCCAAGGGTTAACAGTGTTTGCAAATACCTATTGTTTTGTATATTAGTTGACAAACAAAAATTCTGTTATTGAAAACTTCTTTACAAAATGCTTAATATTCTTTTTTAAATGTTGGCAGGAATTCTTCAAGAAATTGGTTCTTGTACCCTGCTAAAAATATCCACATTCAAGGTCAAGGTCAATTATCTGACATTTAGGTCAAGATCAATTATCATTTTAAGGACTTTTCAGGCATGTTTTTAATCAACATAAAACCTGTTTATTCTATCCCTATGTAAACTTATTACTCTTCCACCTTCCCCAAGCAAATTTGTTTAAGGAGTCTATAAGAATCACTATGTGACCATTTGTGTACAATTATGTTGTTTCCATAACTCTCACATATATTGTTAGATTTTGATCAAGCTTGGATCATATATATATACTTACATGAGAGAATGTGTCAAGTACCAAAATTTACATGTGTATGTAAAAGGTCATGGTCACAAGGTGAAATGGAGATGTTAGAGACATGGAATATTTGGCTCTTAAGAGATAGCTCTAGTTATTACTGTTCAGCATTTCTGTCCTACCTACATAAAATCCATCCATAAATAAATTATATTATACATTCTATAATCCCATTTCATATTAAGTTCTCCTTCTGGGATTCTCAAATGTCTCCCACTATACTTATATTTCAACATATTCAGTTTAGTCTGTAAAATAAATTATTCATATTTTCTGTAATTTGATAAAAACGGAAAGTTTTCCAGACCAATTAAGCTGGACAGAATCAATATGATATAAGCTGCTCCTCAATGATAGGTTTATTTTTTGTTCATGTTCATAGTCTTGTATTTCAAGATTACAATAGATGATCTCCAGAATGAAATAAACGATCTTGGGATTGAAATAGACAATCAACACATACTTGTTGAACTATACAACCATAATGATTCCTTCGTTTGTACTACATCTAACTGATTAAGGGCGTTAAAACTGGGTTTAAATCTTTTTTATACATGAAATATCTTTAAAAACAGAAAATGTAGAAAACATTTTTATTCTAATGTAAATTACAGTAAAACACATTATCACAATGCTAAATGATAAAAAAAAAATAATTTCAAGCTATTTTCTTACACATTCTTGATAATAGACATCAAAACTTAAAGAGTTACTTTCGCTTTTGAATCATTTTTAAAAGTGCCAGGTGTGAAATTACAATGCTTGTAGGACCTGCTTTAAATTCTTAACTGTCCACAGGAGTATTACCTTTTGTAAACAGCATATTAAAACTCAGAACAATTATCTCCCCTTTCACAGCGAAGAAAGATTCAGAGATTTTTAATAGTCATGTTTATTTTACAGAAGTAGTAAACATCCTAACTTCTGAAAACATATCACAAGAATTATTCTGCTCTATTCTCTACAACTAAATAAAATTATTTGTTGCAAACATCATTAAAAACTATAATAAAAACATCAAAAAAATGCATCAAAAAAGTATTTGTTGCAAGCATCCTTAAAAAAATAATAAAAAAACATGCATCAAAAATAAGAATTTCATACCAAAAAATATTTTTACAACAATATTTTGGACAAACTTTAAGACAAACACATGCACCATCTTTCTATCTTAAAAATAAAAAATCAAAAACAATAAGATAAATTATAATTGAAAACTCAGGTAAAGTGCAATCAAGGGGCTTAATAACAGTTTTAGTGTGGTGACATAAGTGTTGTATTAAAGCATTGAGTATTTCTAACATTTTTCAAATTTAGTTTTTTTTTACATTCAAATTTGTTTTTTACAAATCACATACTAAAAATATAAACAATGGTGGAACTTGAATAATTTGAGCATTATTTTCCTGATAACTTTTGCAAAGCTGAAGTCATTATTTGATATATCGGTAAGTTGTATTTTGCGGTATGTTGTTTTAACCTTGAACTTTGAATAAATTGAAGACAAGATCAATGTCCTATGCATTTCAAATTACCAAAGACTCAAGTCTATATATATTAAGATAACTCAGACTCTCACACTAATATATTTAGCACAGAAAGTTATAACTTTCATCTGTCAGGATAAAACTATTTTTATGCCGTATTAAAAACTATTTATCCCAGTCAAATTAAGTCAATTGGTCATTGCATTGATGTCATGACTTATGAACCCTGTCTAAAATGATTAGATGACTCCGCCTGTTCAATAGTCATACCACATTAATATCACTCAATCTTGCTTAAACTGCCACGTAAAAGAGCTTTTAAGCAAGGCTTGGGTTTTATTCTATGACCCTTGAATCTTAATCATAATCCTTCGAACATAGACTCTAAGCACTTCTGATACCTGTTGGTATGTTTGAAAGTAGGTCAGAACATAATTAAAATGACTTAATTTAAATTAAAATGACCTAATTTAAATTAAAATGACTGATCAACTATGCAGTAATCTATGTTATTTAGATCTGTTTCAGTAAATTACAAAAATAGTGTGTGTCTCGGTGTTGGTATAATTAAACATGCAATTCATCTTCACATCAGAAAACAAATTCCATTTGAATTTAGAGGTAATTAAAAAACCCAATGCTTAAATTCAACAGATACCTAACAACCATATGAATATTTTACCAATAGCTCCAGGGTCCTCCTGCACAATTGCACTTCCTGTTAAATTGTAAATTAAAGGCAACTTTAAAATTCATAAATTAAAATATTTGTATTTTTTTAAAAATAAAAAGTAAACAAAGAAAATTATGAATTTAAGGATAAATTTTTTTGTAAATTGGTTGTAAAAAGTTTACTTTCAATAATATGTTCTACAGGGTCATATAAAAGTTAACATGATTGGAACGTCTATCTATACTGCTGGACATCATAAGTGCAAAAAGGTAACACAAATAAAGGAATGAAAAAGTAATCATGGTGCTTAAAAAAATTAAAAAATTACAGCGCCATCTTGTTGTAACTTTTGTGGCAATTTGTAAACAGTGTCCTACATGTTCATTTTTGCATTTCTGATTTCTTTGCACCATAATTACTGTAAAGCAAAGTAAATTTTGGATTTATTCTTCCTAGTTCAGCAAAAAAAAAAAAAAAAAAAAAAAAAAAAAAATTATTTACATCCTTCACCAAGCCATATGTTGACTATGGTAGCTAGGCAAGTTTAATATTATTCTGTGTTATTCTATCTTATGACTTTTAATCCAAAGAAAATTCAACAACATATCAAACTGTTGAGACATGTAGGTGTAACATTATACTTCCAACAAATTTTATACAAAATATAAATATTACAAGAAAAGACAAACATCATCATACCTGTAGTAAATAAATTATAACCATTACAGCAATCAAATAGAAAATTCAAAAAAATAATGAAATAAAATAGTTTCCATGGAAACATATCTAACAAACAGTCTCTCAAGGCCAATATTAAAAATGAAAATGATACACAGTCATCATTCTCTTCATGATACAAATTATATTTTAGAAATACAACCATGCATGCAGTCATTATATATAGTTGCTACTTTCAAGCTACATATTGTTTTAGCTTGCAAAAACCTTAAAACTTCTTAAGATAAGTTACATTAAAATTTGCTTTGATTTATACATGCATGGAATTTTATTGTGGGACCTCAGAAAAATCAGTAAACCAGTGAAAAAACAAATGGTTAAAATGACAACCTACTAATCTGAAATCATGCTAATCTGACTTTAGTCAAAATTAAAATGAAATTATCCAAAGTCTGTGGTGAAGCTTGTATGTGCATTGATCTGTGCTTGTTTAAAAGGTTCATAAATAAATATCTTCAATTAATTTACAAAGATTTAGAGTTAATGTATATTTTACATAAGTATGTATCTGGTCTGATGGCTCATATTCCAGTTTTAAATGAAGATGAAGAAAAATAGGTAAGACCAATAAAAAAACCCATATGTTCAAGCAGTTGATCCATACCTTTTCACAAACAACGCTTGAAAATGAACACTGCTTTATAAAGGATATGTAGTAGCCACTTGAAACATAGAATTGAATAATTTAAATTAATGGGATACAGATTATCATTGTGACTTTAATCTTGCAACAATGGAATTCATTACTTAAAAGTACTAATAATCGTCAAAAAATATCTTTCACAAGACTTCTATCAAATTTAAAAAAAGAAACACAAAGAAAATATTTCATAATCAAAACACAGAAAATATTTCATAATCAAAACACAGAAAATATTTCACAGAAAATATTTCATAATCAAAACACAGAAAATATTTCATAATCAAAACACAGAAAATATTTCACAGTCAAATAAAGACTAATATATATATATATATACTAACCTTGACATTTTCCTCTATGATATATATGAATTTTACGTCTTGTTTTACAAGCTTCCATTCTAAGACGACACTCATTACTGTATGTCCGACCATCACTTCCACAAACCATATTTACCGTATCTTCACATTTTTCTTGACATTTACATGTTGGTACACGATTATTATCCAATAAGCACACATAGGGATCTTCACATTGATGTTCTGCACAAGGATCTGAAATAATAAAACATTTGGTTGTAATTAGATAATTATTGAAATATAAAGTTTGTCTTATTTGTTCTCTTTCTTGACATGAAATGACCTGAATTAATCAACTAGATGAAAAATATACTATACTCTGATGTTTAGTAAAACAACTGACCATCTTAATTTGCCAATTTTGTATGTCAACTGAATAATAGAATCTATCATATGCGTCAGTGGTAGATAGAGGTATGCCACTTGAGTGGGCAGATTTTGTGTCTGAAACGAGGCCTTTGCCTCGTTCCAGACACAAAAAATCTGCCCATGAGGGTGGGATACCTCTATCTACCACTGACACCTATGATTGATTCTTTTTCTCCCATCCCATTAACAATTTTGGGCAAATTTAACCCAAAACACGAATGGCTGACAGAAATTCCTATCTCTTAAATGACCATCTAAATCAGAATAAGAATACCACCATTAAAAAGACTGGCTTCGAATCCTAGCATACCTGTGGTATGCTGAAAAAACGGGAATTCTTACATTATCACTTGAAAAAGGGAAAAAACAATCGTGAAATCTACATGTAATGATCAGCTGTCAGGGAGTATTTTTAGACAATGTATTACTCCGCAGCTTGACCTATATAAGATATAGCTATACTTAAAAGTACATCTTATTCCGCAAGTAGTACTAGTATGTAGTGCACAAGTAACATGGAAATTAGCTTGGCTGCAACATGAAAACAGGAAAAATTTAATAACAGAAAAACATTTTAATAATATTATTGAAATAAATTGTGATTAAACTTGCTCCTGTCAGTGGAGGAAGTTACGAGAATTTAAAAAAGTAGTTCCGGCCGCACGAGGTGAAGATAAACAGCAAAAGGAGGTGAAGATTGAAATTTCTACCACTGTTTCTTCCATTAGAAATTATTATCTCAAACTTAGGGGGATGGAAGAAAATAGGGGTCTTTAAGTCTCAGTTAAAATCTTTGTTTTTCTACCCAGAAAGGAAAGGATCCCCCACAAATTAGAATGAATATTCCTTCAGGCACAAAAAGAAACAAGTTTTAGTAAACTTAGTTGAGACAGACTTAAATCTAGCCTCTTAAATTGCAATTTCATTGCTGTCACATGACAGGACAAACAGATTTTATTCAAGGCCTTTATAAAAATCATCAGGATATATGTATTGTCTGCATAGTGTATATATATATATTTATTTATATATATATATATATATATATATATATATATATATATATATATATATATATATTTTTTTTTTTTTTTAAGAAATGAACAAAAAAATTTTTTATGTTTATTGAAGTATAACTTGAAAACTGGTGTACAAACTTTATAAACCTCATAAGCAGATTATAATAAACTTTGCATACTGGTTTTCAAGTTTTCCATAATCATGAAAAAAATTCAGTCATTTGATTTATAAGAAATGAAGATCAACATTTTTATCAACATTTTATTTCTATAGTTGAACGCTGTTACTGTACATAATAATGTGCAAAAATACATCATTGCAACCAGCTACATAGTTACTGCTGACAGACATGACGCCATATTGTATCAGATTCACAAAAGTTTCTTCGTACTAATTTTTGAATTAAGACACAGTTATTGAAACTGGAGTTAGAAATAAAGCCACTGAACATGAAGTTGCTACTTTTGAGCGATAATGGACCTGATACTGGATAAGTGGAACATGGAATTTACACTGACTGTGACAAAAGATGCCTAAGAAAATAAATGGAAAACTGTGAGAAATCTGTTGTATAAGCATAATCTTTCTCCCTTTCAAGGCCACCATGTCTATTTTTTCTATTGTTTCATGTGTTAATGAGATGGTTACAATGTAAACAAATCTGTGTATACATATGTATACATTGTTTACAAAAAGTCATTCCGACAACTGTAGGCAAATCACATAACAAATTTTAGTTATGCAAAAATAACCAAACACATTATATTCTTATTATCCAATCAAATTGCTTGAATTTATTAACATTAAATTTTAAATATATATATATATATATATATATATATATATATATATATATATATATATATATATATATATATATTCTATGGAGGAAAATATGTCCAAATCTGTTTAGTTTCCAATGAAATGGTAGGTTAACTGCAATATTTAAATATACTACAAAAGTATTTTGTATTTCACACTGTAGTCTTATATTGCATTTTAAATATCTGAGCCTGCAAATCTACTGCATATTTTGAACATCAATTCTATAGCTATTCCACAAGGAATATCCAACATTTTAACTAAATGTGAACACAATCAAGCAATATGAAATTTACGATTTCTTGTATGGCAAAGGGTAAATGCTGATAAATGGCTAACATCATTTGTATGCAACCTATAAAGTTTGATCCCTAAAAGATAAATGTCATATGGTTTAAGTATATTGTCATTAATTTTCTTGGTAAAGTCCATTATCACCTAATATGACCCGGTTAATATTTTTCCATGGTAACATCAAGGGAATATATTACCATATACAATTTACAGTTACAAAACGAGTTTTTCTCAACATAAACCTCTAGAGCATTTCTGTACAAGTATTATTAAATAATAAATTGACCCTGTAAAGTTTTCTGTGGAATGTAATATCTGTAAAAAAAATTTCTTTTTCATAAATTTAGCAAGTCTGTGTATGGTCAGCTATAGTGAGATTCAAACCTAGGTGTTGAGAGGTTTTGTGATTCTAAAGTTTATAGAGCATTTAGATCTAATAACAAAATAGCAAAAACTATTTTTAAAGCTGAGCAATGTCTGTTCAAATTTGGACTTTTATTACATTCAACTCTATTCAACTGAATCAGTGCATAATGTGTGACTCCAGTAAATAATTGTGTTTATATTATTAACTTTCAAGTATGAAATAAAATGATTGCAAATATATCATAGCAAACAAACATTAAAAGGTGTACCTATTACCTCATTCCAATACCTCAACATAATCCATCACAAACTTATTTTGGCCCCCTCAACCTACATGTAACATTACATGCTCTCTCTCTCTCTCTCTCCCTCTCTCTCTCTCTCTTTTAAAAACATGGTATAGCCCCTACAACAAACCTAGACAGTTCATTCTAATTGTAGGGCAGAGTGGAGTAATATGCTAAATGGTATTTTAATCTCCTGTCAAGATTCTTTTACTTATATATCAAAGGATCAGTTCAAAGATGCTACAGAAACCTTGGATACCTTGTGAAAACCATCAACCTTCAGCAAAGCAACAGTAAAACTTTCTCACACTAGGATCTGCCCAAGGGGAATTATAACCTAGGTGACAATCTTAACCCAAAGTCGCTTAATTTATCCATAAAAGAAGTATTTTCTTTGTAACATTAGCACATTTAGATTGCAACAACATTTGAAAATGTTGTCTTAAAATCAAAAAGAGTTAATGTCAAATGTAAAATTAGTTTTTTAAACCATTAAAAAAATTAATTTAACAGAAGGAAAAAGCCATTGAGATCCATGTGAGCCATTAAAACCTATTTTTACTTTTGGTAACCATGACAATAATAGTTCTCTTTATTAGAGAATTCTCCATGGTGGAATATAGCAATAATATCAGGAAGTTCTGAGGACTACCAGGTTTTAACAACCATGCCGACAGATAATGATGTTAAATCAGACTTAATTCTCTTCGGGGTTTAATAATCCAAAATTTATTATCGGTACATCTACAACTGAATTCTCAATGTCACAAAGGCAATATTATTAATGACAGAAATAACCAGATGCATTTGCTTATCATTTGTATTCAAATAGGTCATTGGCAACTGCAAAGTTTTTGTAAATGTACTTACTTATGCTATATAATAACATTTACCACTCACATGCCTGATATGAAGCCACCTAAAACAGCCACCAAAAATTAAACTCTTACCTGCCTTGGTGACAACCCTTACAGAAAAATCACCTTCCTAACATAATGAGATTAAACAAATCTTAAATTAATTATTTTCTAATTGCATGACAGTATTTCTTAACGAACAAATTTGCACATTAGGACTAAATTTTGTTGTTTTTTTTAAAATTTAAATGCAGAAATAAATGTGAAATTAATCACTTGATCAGTAAAGAAAATACAAAGTTTACTTAATAGAGAAAGAGTAAAATCCATGAAACAGTTTAATCAATTCTTTTTTAGTAACCATGGCAATAAAATTTCTTCTCATCTTGCACATTTTCAGGTTTCATCTTTGTGGAATCCTCCACGGTAGAATATAGAAGTAATATCAGGCTATTCTAAGGACTACTGGGTCATATAAACCATACAAAGAGAAATAATACTGAATCTGACTTAATCCCTTAAGGAGTGTAATAATCCTCTTAATTCCGAAACTTTTAAAATAGTATAATTTTCTAATCAAACAAAAGAATTCTAAATGACACAAATACAATATTGGGCAACTCTACTGAAGCTGAAGTGTATAAACAAAATCTTTCCTTTCCTTACCAATAAATTAATGAGCATCAAAGTGATTGAAAGGCTCATGGGCCTTAAAATGCTCACCTGGAGACATCACAGAAATTATAATAAAATCATTTCAACAAGATCAACCAGCTATGCAAACTTAATAGATCTTTATGTGGTGATACTAGAACTAAAATTTCAAGCTTCTTGACATTTCAGCTCATAACAAGAAGGTATTTCAAATGCTTAACTTCTTCAGATTATTGTGACCTTTAACTGTGACCTTGAATATTGATGAAACATTGTTGATTAAAACTAATGCTGTGTATTTTATGCATAACACTGACATGGAGCATGATGAGATTTAGAAGGTAAACAGAATAAATTTAAGCATATAATAAATACCATAAAATATAACAAATATAATGTATATATGAGGTGAGAATAAATATTAAACTTTTTTATGCAAAACAAGCAAACAAGTGACTGTAAGTTGATCAGATAGTAACACCATCATTAAAAAACGTACCACCGATGTTGTTATTGATGATGTTTTTTTAAAAAGATTTTAATTTTTAATATCAAATAGATTTTAAAAAGGATTTAACTACTACATAGAGGTTATTTAGGTACATGTGGTCAGGCTCATGTGTCCACATAGTGTTGATTTTGTACTGACGACACAAGGTTTGATGGCCATTTTTGTTTATTGTCAATTGTGCATTTTCATTTTTCCAAAGTTACACAAACTTTACTGAACCTCATTTCGAGACCTCTTTGATTGTATTTAGACTTTTTAAAATTATTTATTTATAACTAAACAGTTATGCAAAGACCATACGATGCGCATTGTAGTCTTATTTGACATCCCGCTGGAACCTCTTTGATAATAGTCTGACGACCATGACCTTCAAGGATCAACCCTTGTAATCAGCTGTTTATGGCTTCCATCTGTCAAGCGATGTGATTGCTTAATAAACAACTTAACAACAAAATTAATGAGGGTTGGTGCGATGAAACAAAAGGAACAGATTGAGACCATGGATTCTAACTGATTAATAAACAAAAGCCTAATTATTTTATCTGTAGCATTTATTGAAAACAGTTGACAGGTGATAGCAAACAATACTCCAGTAAAATAATGACCGACAAACATATTTATTTATATGTCCAATCAACTGAATTCTATTATTAACTAAAAATGTCCGACAATTGATTTTTCACATCGGACAAAATTTTATTTGTCGGACATGTCTGGCAAATATGACCGTTTCCGGACCCTTGATATATATATATATACAGTAAAAACTGCCTTAGCGGTCACCTGGAATTAACGGTCACCTGCCGATAGCGGTCAGGTTGAATCCCGCCCAATGGACTTTACTATATATTTCACCTGAAATAAACGGTCACCTGCGAAACGCGGTCAGCAGCCACTAATTTTGTGACCGGCAACAAGGAAGAACCTGGATTAGACGGCCATTTTGCTTTGATGGTATCACGTGATAATTGTCACATGACTTGGTAATGTTGTTTATGATACTATGTTAAGCTGATTGCTCAGCCGTATCGCACTTGTCGAGTCGATTTATAAGTAAAAACAATAAAATTATTTGAGAAGTATTCACTTTTTCTTTGTCTTATTTAATGAACATTAAGCATTTAAACACTTAAAGAAAGAAAAAAGATGTTATCAAAAAAGCGAATCCGGATTTTCATCCCGCAAATAAGCGGACAAATTTTATGTCGGACGAATGCAAATTTGAATATCGTACAGAGATAATTCGGATTTATTAAGGATTTCGAAAGTTATAAAGGTCAAGACAAAATAACAAAAAAAACGGTGAAGTCATGTAAGCGATGATGAAAAAATTAATGATTTATGCAGGCAGTGATTTAAAGATACTTCAGCAAATGTATCAAAATAACCAGTACATTAATTATTTAAGTCTTTGCGATTTACAAAAGATTCAAATGAAACTGATTTTATAGCTTCTAAAAGTTAAAAATTTCATTAAAGTAAAATTGTTTTTATTTAGTGATATCACTTTACATTAAGACGGACAGTGACAGGTTCCTTCTTTTGTTATCTTAAACCTCTAATATAAATAACAATAGACTGTATACGGTTGTTAATTGACATTATGAAATATATACATGGCTTCGTATGATTAATCCTGATCTCTCCCTCTCTCTCTCTCTCTCTCTCTCTCTCTCTCTCTCTCTCTCTCTCTCTCTCTCTCTCTCCAAAATGTTATTAAAATCCATAAAACAGAAAACAATCACTGATTATTTTGCATGAGATCTTTACTTTATTATGTATTTTGTTGACAAACATTTCACTTCATATCTCACATACATTATATATATATATATATATATGATTAAATTCGGTCGTTTTTCCTTCAAAGATATCTTCTGGAAAACAACCTGGATTTAAAGGTCACCTGTCTTAAGCGGTCACTTTTGTCCTGTCTCATTAGTGGCCTCTTAAAACAGGTTTTACTGTATATATATATATATATATATATATATATATATATATATATATATATATATATATATATATATATATATATATCAGGGGTCCACAAACACCGGTAAAGTCAATCGGCGGTTGGCAAAGGTACATCAACCCCCACCCACCCCCAATTGGCAAAGGGTAAACTCTACCCCCCCTCCCCCCCCAAAGAATTGGTGATTGGTAACACCCACCCCCTCCCCCGGAATAATTTTGTTTTTTAATAAACACACATCAGATAGGTAAATAAATAAACATTAGAATTTTAATTTGAAAATATGTTGTTTAGGTATTGCTTTCATCTTTCCATAGCTGTCCAATTGTTGGCAATGCAACAAAACTTCAATTAATCAGTTAAACTGAATTCTGTTTGGGACACCGGGATATCTGTTGTTTTAATTATAAATTATAAGTCGATGTGTGACAATATCGCATATATAGATAAATGTTTATAAATACCGCTTATTAATATCCTGCACTGGTAAATAAAAATATATCGACATATAACAGAAACAGCAAATGATCCAGATTAAAAAACCATGTGTAATGTCGTGATCATGGTGTTGTTGGTAACCCGAAAAACAGTCGTATCTAGTCAGCTCTTGTATATAGAGATCAGGGGAGGATATTAACTACAATCAGGCACGTGTATGACTGTGAATTGTATATTCTAGAAGAAACGATGTTAATCAATTAACTTGTAAGGTGTTAGGTAGTTACCTGTGAATAGGGAGGTTCAATGAATTGTGACACTGTCCTGAATACTTTTAATTGTTTACAAGCCGTCATTAAAGAATTTTCAATCAAATTTTGTCTTACTATTATAGGGAAAAAAGCCAATTCAGGTATTTTTCAATCGTTTTTGAAGTTTGAATTGGCTTTTTTTGCCAAAAAAAATATATATATATAATCTCGTTATCTCGAACCCCACAGAGAAATGAAAAAAGTTCAACTTATCCAGAGTTCGAGATAAATGATAATAAAAAATGGCAAAGAAAGGGAAATAATTCATATACGTCTATCGGAAGTCACTTTCGGTTTTTATCTTGTCAAACTGTATCACCGTTTTATCAAATATCATCCATATTCCAACACACACACACACACACACATATATATATATATATATATATATGTGTGTGTGTGTGTGTGTGTGTGTGTGTAAGAAATCGGAAGATTTTTTGTTACATAGTTCTACATATTAGGAGTTATTTTGGTTGAAAAAAGAACAACTCTGTCCGGACTTTTTCAAAAAGTTCGACTTATCCAAAAGTACGAGATATCCGTGTTTGAGATTACAAGATTCAACTGTATATATAATAAAGGTGTCTATTTGACTCTCTTGTATTGTGTAATGCATAATCTACAGTGAAATGCATAATCTAAAATGTAGATTATAGTTTCATGATAATGTTTTAATAATTTGAACAGCCCAAAAAGTCAGTCAAAGCCAGTGTTTTTCTATCTACTGATGTTTCACTGTAAAAAACTAGAATTATCTGTACTTTAGGTAATGGAACAATATTATAATAATCAATAATTGTGTTATATATAGACAATGTATAAATACAACTCTATATAATAACGAGTCTCAGATATGCCATAAAAGATAAAAAATCAACGAAAATAATACGAGAAAACATGACTTCAAATTGCCTTTATATATACTTAATATATTGTTTATTTTAAAGAAGAAATTTTGTTGTGTGAAAACAACATTAACCATAGCAATAAGGGTCCTTGATGCCCGAGTGATGTTGAGTGTGTCACAACTCTCATAGCTAGATTTGTATCACTGTCAAGAAGATACTAGTGTATGACGTTTAGTCAGTTTACTTGATGAATAATGGTCGTTTTCAACTGGCATTCTATTTGATTGATGTAAAGTATGTCACAACTCTCACAGCTTGGTTGGTATCGCTGTCAAGCAGAATCTAGTTGAAACATTTTGTCAATTTGCTTGATGAATAATGGTAGTTTCCATAGGCAATTCCATTTGATTGATTTAAAGTATGTCACAACTCTCACAGCTTGGTTCTAATTGCTGTCAAGCAGATACTAGTGTAAGACATTTTGTCAAATGTGCAACTTCCAAATACTGGCCTTCCTCAAAACCGATAACCTCTACACACTAAACAAGCAAGACTGGTCCAGAATTCATCCTTCTTTGTTTGTATTGTAATTAACTTCCATAAACTGGTCCCTCTGAATTCCAAACACTGGCCTTTTTTGATTGCTAAAATCATGTTACATCTTAATATTTTACTTCAGAAAACTGGCCTTTGAGAGTTGCAATGCATCACTGAACCGTAACGGACAAGTAATTTTATGTCGGTTAATCTGACTACTGAAATAGTGTTATAATCTACACATCATTGTTCTGGGAGACCGGATTACCTGTACAGGTGTACTTGAATAAATAATGAAATCAATCTTTATTGTTTCTTTTGTTGTTCGATAATAAAATCATTGCAGTTATTGTCTTTCTGTTTTTTTTTTTTTTTTTTTTTTTTTTTTTTTTTTTTTCAGTTTTCTTTGCTAATGAAGTATCCCTTACTTGAATAAGGTCATAGTTTGTCTCATTATAGTAATCAAAACATTTATAAACAATTATTTATATATATATATATATATATATTTTACCATTGCAATGTAGGCGCTGCATTAATTCACAGTCACGGGAAATAATAGTGAGAAAACAACAAATGACACACTTGAATATTAATTTTTTTTCCTAGTAACAATTTTGAGATGCCTTTATTACGTTATATTTTATATAGACATGTTAGGCTAAAATTAAATTGCATTTGGCCTCAAGTCGATGTTGGGATATAGAGGTCTCCCAAAGGTGTAACCTTATTTCTTGGCATTTTTCCTATAGGCAGATCGCTCTGCTTTTTGAGACTCATTCTTTCAATAATTATATGTTTTCATATTTAATGATTGAATGTCATTTTGAATGTTGTCAATGAGGTATGACAACATCAGACCACCTTCAAAGAAAGTGAATCGCAAAGCGATTCATGTAACTTTGAACGTGGCCTGATGTTGTCATACCTCAATGACAACATTCAAAAAGACATTCAATCCTTATGTTAACATTTTTTTTACCCACAAAAAGGTATTGTTAATTTTGTGAAAGTCGGTGTATTAATGTGGTTGGAAACACTTAAAGCGAGATAACTCTTATTGTAAACCATATAAAGAGAACAGCCATATTGATTTGTTTCGTAGCTTGGCAATCGTAAAATATAGTTCTGTAAAACACTTTTGAAAATTTAATTCTATTTCTCCTTTTTTCACTAAACAATAGTCTGTTTGGTATGATATTACTATGAATATAATTTCTACGTGTGTTACCGCTCGTAAAGAGCGTTCTACAGTCGCTGGAAAAAATTTATGAATGAACCCATAGAAAATTATGAATGAATAAGTAGTTCCTTGGTGGTATGTATTCCTCCGCCATTCACTGTACATCGAAAGTGGATTGGCTGAAGATATAACTGACTTATCGCTTTATCACAATGCGCATGACACACTGCTACCATCAAAAAATATACGCAATGGTTCCAAAGAGATTCAAATAAGACAATGCATTTGTAATGTAAACATGTTGTTATGAGATGATTTTTATAATTTAAGAAAATTCTTAAGTAATTGCTCCCATGAACATGATCAAAATTCAGAAAACAGATTGGTTTATTTTTTATATCTTTTTTGCATGATATGGGGAATTTACAATTAAAAATTTGATATTTCCAACAAAAATCAATTAATCAATCACTAGAAACTTCAATTTCATACAAACTATGTCAAATATTTATGCTACCTGACAATGCAAAACTTTATCAAATATTACACTGGCTCAAAGAATTCTAAATTAACTGGTTTTGATGAAAAGTTTGAAATAAGAACTTTAATGCTAATCTGAAATCTTTAATTTCATTCCTTGCTCTATGATGTCGAAGAACAATCTTTGCTGTCAATTTTATCTACTAGAAATCACACAGAGTCATCTTAGATATAGTGCTTTTTCTCTTTGTTCCCATTCTGGAGCTAAAACCAATCAATCAAATTTGTAAATATGTACTGAAATCAATTACTACTGCATTTCAAACCAGAATCAGATAAGATTTTCTAAGTAAAAATGCATGTCGTAATTCAAAGGTAACTTAATCAGATTAAATTTTGTAAGAGAAAATGTCTGGCTTTTTCATAAAAAATTGTAGAATTCTTTTCTTATAGCCTTTTCTCCTAATAGCCAGATTTACTTGAGCTTCTGAATGATGAAGGACAGTTGTGAAATTTAAATCTTTGTATATCTATACTTCAATTCCAAAAGAGTTGAACATTTAACAAAATTCATGGCTACTAAAAGTTAAAAAATGGCAGAAAATAAAATCACTCTATAATAATATGAAATTCTGGATTTGCATTTCATGTATGATACAGGAAATTTTCCATTTTTTACAAAATTATTCACTACAACTGTTGGTAGTCTTGCTATGTTAGAATTAAAGGCCACGCAAAACCCAATTCAGCTGCTAAATTATTATTATTATTTAATTTTTCAATCACATATTACTTAAAACCATTGACATAAAATGATATCAGTGATCAATTATTGGAATAGTCAGGAATATAATGAGATATACTCAATTTAGTCTTGTATGTGGTCTACAATCTATATCTCAGTATAGCAGGCAAGAAGGTATTCTACCAGTATTTACATTTTAGAAGATATGGCAGTGAGGCAGTGAGGATTCATTTGGAATATAATTCCATGTTATTAATGTTTTGATTTTCTGATTGTAGGACAAAGAAACATTTATAAACAGAACATGGCCTTATCGAAGCTTATAATGTATGCCTAAACTGGGTAGTCAGTATAATCTCAAACCCTCATTACTGTTCATATGACTCTTATAAATCAATCATTCAAACCAACCAGTGATTGACCTTAATATCACCTTAAAATACTGACATATAATCTGAAAAACAAGGCACAGCATTAACACATTCATGAAATATCCATTTAATTTATGTTATTATAAAAAATAAAGTATGTACATTTGTAGATTTATATTTTCAAATAAAATCATTGTGAATATATTCTTTTGTATAAATCTTTGACATAATTAACAAATATTAATGCATTTTGTAGGTTTTAAGTTTTTTATTTTCAATCTTATCTTGTACTTAACAGAGCTTTGTAAAATACAGTTGAACTTTGATATCTCAAACTTCGATATATTGAATGCAATAGATTACTGGAAGTCTTTATTTTGTCCCGACCCATTTTCTATATAAACTATATAAAACAACTAAGATAACTCAAACTTCTATAATTCAAATCCCCCCGATAACTCGAAGTAAAAATTTAGTGTGTAGTTTAAAAATCTATTAAAATTTAACTTCAAAAACTTGTATTTTTTCTATGTGTTATCAATGGTCCATTAAAAACGATCGGAGTATATACTGAGTAGTTCTAGTTATCTACCATATTAATAAGTATCAATTAACAGATTAATGTTCAGTACCAGCAGCGACAATAATACAGTACAGCTCAGGTGGATTCGTGAATTTCCACCCGCCGCGGTGGACAAGGTTGCTGATAAGAGGGGATTAAATTTCCACTGTGGTCCACCGTGACCCACCGCAGTCCACCGCCAATGAAGAGAAAAGGGATTAGGAATATTTCTGCTGCGGTGGACAGTAAAATTGTCCACCGGCAGAAAAAATCTCCACCGCCATGATTATTGCTGATTATTGAAAATGAAATACATTTAATCCTTATTCAGTTAATGTGTACTCAGATGCATAAATAACTTGAACATAAGACAAATGTTTACATGGATGATTGATTTTTTTTTAGTACACATGTAGTTGTTGATCGATGTTGTCTGTAATTAGATAATAATTAAAGCACAAGACTTCTGAGATTATAGAATTCTGTCACAACTTTAAAAATAAAAAAGATTTTTTTCCACATACTTTTTAAAATGGTTGAAGCACAAGATTATTTTTAAAGATATAATTTACCTGAAATTGTTAGTCAAATGTGTATCAAAATCTAATCCATAAATATAAATTAATCCCGGTTTTAAAAAGAGCTGTATCGTAGATTTACTAATTCAAAAAAAAACATTTGAAGTGAAACAACATCTTCACTGATTACTTTTACTATATATTACTTTACAATAAGTTTTGACTTCAAGCAAAATACAACCACCAGTTTCATTGCAAGTGCCTATACCAGTTAACCTTTACAAATGTTTTGACAGCTAGGTCAGCTATAATTAACCTGTTAACATGGTTATCATTTTCATGAGGCCCGAGAATCAGTCCCGTTTTTCTTTCTTTCATTTTTTAATTATAATTTATTTATTAATTTATTTTATTATAATTATTTTTTTTTTTGGTGAGAAATAAAATCCGTCCCGGGAAAACCATTTCCTCTCTCCAATAATTTTGGACTCGGAAGATATGAAGTGTACAGTGATACAGTGGACAGTGATCACGATCAAATGTTACTGACAAACTAATTAACTAATTAACAGTAATGAGATCGGGAACGGAACACTAATTAGTAGGATCTTATTTTTAATCACCTGTAATAGGCTTATCATCACACCTTGAGAGGTTTTCACGTGTTCGTCTTCAAATCATGTCTGCAGTCGTGACCAGGTAGCAAATTGAAACAAGTAGTACTTTATACACAGAAAAACTTATTGTTTGGGGTGCGAGAAGTACTTTGCTTTATGGAAGATTTTAAATAACTGTTTTGTTTACACCATCCTATATTTAGATCGCCGCGAACTGACACAAGATCACGTGTTTGTAACATTTTCTACCAAGTAGATCTTTATTATTTTCAGTGAAGAGTTTGAATATTATGCATATATTTTTTTAAAAATTAAAATGTAGAAATTTTCAATGCAAAAAAAAAAAAAAAAAAATAAATAAAAAACGCCAATTATCAGAATATACACGTACGACAAAACTTTGGTATTTAGTGTTAGAGAGAGAGAGAGAGAGAGAGAGAGAGAGAGAGAGAGAGAGAGAGAAATTATCAGGACGGTTTAGTTCCCCTTTCTCTTTTATAAGAAGTAGTTTTGCTGTCTCATCACTTGACTAAGTTTTCGGGTTAAGCTTGTTACCTGTCTACGTGACTCGGATTTGACATGAAGTTTCCAGATTAAAATTGATGCGGTTTTAGAAGCATTGGATTTATTTCTTGAATTTGTATTTTAACAGATAAAAATAACAAAACTGTTTTAATCTGATGTTTTATTTATATATTTTACTGTATAATACTCTATTAAACGGCATAAAAAAATTAAGTAAAAAAAAAAAACAAGCATCGATATTTTCTCCTTAGTAAATCCTGAAACAACTACTAATTAAGACCCAATAACGGTTTGCAAATTTCGATTACACATATTTAATCCTCAAAACTGATGGTCGCGGTGGACGATCTGGTAGACTAATCATACTATGAGATGTCCACTGGCAAAACCGTCCACCGCAAATCGCGGTAGACAGAATATTTCCACCGGCATCCACTGCGGATTTTACTGCTGCAGATTAAAAAAACACCGTGGTGGGTGGAAATTCACGAATCCACTTGAGCTGTACTGTATTTAATAGGAACGCTAATCTCCTACTCTAATTACAGAAGTCCAGTAATATGCCGCTGTCGATAAGTTCAACTAATTTAAACGACTAACCCTGAGGTTCTCATGACTGCATTAAAATTTCAAAGACTTATTGTGCTGTTTTGTAATCTTATTAACTATCTGTTCTTTTTTCTAACAAATGTAAAAATAAACTATTGCTGATAAACATGTACATGTATCTGATTTCTGATTCAGTTGTTCGTATACATTGTGATTTTAAAATAAAAGAACTCGTTTTGCACGCTTTTGTCGTTGATATTAATTCTTTTACATACTTTTTCGAAAGTATATTTAGGTATATATTGTTTTTTTCTCTCTTGACTGAAAACATTCAATTACCGGTAACTGTTTACAACATAAAAGGTTTCTGTAGTGGAAAGCATATACAGTAGATTCCGCTTAATTGCATAGTCCGTTTGTCAGAAAATTTTATGCAATTAAGCGGAATATGCAAATAACAGAAAATGCCCCTTGGGCACAACTGATTGATGGATACATAGGTTGGGGCCATTTTAGTACTTGTGTCGGCATCATAGTACACTGTAGAAACAACAGAAAATTAGTTATTACTTTGAAATCAAAAAATGAAATAAATAATTCTGAATAAAAAAATTTAAAAAAAATTATTTTATTTAATTTGTATAATGTTTTAAAAATTCTAGCTGATCGATTGACGGATACACCCGGTGAGGCCGTTTTTTTTTAGTAGACATCAAAGTCGGTGTACTGTAGAAACAGCAAAAAATTTTTAATTCCTTTGACATAAAAAATAGATAATTAAAGATAATTGAAAAAATATTTAATTAATTAAAATCTCAAGACTTGTAGTATATTTTCTTTACTAAATAAAGATTTAAAATTCTAGCTGATCGTTTTAAACCTTGTATTTACATGGGATTCCAAAATGTGGTATAGGTGGACTTTTCTTGCAGGCCATCAATCTGTGTTTAATCCTAGAAAATGTATGTAACTTGAACATCTGTTGGTATTTAATTCATTGTGCTTAACACTCGCGATATTCGTATTTCTTGTTTATTTACTTCTTTTTAAAATTCCACATGTTCGCACATGGCACTAAGTTATATTGTTTGAGTTATCTCCCTTTCACGGTACGATAATCTATTTTTAAAAGTGACATAGAAAAAATCCAGTTGCTTGACAACGTGCACGATGTCTGGTAAAATTAAATTCAAACAGAATTTGTGTAAATAAATTGAAAGATGTCTTATCTTGTTGTTTATTTTATACAAAGCCATATTTAAATTGTTTATTGACCAGTTATTCGATCAGTCATAAATTGGAAATTCCCGTTGTTATGTGTAACTAGGTCTGATCCAATGAAATTAATGAATAAAACGTCACTAATTCCTTAAGTGAAAAAAAATGTCTTTGATGTTGAATCTGTATACCGACAAAACTTGCTACATAAAGGGTTTTCAGCCGTAAACGATGATTTCAACCAGTTTATCTTAAAGAGGAAATAATAAATAAAGAATAAAGCATTTGATTGAGGTATGATTTATTGAGTTTACGCTAAAAGAACTGTAAATACGCTTTATCAAACTTGCTCTGGGATAACAGTCAACGTACATACACATTCCTTAACCATGTTAACAAAAACATTAATTTAAAAAAAATGTTTTTGGTTTTATTTAATCTTTGTTTAAAAAAAAAACAGCACCGAAGTTCCAGTAAAATCATGTCTGGGTTTAGAAAATGTAATGGAAATAAATTTCAGTTAAAAAAGATCGTTATAAAACTTGTGTGACCCGGGTACAAATTTTTCACCTGTCATAGCCCTTTTTAATTGGTTTAACATAATTAATTACGTTTCCTGACAAACGTGTATTGACAGACCAATTGGATGACTACTCTACAAAGTGAACACTAAATAACTGGCTTCATATCTCACCTGGTGTTAGCTGTACACATGTTTATATAATGTAAACACCTCTCGAGGTTACCTTGCATTGTCGGCAAATATATTTTGTAATCATGAAATTTCAGACCAAGATCGCATAATTTTCAGAATTTTTTATGCAATTAAGTGGAATTTAGACTTTTGTTTATGCAAATAAACGGAATTTTTTACATTGTTTAAATAGGAAATGGTTTGGTGCAGAGAAAAATTATGCAATTAACTGGAATATGCAATTAACCGGTATGCAATTAAGTGGAATCTACTGTATTAAGATGACGTCATCCTTCAATTTCGATAACTCGAACATCCAGATGACTCAAAGTCACCAAGGAAGTCACGTGCACTTTGAGTTTTCGAAATTCTTCTGTATATATTCCTTTTAGTTTTACATAGATTTAATTTTATATATTGTTATATTTTTATCATTCTTTAGACGCGAATAGCTGTAATAATGTTGATGCGGCTTTAAACAATAACTCACTCACTCAGTGAAATGACTGCATTATTCTAGTGAGTTTATAGTTCCATTAAAATGACAATGTACATCATGACTTCAGACTCATCAGAGCATTATAAATAATACGAGCCAATATAGTGAGTTTTATCTCACTAGTACAGAGAACAGTCTGACTTAAAATTGCTTACTGGGAGGATACAATGAAATGAAGTATATGTTCCTGACAGACATTAGTCTGATCTTGGACTCAACACTGGTTAGTGCATGGTTTGATTATAGTAAGTTATATGTTCCAGAAAAGACAACTGATTTTATACCCAACAGTAATTTAGTTGAATGATTGATTAAAGTGAGCTCGAGTATTACTGATCCTGACAACAGCCTGATCTCAAATTCAACAGTGCTATTTGAATAAATACTGTAATATGTTCCAGTTTTAAGTTTTTTAACATGTATGAATACTCCATGAATCTATTTTGTAAACACAGCAGATATAAGATTACAACCTTCTAACTTCTACTGATACAAATGTGATGGTTATATTTCAAGAGTTGACAGTGCTTGTTCTGATCAATTATATAAATAAGGGTAATCAATATTTTAATGCAACATTTTGAATAAAATTAAGAGAAATAAAAGTTCTCACAGTAAAACTGATACTCCCATTGCAACAATACTTCAACATTAAAATTGACAGACATCAAGTCATACATTCATGAGGAATGTTTCATTTCGTTGAACATGCATGAGGTGATATAATGGATTAGATAAAATGCATTCTGAAGTAAACAAGCTACAAAACAAAGCCTAATGCATTACAATCGAACATTTTATCAAATATACATTAATAAAGCCTTTGTTAAGCCAAGCGAATTGTTCTGCTTACAAAATCAAATGTTTTACACGTTTTATTGCACAATGATAAATTTCTCATCAAAGTTGTTTGATTTATCAAAATAACAAGTTGGAAAGGCATGCTTTTATTAAACATAACAAATTGGTAATGCATTCTTTTATTGCATCATTGGTGTATCACATTAATGTTATTCTACATGAATTTGTAATCATGAACTGTACAAATGAAAATGCAACAACCCCTCCCCCCACATTCCTATTCCAAACCTAAATTTGGTATGTGACACAATGTTTAACATTATTAAAGAATTTTGCCATGTTTAATCAAAATTCATTCATAGATGTGGAATAAGATTGCGAAAATGCTAATTTTAGGCTAAATCTATGATTTGATCTTGTAACCTTGAATTTTTACCTACACATTAAGATGCAACAATATAGAATGAAGATTCTATTGAAGATTAATAGCAGTTGGCATTTTAACCTTGACCTCTGACCTACTTTGTATGCTGAGTATCTATATGACTTACAGATATAAATAATTACATGTAATTTGATTTAGTGGCTTACTTAGATGATGATTAAATATCAGGTATAAATTAAAATTACTATTTGGAGTTTTGATATTTTATTGACTTTTAATAAAGGTTTAATTTATTACTATCAGTTTGGCTTTTTTTTTTTTTTTTTTTTTTTTTTTATTCAAACCTTTTTTGTCCATAAACTGCTATTTCCAGGGACCTATGTCATACAATTTGATTAAAGTTCAAGGAATAAATTCATAGCTGAGATCAAGTGAATCTGAAAATGGACATATATGTGTATGGTACATCTTATAAAAAAGGATTTGTGATAGGAATGGCTATTAAGCTAGACATAGGTGTCAACTGTCATTTCCAGAGAGAGCTATAGTTTATACGGATGTTGGTTCAGAGATGGTAGGACAGCAAACACATGTTTATGACCATACTAATGTATATAATTATAGAAGGAAAAAGATACACTAGAAGAATGTCAAATCCATTGTTATATTTATGATGATCAATCAATATCCTTCATATAGGCTTTTTCAAACAAAATATTATTAGGCTAGTGATTAAAATCCAGAAATGAAAAGAACAGAATATATTTGTTCGCCTGTATAAAGTCATTCCTCCCAAGTGTGACAAAATCAACCAGACTAAACTGACGTTCTTGTCCATGATGTAAGGTAGACTATAACAAGCAGTTAGTCCTTAGATACAGACATCACAATATGTAAGAAAATGGCCACAGTTTGATAAATAAATTTAGTGCAACAAAAAAAGTAACAGAATTTTGTGAAAATTTACACTGATTGTGAGGTTATTATAAAAAGAACTGTGTGAAGTATGAAGTTATTAAATGCAAGCAACTTCTTATTATATGATGGAGCATAATAAGACAGACAGACAGACAAGACAGACAGACAGACAAACAGATAGACAGACACAAATAAACAAACTAAAAGTACTATAACACTTGTGAGATGATGTATCAGTATAAGAACTAACACATGACATTGTTCACTTGAATATATGTACTATAGACTTTTGCACATGCTTTTCAGGTGGGACAATAATTGTGGTATAAAATGCTTGTTGTATCTATACATGATTGGAATCAATATGGTTATGTATATTTTAAACATTGTCTAGTACCAGTAGCAATTATTTGTTCTCTAGAGTGTATTGCCTGTAATTGCTTCATAATTCATAAAGAGAGAGTAACTCCCAGGAGAATAAAAATAATGGGTTTTTGTAGAATTTGCCCCATCCTGCTAAACACAGTGGTAAAATATAATATTGAATTAAATATGTATTTTATGTAAATTTATCAAATAAATCATTTTTTATCAAATAAATTCATAGTCAATGTTGCGAGAATTACATAAAAATGTAAGTATATACCAAGGATTATATCATGCAAAATGGCATTCTCATTGAAATCTAAATGGTTTTTCTCCTTGAAGAATGTACTTTTGAAGGTCAACTAACATGTACACCATGCAGGGAGATACTAAATGACGTTTTCATGACAGTAGCAGACTATAAATACATGAGGCAGGTAGAATAATGGTGTTTAACATCCAGTTTTTCATCAATATCAAAGCAGTCAGTTTTGGGATGGTGAAGGATACCAGATTGCTATTACAAGTTATCGACCTTTTGGCAATTGAACTTACAAGCCTTCTCAATCTTAGATCTGCTAGATTGGGATTCAAACACATGTATTGAATAAGGGTAAGAGTGATTTGTAAGCCATTTGTAAAACTTCTTGGCCACAGTACCAGTTCCCAGCAACATATATAAAATTATAAATATGTATAGCCATTGAGTAGCTAATGTGTAAATCAATCTAATGAGTGTCACTCCACAATGCTTGTTCAACTCTAATCAAATAAAAGAGAAAAAAATCTTTGCTGTGTGCTTTTTCTGTTTGGTTATTGTGAGTACATTGTGATCAAGTAGTTGGCAACTGCAATCTGTGACATGTCAAATGTGGCATGAGCTTCTGGTAAAGGTTTTTGAAAATGTTGTGGATTGTTAAATTCTTAATGAATATGAAAAGATTGTGTAAACAGTTTAAAAAATAGAAATAAAATTCCTCTTAACATATAACAAGAAATAAAGCGATTTACAACTACTAAGCCACCTTCACTTTGCATTTTCACCTTATGCATTTTTACACCTCTGCTTTCCGTTTTACACAAGGGAAGAAAAATTTTAAAAGTTCTATGCAATTTCGTTTGTTTAAATCGAAATACCAAAATTCCAAATTTTGCTTAAATTGAAGTGAATTTTAGTCCAGATTACAAAATATATTTAAATTTAAATTGAAACATACTTTCCACGTTTATCGTAGTTTGGATTTGTTTATACAAGTTGAAAGCACCGGCAAAATAAAAAAAAAAATACATGTACACAAAAAATATTTTATCTTAAAAATATTGATTAATACCTGAAATAATTAATCCATCTCTTGTTTAAGAAGTGTTTATAGTAACAGAGTGACATTTACTTGGAAGATTAATTTCCGACTAAAATACATATGAAAAAAGAAAGTTAGTATCCCATGCTATTTTCATGATTTTCAATACCAATCAGGTCAGGAAAATTTTCGTTGGTGTTAAGTTAAAAAGTGGGCGGTCCGCTACTTCCACAGTCATTGATCAAAAGAATGCCCCACGCTGTCAAGTTAAATGGTATACACCATTCAGCTACTGTGTGACATGCCAAGCCGTAATTTTAATAATCACAAAAGTTGCACGCATGATTATGAATAAACTTCCATGAATTTTGACATGAGTAACTCATGTTATAAAAGTCGAGATCAATCTTTGTGATTTTTTTTCAATGGAACCTTGTAACTTCCGGTAGTTTCCGATTTACTTATTTCATTGTTCAAAAAACTTTAGTTTGTTGAGCTTTATATTAACACAGAAAAAATAAAAATAATTTAAAATTTTTAATGTTTAATTTAAACTTAATCTTCAATTTTCAATGATAATTGTAAGCGATACACTATAATACATAACAGCATGCACGTGACATCTATGAGGACGGCTTTATCCCCCGTTTCTCATCAATCTGAAGTGCCAGTCAGTGATCAAAACAGTTGATTCAAAATTTGGATAAATCGAAATTTTTCATCTGACCCCTTCAATTTCGAATTAACGAGAGTCAACTGTATATATATATATATATATATATATATTATGAAATTTTAAATTTACAATATACAAAAACATGCAATAAGTGATGTACTTCAATAAATTATTTTACTAGTAATTTACCTTAAAACAAGTTTACAGATTCGACACAGTTATGTAGAAATTACGTTAAAGGCAGCCATTAACTTTCAGTTTTTTTTTATTTCAATAGCTTAATTTTTATTGAACAAACTGGTTGGTAGGACATACAATATAATTACATAGTCACTTGTGATTGAATTAAGTTTTATGTGATAGAAGTATTTGTATTCCAAAGAATCAATAAGTAATCTTGTTTATGTTGAAAGGAATTCTGTAGCGATGTTAGAAACTGTATGTATGCTGAGGAAACTCAATTAAAGTAAGAGCTATTTGTGTGGAATAAAGTTAAAGAAGGTTGATGGTAAAAAAGGAGATGGTACATAAAGAGACAGTCAAAAACTATTTCAATTAGGGATTTATTATAATGGGGTTTGCATCCCAATTCAAGACTATTTCATCACCAGTTATTAGTGAAAATGTTTATGCTTTTGCAATGTGATTATTGTAATAAGCAGCTATGGTGTTTCAGTTTTTAGTCAATCTACAACTGTATCATTAATGCACTAGTTTTTTCTATTTCTTGTCCAAAGGGTTCAATTTTATTAGTGATGTAATAACTGGTATTGGGATTATAATGAAGTTTTGGCCCTTTTTAAAAATTTTCATGCAAAAATATCGGTAGAAAATAAAGCTAAACTATCTCTGAATACAAAATACTTAAATGTAATTTTATTTAACAGATAATGACAATAACTGTAGTCAGTAATAGTAGTCAAAATTCAAACTCGACCTGCATTTTATCTATCTATCTATCTAAATATGCAGTACACCAATTTTCTAAACATCATTCAAATTGTTTTGTCAGTTAACCAAATACTCTCCTTTTTGTTGTAAAAAATAAAACATTTATCTCTTTAAATAAAAAAAAAAAACTGTAAAAGAAAGATTGATTCGAGTTTACCATGAGTTGCATTAACTATGTTTTACAAAATGGAAGAATTTTGGCCATAAATGTTCCATTATCAACATTAATGGCAATTTTACTTTAAAACATACCAGTTAATAGCATGACAGAAATAATCATCTTAACCATCACGCTATTAGTCAGGTGACTATGTTTTAGTGCCTAAAAGCTTAAAAATTGTGGATGAAATAAAATGATCCTGAACTATGGAAAAACCCATTATTAAATCCCGACACAATGATCATTGAGATAGGATGATCAATATGTGATTTGCTATACTGGAATTTATACCAGCAATTATGTATGCTTTTCATATGAATCTTGGAAAACATTCCATATCAATTACAATCATTTTCAGACAGATTTGCTAGGACACTTTCCATACAGATTAATTACTATCATTCTGTATGCATGTGGTGTGTTTTAGTCAACAGAAAATTGATATTCTCCAAGTCTATCACAAATTCATTCACACATCGTGTAAAGTTTAATAATATGAACATCATTTTCCTAAATGAGCCAAGGTGGTTATTTGCTCGCAATTACATTATTGAAAATATTTGAATTTCAACAGCTAAAACATCATTATAACTGAAATTCAAAACAAAACCAGTGGTTTTGAACTAGCGCAATATTTTGACATGCCAAAATCTCAAATCTTAATGCTTTAATAAGGGCATAAAAAGAATTATACATCTGACACAACAACAACAAAAAAAAAAAAAAAAAAACAAAAAAAAAACCCACAATGCAACCAGACTGCACTGCTGTTCTAGGAAATGTGTGTTGACTTATATTTCAAACTACTAAATCCTAACTACCAAATCCCGGATACCTAGGCTTCCTAATCTTTACTTATTGTTCAATTTTGGAAATTAAGTATCTCTTAGTAATCTGATATTTACTGTTACTTTGAGGAAGAATAAAGTAGATACTGTGATATGAGTGAGCTTATGAACTTACAAAATATATAAGAAGAATCTTTACATGACTGTTTTAGCTGTTTTTGTAACTATCTTAACTAAAAAGAAAAACACCTTTAATTAAACCATAGATGCTAAGGTTTTACAAAACTGCTGTGTCATCATTTTTTATATATTCAGAACTGCCGACTTCTACAATTTTACAGACCTGGTGACTAAATTGTCTATAATAAAATTCCAGCTTATGAATCTGACAGTGCCTCTGAATCTGTCTTGATTTCAATTCCACTGGTGTAGATTTTAGTATGAGGAAGTCAATTTGTTTGCTGAATGTTGCCTTTTTTGGCTGGAGATGGGGTGAGTGGTTGGTGGAGGGAAATCCAGTTTCTTCTACCTTTCCCAAACTAACAATCTGGATACAAGTGAAGAAATATTGATTGGGGTGCCTATAGTCATTAAATTAATTACTTGTTTTCTTATAATACCCTTCTTGTTCTCTTTTGTTTAAGCACCATTTCTTTTAGCATTTAAAAAATTCCTGAAACATTCAATGAACTGCCTGCTTCAAATTCTTTAATATCTTATAACTCAAGATAAGGCTTCAATTGAAATGAAACAGACTGTTTATTAGCTAAATGTTAGTTTAAAACTATCAATTTTCTTTACTTTCATTTACACCTAATACCCAGTGAACATTGGCTGAGATTTCACTACTACATGCCATGATGTCTTACTTTAATTTCTGTCTTGGGAGATTAAAATTGAATTTTCATGTTGCTGTGTCACATTTCAGGCAGACTCCATTAAATGTTTTTGATAAAAAAAATGTAATACCGAACTACAGAAAATATCAAGAAACAAATAATATCTGGATATATCATGGAACAATTCATCAATGTGTAACTGCAGAAAATATCATGGATTCATTAATATCATTCTTAAAAAGACAAAATCCAAAATCTAGGAATATTATTATTTCATTTATTTAAAACAAGAACTCATCTATTATGTTATTTTCACTTGTCCTAAAATAATAGATAAGTGATAAGGTAGTCTAGCCAGCATAAAAAGCCCAACTGGCCAAGTGGACTAAAGTGTGTGCTAACATAGCAAAGTGCCTCTTATTGTCTTCAGACTTGAATCCTGTTCAGGCAAATCCTAGCGTAAGAAATTTTAGCTGATATACTTTAGGAACAATGTTTATAACCTAAGTTACCTAAGATGGTAGATATAGCCTATGCCCAAAGTTATCTTTTACTGGCAGATATACTAAGGCCCAAGTTACTTTAGTTTGTGGATATACTAAGGCCCAAGTAATGTTAGTTGGTGGATATACTAAAGTCCAAGTTACTTTAGTTGGTGGATATACTAAGGCCCAAGTTACTTTAGTTGGTGGATATACTAAGACTCAAGTTACTTTAATTGGTGGATATACTAAGGCTCAAGTTACTTTAGTTGGTGGATATACTAAGGTTCAAGTTACTTTAGTTGGTGGATATACTAAGGCCCAAGTTACTTTATTGGTGGATATACTAAGGTCCAAGTCACTTTAGTTGGTGGATATACTAAGGCTCAAGTTACTTTAGTTGGTGGATACACTAAGGTCCAAGTCACTTTAGTTGGTGGATATACTAAGGCTCAAGTTACTTTAGTTGGTGGATATACTAAGGCCCAAGTTATTTAGTTGGTGGATATACTAAGGCCCAAGTTACTTTAGTTGGTAGATATGCTCTAATCACAAAGTTATCTATTGCTGGTAAATATACTCCAAGGCCCAAGATATCTCTAGCTGTTAGATATATTTTTAGTTACTTTACTTAGTTAGAATTTCTTTTTACACACAAAAAAAGGCAAAAAAAGCTTTCACCTATTCTTATACATCTGAAAATTGAAAATTTAACATTTTGGAAAACATTATGGTTTTTCAGGGAGCTCCGTTTGACTGAAACCGAAGAGATGCAAATGAAATGACTATCCCATGCAAATTCAGTGTACTCATTGATGTTTTCATTATATATTGTCTAGATATGTTTACAAAAAAAAAGTATTTCTCTAAAACAAAAATTATATTGTCAATAAATACCAGCATGTATATGTCTGAATATATAAAGATGCTATGAAACTATAACAAAATCATTTAAAACCCAATATTGAAACCTGAGTCCTCAAAGGTTCCATTATCAGAATGGACTTAATTGGGAAAGATTGGTTCAAAAGATGTCTTTATTACAGAAAAAATATTAACTGGTCTAGACAATGAATGTTGTTTTTCTATAGAGAAAACAAATTGGACCACTGATGGTGATAAACACATAATCAACAAGTCTGCACAGTCAACAGGACATTAACCAGATCCAGAAGAGCATCTATTGTACCAGGATAGGGTCTTACTAACAAGAATAATAGAGTAGAATTTCTTAACTAAACAAACACATCCAACTACACTTGTGAAAGGACCATAACTCTCGAAATTTATGCAAGTAATCCCAATGCTGCACATTCCCTTGATTCTCCAAAAGCATTTATTGAGACTGTTATATCTTATAAAAGCCCAAAAAATGTGTCAAAGTCTTAAATATAAAGATGCTGAAATGCAGTTTAGTTTGGGAAAAAATTGTCATTTACATGTCTTCCATATATACCTCCATAAAATCCAAGGATTTTGGCTGGTAACTGTAGGAGGAGTTGAATTCATGACATAGGACCCTTCTGTTTAATAAAAGATTTGAGGGCTGAAAAATAGGGGATTCCTGAAATAATTCTATGAAGTGAGGGTTTATATATATCAGAGTACCCAGAGAAAATCATCTGCCTCTGGTAAAAGAACTGACAAATTTTTGACATTTTGATCTGTTTGGATGGGGTTTGAACCTAGGTGAAGAGTGGTAATGTGAGTGAGTGAGTTGAGTAATGGTGTTTACGTCCCAGTCAAGAATATTTCACTTATATCTAGATGTCGCCAGCTATAGACGAATGTGAACACTTGGTTATCAACAAGACCCCTTCAGTTAAAGTAAAATGTTCTAATACAAAGTGGTTTGTTAGTATCATTTTTAAAGCAGAATGTCAAAATATGCTATTCTATATCAAAGAGTATTATCAAAACTGAGTAATCATTATAAAGATGAAGTAACAAGCGTTGATCTTTATTTTAATCCAAACCAAAGTTTTTTAATGTACATAATCCAAATGCCCATATGTTCTTCAATATGTCCTTTGGGGTTTTGATTGAAAATTGATCCAAGTCCTGACTGTTAATAAGTTCTGGACTTGGGTCTTTAAAAGTAGCGAACCTTTGTAAATGAACAATAAATCTGGTCCTCCTTTTCAAACAAAAACAACTGTTTCAGAAAAAAATTCTTTCTGACTGAACATTAAACTTATTTCTACATTTTAGCTTTTTCCAGTTTATTTTCATACAAAAAGATCAAATAATGAAATTTTTGTGGTCTTTTCAAAAGTTCCTAATGTCATGTAGTCACATCAATTACTGTAAGGAAGGGTTCCACATTAAGCTTTTTTAAACAAAAACTGAAAGTTCAAAATTAAGAAATATTTTTTGATAATGCATAATTCAAAAAAAATGAAACATATATTTCTATTTATGCAAATATCATAATTTTCTCAGGAAAAACAACCAAAAAATTATACTTAATCTTTACTGTAATAAGCTACATGTCTTGTTTCAAGTGTAAAAATGCTTTTGTATTGTATACTAATATTAATTATTTACCTGAACAAAGGCTTCACAAGAGAAGTAACATCATTGTTATCTGATAAAAATTAATAAGGATAAAAAAAATTGTGGAGAGAAGAGTGTTGCAAAAATCTTACTTAATTCAAACCAACTACAATAAACCTGTACTTCTATGTCAGTTGGAACAGTTCAAATGTATCAAATTAATAAACCTGTACTTCTATGTCAGCTGGAACAGTTCAAATGTATCAACTGAATAAACCTGTAATTCTATGTCAGCTAGAACAGTTCAAATGTATCAACTGAATAAACCTGTACTTCTATGTCAGCTAGAACAGTTCAAATGTATCAACTAAATAAACCAGTACTTCTATGTCAGCTAGAACATTTAAATGTATCAACTGAATAAACCTGTACTTCTATGTCAGCTGGAACAGTTCAAATGTATCAAATTAATAAACCTGTACTTCTATGTCAGCTGGAACAGTTCAAATGTATCAACTGAATAAACCTGCACTTCTATGTCACCTAGAACAGTTCAAATGTATCAACTGAATAAACCTGTACTTCTACGTCAGCTAGAACAGTTCAAATGTATCAACTGAATAAACCTGTACTTCTATGTTAGCTAGAACAGTTCAAATGTATCAACTGAATAAACCTGCACTTCTATGTCAGCTAGAACAGTTCAAATGTATCAACTGAATAAACCTGTACTTCTATGTCAGCTTGAACAGTTCAAATGTATCAACTAAATAAACCTGTACTTCTATGTCAGCTAGAACAGTTCAAATGTATCAACTGAATAAACCTGTACTTCTATGTCAGCTAGAACAGTTCAAATGTATCAACTGAATAAACCTGTACTTCTATGTCAGCTAGAACAGTTCAAATGTATCAACTGAATAAACCTGTACTTCTATGTCAGCTAGAACAGTTCAAATGTATCAACTGAATAAACCTGTACTTCTATGTCAGCTAAAACAGTTCAAATGTATCAACTGAATAAACCTGTACTTCTATGTTAGCTTGAACAGTTCAAATGTATCAACTGAATAAACCTGTACTTCTATGTCAGCTAAAACAGTTCAAATGTATCAACTGAATAAACCTGTACTTCTATGTCAGCTAGAACAGTTCAAATGTATCAACTGAATAAACCTGTACTTCTATGTCAGCTAAAACAGTTCAAATGTATCAACTGAATAAACCTGTACTTCTATGTCAGCTAAAACAGTTCAAATGTATCAACTGAATAAACCTGTACTTCTATGTCAGCTAAAACAGTTCAAATGTATCAACTGAATAAACCTGTACTTCTATGTCAGCTAGAACAGTTCAAATGTATCAACTGAATAAACCTGTACTTCTATGTCAGCTAGAACAGTTCAAATGTATTAACTAAATAAATTTAATACTTACCACATTTTCCAAAAAATTTGATGTTAATTTCAGTCATTTCTTTACAGGATGCTCTTTGTAGCTCACATCGATTGGCATATTCTATATGATCACTTCCACATACTGGCATGCTGTCGATAGTGTCTCCATAATTGTCACATCGTGTTGGACACTCACATCTGTGCATTGTACCATCTTTGGTTGGAACACATTTAGCTCCAAAGTTACACTTGGCCCCATCACAAGGATTAACTTTTCCTACAGGAAATTTATAACAGGCAGATGTAAATTCCCAGAATTGTGGGTAAATTATCAGCGTTGTAATGATAGTTAAATGTAAATACATGTTAAAGTACATTGTCACATTGATACGATACTTCAATTTCAAAATGGTTGTCAAAGCTTACAGAAATATTTTACAATTTTCTCAAAATATTTAAATAATTAACTGATTTAAAAAACAATGAATGAAAATTACAAATATTGTTAATTAAACTATCTAGTGATACAAAACTGATTGATAATCAATAATAACTTCATTAATATCCAATCAGATGCTAAAACATTTCTGAAAAAAACATCTTTAAAATTAAATAAGTCTGTTCAATAATTTTCTGTCTGTGTCATCCATTCATGATCTACATGGCTTTATCACATGACTATCTAAGCTAGCTCTATAAAAAAAATTCCATGTTCTAAAGCATATGGAAGTTTTCCAACAATTAACAAGAAGATATCCTCATCCAAATTTAAAATTACTTCCAATGTACTTCCAATTCATAAGCTTCATTTAGCTGTATCAATGACAAACAAACATTATGTCAAAAAACCTATACATTTTTCAGTTTATTTTAAATTATATAATTCCAAGAACTTGTCAAAATTTACATATACAACCAAACTATATAATCATTAGTGAAATCTTTTTGACAAGACATTATCTCGTATTTCCTTTAACAGTTATTCTCACATACGTTTTCCAGGTTTAAATAATGAACAAATTTCTTTGATCACTAATATTTAGTTAGGTGACATAAAATGAATCAATTTCATCATTCCTTCCATTAATGAATCTCAAAGTCATCCGTAATTAGTATATAAGATCACTGACAAAGACCCCTGAATAGATGATCAATATCGTATTTAATGCATCCACAATACAACTGTCACAATGTTACGAGATGTTTGTTCCAAGAGTTGCTGTCTTTAAAACAGACGTATTTATAATGATAAGTTGAAATAGCAGTCTGTCTTTGTACAATGCAGCACTTCCTATAAGTCAAAAGCAATAATCATTGATAATACTGGTAATTTGTTTTCGAATAAAAAAAGAATTTGCATGTATACTGCTAATGACAGTCTTTATAAATAATGTGAACGACTGGTAAATTTTTCCATTTCATTTGATCACTTGGCTCGATTTAATGTTATTTTATTGCAAAATCAATACGGATACATCACTAAAACATTAATACATTCAAATTTTCAAAGCAAGGTTTTCCGATTGAAAAGATCTTTTATTTGTCGTAACCTTTTATAACCACATGTAGTTCGAAATCTTTCAAATGAATTCACATCATTAACAGATTCATTCTGTGTAACAGATTTAATCTACACATAAAACAATAAAACGTAATGTTCCATCAGAGTCTAAAATCGGGTTTTATTTTACAATGCTTAGTAATGCGCTGAAAACCATCTTATTGAATAGGTGATGAAATTAACCCTCTTTTATTGTAGAAACAGTGTTTTTACCATAAAATTAAAGTTATATGTAGATGAAGAACAAAGCTGTCAATATTTAAGTATAAAATTTTCAAAACACTTCATGGATAATTCCTAAAATAATATTTCATAACTTTTCAATTGCTACTTTGCACAATCATATGAATTTCTTAAAAAGTTATGAAAAATGCTTTATGTAATAAAATATTCTTTTTTTAAATTATCAAATTAACAAACAAATATTTTAAACTGTATAAAAAAAGCTATACTATAATATTGCCTGTTTGCTCCCAGAATTATATGTTACACAATAGTTTCTTTGCCAGTGCCTAAAATTTTAAACGAAATATACAAGAATACAAAGATTCAATCTTTCTTCAATCAATGTCATTCTCAGGAAACAAACTCCGTATGTAAATATACTATTCTTACTAAACAGTAATTTTCCATAGATTACACAGCCTTATGTCAATAATAAGAGACAAAAATTGTGTCACACCTATAGATATTTGCACCTTCAGAAAACATAAAATATGAATTACGAGTAATTTGAATGGTCATTTATGTGTGAATATCATAATTTGTGTGCAAATGTTCAAATTTGGACAATCTCCCGTTCCAAATTCAATAAAACTGTCAGACAGGAAACATTACATATGTTTTGAGAGCCAAAATCGATCCTTAAATTTGTTATTAGCCACAAAGCTTTGAAAAGCTGTCAAAAACTGTTAAGGCTAAAATTGGCAGCAGTTACAAAGAAACGGTCAAGTAAAAAGATTATTTTTTTCTAACAACTCTTAAATGTCAAAAACTTCAACTTGTAATAAAAGTTGCTCTAAAAATCCAATTTATAGTGAGTATTTGATGAACAACAGCTGCTTTACTTTACACCAACATGTATCCACTTTTCTCTATCTGAAGGAAACAAAACTGAATATACAAAAGTTGAAGGTCAAAAACTCTCACATTGTGAAATTAAGTCTGGGAACTCATTGGAATTCGACAAATTATGTAAAATAAATTTCTATATCCCGTATAGATTCAGTTAAAACAAACGTATCTTTATATCAATGGAAACTTTTTATACGGCGACTACTGACACAAGCATCACTGTTAAATGTTACACTTTTGTATAAGATTAGTTGAAACCTATAAACATTTATAATGGTTCAGGTCTAAACTTTGAAAACTTTTGGACAAGACAGATATTTTTATATTATATCTGTTTTTTTTTTTCTTTCTTCTATTTTTTATAAATTTTGATGTTTCAACAAATCATTCGGGCACTTTTCCAAGAATAAATCCTTTTTAAGGACTTTGAAAAAAATACATTTCATTTTCTTCACGACATTTAGGATATTGAAGAGTTCCATTGACCATAAATCAATTGTAGATTCTAAATTAACAACATTAAATATCAGCCTTTATATAATATATTCCCAAAATGTAACAAGCATTATCATATCCCAAAGTTGATGAAAACTATCCCTTCGGAAATTGATTTCAGAATCAAAATTTGGAAACCAAAAAAACAACACACTTGTTTCTGATTTTAAAACGTAATGCCCTTGTCAGTCTTTGACTAAAAATCAACTCCTGAAAACTTCAATAATATGCATAATTACAGAACAAGTATATTCTACTGTCAAACATTTCAACAATGATGATGGTTCGATCAACTTGATATGAATGTCAATATGAAAAAAAAAAACAATGTTATATACGTCTTACTCCAGCAAAAACAATTTTTATGTGGTATGCTGTATGGCTGTTATATCGATATGGCAAATGAATAATAAAAATGCTCTGGTCCGTGAGTCCTGTATTTCTAAATAGAATCAGCCATTTTATCAAGTGATATTAGAAAGTCAATAATCCTCATGTAGCCGTCACTCATGTTAAAAATAGACAATGTAAATAGAAAAGCTCTGATGTTTTTACTGCATGTCCGCCTTTTTTCTTTGAAAGCTGCATTAGCGATAAAGTTGATTAAGAAAAAAAATCATCATTTCTACTATCCCTTTCTCGGCAGCACAGGCATAAGATCATCATGAAATGTTTTTGTGAAAACGTGACTTGCTAATCAATACAGTATGTATGATCAATGAATGTATCGTTAAAAACATCTCATCTTAAAGCAAATACAGTATTTTATAGGCATTATCAATGCATGTCAAATAACAATATTATCAGTTCTATATAAGATGAACAATGCCAGCATAAACTCATGGTTAAAACACAATACTTTACACATATTTACGACATTCTGTCACATCATGAAAAAAAAAATTACACTATAAAAGGTTAGGGTTTAGGTCAATAAAAAACATTGGCAAAATGGATCTGAAAATACGATCAACAAAAACTGGAACAGATTCAGTAATTCCATCACAATATCTAAATAAATGCCTTGGAAAAAAAAGTTATGTAAATAAATTAAAAATTAGCAAAATGGATTTGAAAAAAAAAATGTTGGAATAAATTCAGTAAAACATTGAGAAAAAAATGTTGTTTATGCTATCTATTGACTTAACTTAGAATATTTTTTGTAAGAGTCGGAAAATTTTACTCCCAGAAGTAATAGTAAAACCAGTTATTTATTGATAATTCTGATGCAAGGCTCTGTTTTAACCAATAATTGCTAAGTTTAGTTATGGCTATCCATAGGTTTAATATGAATGATAATGGCTTATTACAGCTCTGTTTCAAACATGCATTAAGTCTCTCAAATATAGTAAATTCCTCTTGATAGATCAAATGCTAATTACTTAAGTTTTACCCTTTAGATATAGTTATGGCACCTGACTTGTCAAACAGGAACAGTAACCACTAATAATGAATTATATATTTGTTTCAACCAACAATCTTGAGCTACAGTTACAGCCCTTGATAGGCCAAGTACCAATGATTACCACTAATAATAAACTATAGTTTTATTTTTACAAATAACCCATAGACACAGTTATTCCCCCAATAGGTCAAGTATTCATGATTACCACTAATAATGAATTATAGTTTGTTTTATTTCAATCTATAATCCTGAGATACAGTTACTCCCCCTGACGATCAAATATCAATGATTACCACTAGCATCCTTAAAAATAAACTTACATTAGCAATAGATTAATAACAATATAGCCCTCTTTTAACTGTTTTCAACATCAAAGATACAAGGCTGTCTTGTTTTAATGTTGTTGGATTGGCAACAGGATTGTCAATTACCTTATTCAAGCTTTCCTTGGGTATAGCTAAGGCTTAGGCTTAAACTAACAAAACCAAGGATGTGGAAGTCTGTGGAAATTAACACTTATCTTATGGCATTTTTTATTTAAAATAAATACCAGACTTTAGAGGCAGAACTTAGCAATTGTTAGCTGTAATGGTATGCAATTACTATGTCCCCAACAGAAACTACCGGGCCAAAATTTCTACAACAAGAATCCCATGGGCCTTAAAGCTCACCTGAGGAAATGTACAAAAACTTACAAAGAACTTAATTACAAAAACGTCACAAAATTCCTTAAGTTTGGAAATCCTGCAATAATTAATCAGAAATATCTAGTCACATTTCATAAGCATGATTAAACTATAGTAGAATGAATAATTTCCAAATCATTAACCATATGGTTATGCAGCCATGATTTTGACCTTTAAAAATATGAACTTGAACTTTATATGAAAATAGTCTTCATATCAATACCTGCAATATTATAATATACATGCTTGTACAAAAAATTAATGGTTTTCAAAATAATTCCCAATTTCAGTACATGTATGCAGCTATGACCTTGACCTTGCAACATAAGACCTTGAACCATATACCAAAATGATTGTCATATCAATACCTACAATATTCTAATATACATGCTTGTACAAAAAGATAATAGTTTTCAAGATAATTAACAATTTCAGTGCACTTATGCAGCTATAACCTTGACCTTTGAACTTATGATCTTGAAACATATATCAAAATGATTGTCATATCAATACCTACAATATTCTAAAGTACATACTTGTACAAAAAGTGGATGGTTTTCAAGATAGTTCACAATTTCTGTCTTCTTATGCAGTTATGACCTTGACCTTTGAACATATGACCTTGAAACATATATCAAAATGATTATCATATCAATACTTACAATATTCTTATATATACATGCCTATACAAAAAGTTTAAAGTTTTCAAGCTAGTGCACATTTTTAGTATTTATAAATCAAAAATAACATTTCAGGGGCAACAACTCCTACATGGATTTTCACATAGTTATAAAACTTGGTATCTTGTTAAATTTTGTCATGCTGAACATTTTAACAATGTTTTAAATTCATGTATCTCTTAATATTTGCAAAAAATTGCCCAAAACTGCATAAATCACAAATGAGGTCATGACCTTGATTTGTGACCTTGACCCTATTTTAAAGTTCATTTCAAGAAAATGTCAAAACTGAAAACTCAAAGCCATTTTACAAATTTTTTAAAATTAAACACAAAAACGCGTAACCCCGTTTTCAACCAAATTTCATGAAATGAACAAACTTTAGGCTTAAGACCCTAGAAAAGACAAATATCACATCAGATTTTTTCTCCCACCATCAGTTTTGGAAAAGACAATTTTTTGAGATTTTTGGACCCCTAGGTCACCTTGACCTAGTTTTGGTAGCCATGGCAATGCCATGAACAAATCTGAATTGCACCGGCCCATATATGCTTCTGACCAAGTATCATTGAAATCTGTCCAGTAGTTTTGGAGAAGTCGGAAATAGGTGTTAATGATGCACACATGCACACACGCATGCAGGCACATACACAGGCACATACACACGCCGCGCCATGCCCTTTCTGTTAGGTGAGCTAAAAATGGGTCAAGTTAAAAAAAACAGCAAAGGTTGAAACTACACAAGTTTTTATTGTCAAATTATGTCTAGCAAAATAAATTGACTAACAATCTCAGAGAAATGCTCTGGGCATTGGTGTGGAGATGCAGATGAAGACATACTGTAAAATGTCCCTCATTGTGTTTGGAATATTTTTATTCTACATAGCCTCAATCACATGTGATCTTGCAGACACGAATATAGGCTTATATTTAATTGATGATCAGAAATCAAATGTTTGCTGTCGATGTGTACATCTTCTCATCAAATATTCATTATAGATACAGGTACTGTGCATAAAAATATCTTGTTTATGGGAGAATTTTATCTTTCTTCTCTTAACTTATCAGTTAAAAATCTTAACCAGCCTAGGAATTTTTTCTCAATCCAGTCAGACTGTGTTCATTTCATTAGAATTTATCAACTGCCAGTGTTTTTTCAATCCCCTCATAGAGTGTCCATTTCATCTACATTTATCAACTGCCAGTGTTTTTCAATTCCCTCAGACAGTGTCCACTTCACTGAGATTTATCAACTGCCAGTGGTTTTTTTTTCTGCAATCCACTTAGACTGTGTCCATTTCATTGAGATTTATCAACTGTCAGTGTTTTTTAATCCCCTCAGACAGTGTGCATTTCATTGAAATCCATTAATAACCAGTGTTTATTTTTAAAAAAAATCTTTTTAGACATTTTCGTCAATACCATTATAACCAGTTTACTGCCTAATCAGTCTAGATATAGGTAATTTTATATTTAGATGTTTGTTTCAAGTTCAGTAACATTATAAGGTTTCTTTTTTTCTTCTTTTTTCTACATGTTTATCTGAATTGACCACCCAATAATGATTTGGACAGTTGGTGCAAAATAAAGCCAATTAATTATTGTAAGCCACTTTGGCCCTTTATATATACATACCACACCAAAGTTTTGTGGTTTTCACTTCTTGTGGTTTGAAAATACTCAATGTACATTCATCATGTTTAACTTTTTTATATTTTAGAATGCAGAACACGATACTGACATAATATTAAAAACTATATTTCACTGTGATTTTATTATAATTGATGCACACTGTACAATATATCAAGTGAAAATAAAACCACAGTGAAATAATAAATGTGCCTCCGATCACTATTGATGCTTTAGACAGATTTTTGTAAAATATTCATAGCTTTGAGAATTACTTCATACAACATTTTAAATAGAGGGTTGGGTAACTTAGATGTAAATAGTTATGAAAATGTAATGTCTACAAATATGTGTTATGTCTTGATAATTAACTGTTAAAATAGCTTTAATTAACTGTCTATGGTTTGCTGTATCATATAAGCCTCTGGATTATATTTTACTGAGAGGTACTTAAATAGCATCATGTTTTCAAAAACATTGAATTCACTAAAAATCGTACTGGGTATATATATTTTAACATGTCTTTTTCAAACTGATGGATGCATTTGAAGCTTGATAAAAATATATGTTCAAAATATATATAGAAGGTTAATCACAAATGATAAGAACTGTATTTTGAAATTTCAGGTACCCATCTCAGTGCCCAAAATTAGATCCTACCTGTCCCTTTTTTGTCAATTTTTTCTTTCAACAATGCTTTAAAAAACTGAATTGCGAGTTTCTGCAAAAGTAAAAGATGTCTAAATATTTTCATGTAAATTACACTTGATTCAACAAGTATTCTCCAGTGGTTTAATTTTTCATGCATTATTTTGCAACTTCAGAGTGCTAACACGTAATAGTGTAATACAGTCAATCAATGAAGACGCTGAGAAAAATCAGAAAGAAACTAGAAATACTAATAAATCCACAATGCTTCATGTTGTGAATGTAATGAGTTTTTACATTCTCAATTTGGATAAAGATAATGACTTTTTAACGAGAAAGATTTATGTACAGACTTAGCAAGGTCATTTATAGTGTATTTAATTAAGGGATAGATTAAATAAAAAAAGAAGATTGTTTTTTTTATTAATCACTGTACATACTAATGATTTTTCTATCATCTAAAGAGGGAAAAAGATTAATTATGTAACTTGTGTTCAAATCATTGTACATATATAGACATGCTCTATGAAATTTATTTTTTTATTTATATTTCTCATAAAGTTGTTTTTGTTATTTACCAACCATGGGTTTCCTTTGGCTCTTATCTAGTTACCTTTGATCATATTTTTTAAAAACTTGGTTTTTAACTTGGATCGTATTTACTTAACTTGGTTTTTAACTTGGATCATATTTAATTAACTTGGTTTTTAACTTAGATCCTATTTACTTAACTTGGTTTTTAACTTAGATCGTATTTACTTAACTTGGTTTTTAACTTGGATCGTATTTACTTAACTTGGTTTTTAACTTGGATGGTATTTACTTAACTTGGTTTTTAACTTTGATCATATTCACTTAACTTGGTTTTTAACTTAGATCGCATTTACTTAACTTGGATCATATTAACTTAACTTGGTTTTTAACTTTGATCGTATTCACTTAACTTGGTTTTTCCACTTGGATTATATTTACTTAACTTGGATCGTATTTACTAAACTTGGTTTTTAACTTGGATTGTATTTACTTAACTTGGTTTTTAACTTTGATCATATTCACTTAACTTGGTTTTTAACTTAGATCGTATTCATTTAACTTGGATCGTATTTACTAAACTTGGTTTTTAACTTGGATTGTATTTACTTAATTTGGTTTTTAACTTTGATCGTATTCACTTAACTTGGTTTTTAACTTAGATTGTATTTACTTAACTTGGTTTTTAACTTTGATCGTATTCACTTAACTTGGTTTTTCCACTTGGATCGTATTTACTTAGCTCAGATTGATTTACTAAACTTGGTTTTTAACTTGGATTGTTTTTACTTAACTTGGTTTTTAACTTGGATCGTATTTACTTAACTTGGTTTTTACCTTGTTCTTATTTAATTACCTTGGTTGCTATCTTGGTTCTTATTTAGTTACCTTGATTTTTATCTTGGATCAGTTACCTTGGTTTTACTTTGGTTCTAATTCAGCTAATGCAGATCCTTTCCCTATTTATCTAATTTTCACTGTGTTCATTAAAACATTGTAACAAAATACCCAAATACTCTAATAGCAGAGTTCTTAATGCTTATATGCAAGAGGTATGGCAACATTCCTTCTATAATTAGTACAGGTAAGCTAAAAAAACATACAGACAGGTATGTGTATAAAGAAGAGAGAGAGAGAGAGAGAGAGAGAGAGAGAGAGAGAGAGAGAGAGAGAGAGAGAGTGAGAGAGAGAGATGCTTAAATGATTACTGCATTTATTTCACGCTTTCTTAATTTATACCTTAAAAAGTTTCTGCACTCATACTAATACTTAAACAGATGAACTAAAGCCATTCATAAGGAACCAAAAGATTGATTAAGAAATTATCAGACAATTTAGATTGACAACTAAAATTAGCTGAAATATGATTTTCTATTACTCTCTGTTTCTGGTAAATAGATTCATGATTCATCTCTGTCAGATTTAATTTCTATTTTGGGCCCAAGGCCAAGGTTAGTGCAAATTAAATACTGCTTGTCCTGAGATGGCTATATCTTCAATCTCTGATATTTAGCTGCTACAATATATTCATCTGATTAAAAAAAAATGGAAGGATCCAATTTGGTGAATCAATTTTAATTGTCTCATTGCAAATAGAATACTAAGGACAATGGGGGCTTCATGTTATATCTAAGGTCTAGCTTATGTTTACTTTATCAGAAAGTGGAATGGAGTAGTGTTTTTTTACATCCCAGTCAAATGTCTTTTACTAATATCTATGCGGTCAGTCCTTGGATATGGAGGAAACCAGAATGCCTGTTGAAAACCAAATGTCCTTAGAAAATGACAATTTTTTTTCACACGCAGACCAAGGACAAGCCAAAGTTCGATTTGATCCTGGTGGTGAAATGCTCCGAGATCACCAAAGCTCCAATTTTGAAGATGTTTCCTACCTGTAGGGGACAATTAAAAGATATGATGATGCCTTCATTAAAGAAAATCTAAAAGCATGTTTAAGAATAAATAAAAACAAAGTTTTAGAAATGAATTTAGATTTAACGATGAATGGTCCAACAGGATGTACAATGGTCAATGGATCAAGATCTTTGGAGCCTGTGTGAGCAAAAGATTGACATTTGAAGACCAGAGATTTTTCAATAATAAGATAAAATAAGTTTATACTGGATGAAGAAAAATAATCAACATATCAAGACTCTCATAATATAAAAAATGTAAATTTTCAATAATTGTACTTGGACTCGGTATCTGTTTAAAATTTATGTTACTGTAGTAGAACTCAGTATCTGTTATTTAGATAGTAAATATCAGTAGTCAAATAAACATATAAAATTCTTCTCTGCTCATAAAAGCTTTCTGCAATATTAAGCGATCTTTCACCAAATCAATGAAAATTATCTTAGTCGCATCCCTGGAGAATATACTTGGCAAAAAATGATCAGCGAAACAATATCGTTTTTTCAGCAATTTTACGATTAGAGACAGCAAATAATTTATTAGTAATAACCCTCATGAACTCTCGCTCTCATACACTATCGCACTTATTATAAACAGCACTGAAGAAAATAGCATTTTAATGAAATCAAGATATCAGATCTCCAATGATGGCCACGCTGGAATTATATTGATTATAACATATCCCGTAAATCTTTCAAAGAAATTCACAAATTGACTTGAGAAAATAGTCATTGATGGCAGAAATAACCATTCTGGGACGATATTGTTTTAACAAGTTTTAATGAAGTATCAACACAATTTATGACATTCTAGATTTTTTATGTTACAAAATAGAAAAAACTATTATTAAACAATCAATATTTTATAACATATATATATATGTAATGTTACATTTAAAAAAAATTAATAAAAGAATATGTACCAGTTCATGTATATATAAGTAACAGAAAGGAGTAGATATCATAAATGCCTAATTTATCCTACAAATGTTTAAAAAAAAGAAAAAGGAAAAAAAAAAAATTAAATGGAGGCTAATTTTGAGGTTTTAAATCAGACAAATAAGTTATGAAAAAGAACTGTAAATTTGACTGTATAAAATATGATGATGTACCTTATTATATTACAATTAAAACGTACATTTAATTGTTAATTATATTTCAATTGTAAAACAAGCCATTTCATTGTATCAGAAATATTTTTGTACCGTCACGTAAAACTTTTTATACATGTATCTTACAGCTACGTGCTGGACTATGAAGCAATATTTTTGTTTGAGTTGTTCCCCTTTCTTTGCTTTAACTGGATCAAGTCAGTACTATGCTCAACTGTTCCACAATTGATAAAATCTGTCCACAGATTATGAAGTTATAGAGCAGACATGATAACGGAACAAAAAGACAACAGTTACATAAGAATGTAACTAAAGAGATATGTTACATGAGATTGCATCAATGAAAATATCTTTGTTTAAGTATAATGCTGTAATAATAAATCAGCAGCATCATTATCCATGATTATTGTTCTGAAAACACCTGCATGATCACAGTGATCATAACAAGACACAGACATCAGAATTAGACAGTAACTCACATACAGAACATCATAGATGTTTATGGGAACATGACAACACCACAGACAAGATCGGTACATGATATTGACAAATGTCTTTTAAAGGTTTTACTGTTGTTTGTTCTAGGTAACTTGCTTTTTCAAAAAACATTGAAATTTCATACATGCCTACATTATATTTTTAATGGTATGATGCCTACATTTTTAATGGTCTGGGATTTTTATCCAAAGCCTCTTATTTATTTCTAGTTCTGCATTTCAAATTTTTAAAATATCTTGAGGCTTATTATCCATTTCTTTTCTACTTTTAGTTCAATTACAATCACTTCCTTTCACAACAATTAGATTACAAATGTATTATTTTTCTCAAAGCATATAATAATATTGACATATTGCATGCTAAGACAAGTTGTTAGCTGTATTCCAATTAACTACAATAATTTCTACAGAATCATTTTGATTTTCAGACCATGTTTTTTTTTTTTTGAATATTAGTCAAGAGCTTCTAAAACTCATTTCCAAAACTTATGTACCAGTATATCTTAATAAGCTCCAAAAATCATTTATATAAATGCATTTTTGAAGGAAATGTCACTAACCGTGATTCAAGTCAGTACAATAACATCTATATCACAATTATAGTAGCGTCTACCAGACATATGACATTTTTCATTGCCTGTAATAACATGTAATTATGAGAACAATTCATACTTTGCACACAACAAAATATGTAGGTAGACATTAAAATGTGTCTCATGATAACTGGAAACATCTGATTGGTCATTAAAAAAGACATTTAACATCTATATTGTCCATCAACCTGACAGAAGCACATTGATAAATCACAGCAATGGGTTTCTTATAAAATTTCGATTGATGTTATTTATGATGAACCATCATCCAATCCTGTGTAGACTGTTATACTTCTTCTTCAGCACTTTCCATTATTAAGTAAATGGCCACCTAAGTCTAACCAAATCAAGTAGTGACCAAGCAATGGCCAAGTAGTTTAAAAGTCAGCTTACAGATGCATCTCATTGCCTTGAGTCAGGTAACACTAAGGCAGATCCTAGTGAAATGAGTTTGGTGATTCCTGTTTGGAAGGTCTCTCATTTTCAAGGCATCCATTTTCTTCTGCAGTTCTAGAGATGACTGCCTCAAAATAATTTAAAGAACCTTGAGTGTGATATAAAACACTATGACTCCACTCTACTTCACTTTTACATTCACAATCATCCTCACAACTGTTTTATTTCTGAAGTGCTCATTAATTGTATCAAAGTAGACGATAAATTGTGTTTTACTGATTATATGCTATAAATAGGTGGCCATTTAGAAACATGCTCAAAACATTTGACTAATTTCAACTGAGTCAGAATCGAATTCAATAGGCTTAATGTCATTATGTTTTTGTCAATATAGCTTTACAAAAGCTCTCAAGATCAACGATCCAGTGTTTTTTAAATACATGTATGTCAGTTTTTCAAAAATTTCTGTCAGCTTTTTGTTTCGGAAATGAAGTATTTTTTCATTTTGTCTCTTAAAATATGAAACTCTTGAGAAATTATTCCACCTTTCCCACATCTATAACAAATAGACTGCTTGTCAAACAACACTGTGTGACAGATTGCAGCCATACAGTTTTAAGACAGTGGCTCCCACATGGATTGGATCAGTGTTGGTTAATGACCAAACCTTTAGACTACTTCTGAAACTCCATTCAGTATCAGTTTGTATCATACATCATGACACAAAAAATTAACAAGCAAATCTTTTTTTTAAAAAAAAAGAAAAAAAAACTGCTTTCATTTTTCATCAGTATTTTTTTTTTTCATAAATACAAGGTTGTATTATGTCAATCTCTTGGCAGAGATCTTGTATGTCTACAATATTTCACAAAAGAATCTTTTAACAATGAAATGGTACATGATTATCAAATACTTCTGCTGCAGTATTTTTTGTGAGCATTATATTAGACTGCACAATGTACAGTACTGGCATTTTGAAATTTGTGTTACCAAGAAGACACATCATCAATTACAATATCAGATATTTCACGTCTGTGGGTTGGTGGGTTCAATCGTTGATAGGTAAAAGGATCAAACCCCCATCTGGTCTTGCCAAGACTTGAAAATTTGAAGTGATTTTTCTTTCACTAAACTCAGCATTTGGAAATGAAAGTGCATTGCAAAGGTCAAAATTTCTGTCACTTCACCTATAGCTATAATATATATATATATCTATTTATATAAGTGAAATATTTTTGACTGGGATGTAAAACCCCATTAAATCAAACAATTACTGATAAGTAAAAACAACACAAGAAGAGACAAATACATATTGTGATCAATGATTACGAAACTCCCGATTTTCAAAGGGCACAGTAATATAACTATTACATTATAAGATATTGTATTTCCAGGTACAGTACTTTTCCTCTTGGGTGGCCCCTTACTTGTATTATACTTTGTAAAGCCACTTGATTTTTATTCCACTTGTTTTACAAGTTGTCCCAATACAAAGGGAAACAACTCTAATTTAAAATTTTATATTTCATATTGAAAGACACAATAATTATGGTAGAACCAACTTATTTATGAAGTAACTCAATCATAACATGTAATTATTTGTAACATAATACAAGTATCTATTGTCACTGCATTTCTCACATGAATTTTGACAAAGAGGATTAGAAATCACACTTTTTAAGATGAAATTTAAAGAAAAAAAATTATGAAAATAAAAATCAAGTTAAACATGTGGATATTAGTTTATACACTATGTGTGCAAAATTTCCTAATTTTTTCAGGGATAGGTCATATTGAAACAAATTTTGCCAAGACTTTAATATTAAAGAAAACATGACAATTCTTCATATTATTTGGACAGAACGCATAAGGGGGAATAAATCTTGCAGCCTAGCAACATTTACCAATAACTCTGACAATTTTGATAAAAAAATCATATACAGAATAAACATTTGCCTCAATCTATTACATAAAAATTATAAAATATTTTCATGAAGAAACATTTCCTTGGCATTTTCATAACAATTTCTTATTTCTAAATAAAATGTCATTATGATGGAATAAAAAGTCCAAACTCTGTGAAAAAGCCCCATGAGCATAAAATTGCTCAATTAAATCAGAATTGATAATAAATTATCTAACAAAGCTGGTTAAGCAATATTTAAAGACCAAAATCTGACCACCATTTAACATAGTTAGTTAATTTAACTGGTATTTATGTTATATATTGATGTTACAATTGAGGTTGGTAATGAAATTTAATTTATAAATAAATATTGGCTGAACTGTAAGGCTTCAAATGGTTAATAGGATTTTTTAAAATAAGTTTTATAAATATATATATATATATATATATATATATATATATATATATATATATATATATATATATATATATATATATATATACATGTATATGTACACAAAAGCCTTTCAGTTCATGACGGGATGTTAAAAGATTTAATTAGTTAAATCAATTTTGTTATTGTGGGTCAAGGTGACAAAAGCTTTGTATACTTAGTAAAAGCATTAGGTGTTGATGCTATTCAAGAAATTTCATGCTTCTATATATGTCTTTCAGTTCATGAAAAAAAAAGTATTTTATTGGATATAATACATATACATATACTGACAGGTGAACTAGTTTTGCAAATGTGGAAAATGCTTCATGTTCCGTCTCTTTATAAGTATAAATTTTTAAGGTTTTACTATTTTAGATAATTGTGACCTTAAACACATGGGCCAAGGTCAACCAGCTTATTGAACTTGGTTAAGCTTCATAAGATGAAAGTTTATGTGGAATTTCAAGCTTACAGACCTTTTGGTCCAGGAAATAAAATGTTAAAGGTTTTACTATTTAAGGTCACCTAAGTTTATTGACATATGTTTACTGGTTCTTGAGAAGAAGTCATTTTAGTGAAATGTTTCTGAATGTAATAAAATATACAACAGATAAAAAGAGCATTTGAAATGCTGGCATTCAGTAACTACTCAGGTGAGATAAAATAAGTTAAAATGTTCCTCGAATGATGTAGATTAAAATAAAGCTGTTTTCAGTTTACCTTTCTAAGTTTGCACAGATGTTTTGAACTATTATTTTGTAATTTTTGTATTTCAAGAGACCCCAAAAATGGCACCAAATGACAGGTTGGTCCAAAGAAACAACTGATATGATTTCAATATAATGTGGTCAAATAAAACATTAAGCAGTGGTAATTTTTTATTGTCTTTTCCCTGCAAGTTAATGTTAAAGCTTAAATAAGAATGTGCATAATTGGGAAAACTGGATGATATGGCTAGGTGTCATTCTGGATAATCCAGAGTCAATATCTGCTCCGCTATCACTATGCTACTCTAGCATTCTGGATAATCCACAGTGAATATCTGCTCCACTATCACTATGCTACTCTAGCATTCTGGATAATCCAGAGTCAATATCTGCTCCGCTATCACTATGCTACTCTAGCATTCTGGATAATCCAGAGTCAATATCCGCTCCGCTATCACCATGCTACTCTAGCATTCTGGATAATCCAGAGTAAATATCTGCTCCGCTATCACTATGCTACTCTAGCAGTATATTGCGTTACTGGTAACGGAGCAGATTTAGACTCTGGATTATACAGAATGGCTAAATGTATAACAAAAGTACTTATTCCACTGTAAACAACAGATATACTTTATGTCTTAGCCCTAGTGGATAGTACTATATGATCTTTGTTAACAGTTTGTCCTTATACACACATTTGTTTTGGTTTGAACATGAAGCACAGAGAACTTAAAACAGTGGTCTTAATAAATAAACAGGGGGTATGTGTAGATAGAGGTGGTCACTAAGGAGGGATTGGAGTAATGGTGTTTTACACCCTAGTCAAGAATCTTTCACTTATTTCGAGGCGGTCAGTTCTGGAATTGTGGAGGAAACCGGAGTGCCCGGAGAAAACCACCGACCTTCGGCAAGCAAAATGACAAACTTTCTCACACTAGGATCTGTCCCAAGTGGGATTCGAACCCAGGCGGTGAGAGGCACTCTGATCCGTAAGCGTGCGCTTTAGACCACTAAGAAGGGATTACTTATATATAACATTTTTACTTTTGTTTATTAAACATCATGTAAATTGAATACCTGTGTAATCCAAATGATCTTGGGTCTGAAAGCTGTTAAGTTTATGAGTTCCACTTTATATTTTACTGCCTTTGGGGCTCATCTCTTGATAGCAGAAGGTTTGGGGTTCAAGCCTCAGCTAGGTCATACATAAGACTTTAAAGTTAGGAGGACAAGGTATTGGCTGATTCATCAGATGCCATAATAATGTGATTGGGGGAGTGATATCCTTGTCTGTGGCATACTGACTTGGTGGCTAACACATAATCAATAATTCACAAGTACAAAGCAGACCATAATACATGCTCACATATACCACACACATACATGAACTTGTTCTAAGGTTAATCCTTAAAGATTAAGAACCTTGTTCTTGTTACAAATAGCTGAAAAATTGCTGATGAAACAAATCAACAATCATTTTAAATTTTAATTTACACAAAATACAACTCTATCTGAAGAGGTCTCAACAAAGGCATCATTCCATAATATATACTGGTATATTAAAAAATACTGAAAGGTTTTTACTGATTTTTGACCTTCAGGTAAAAATGGTCCTCTTTTTATCAAGAATATTCTGTAACTATACTTGTATCTAAAATAATTCATTACTGGTACTGTGAAAAAGTTTATATAATTCTTAACACACTGAGTAATGAAATATTTTCAGTAATCTATCTTTATACCAGTGGTAGCATTTTGATTTAATAGGACATGTTAACATCCATCAAAGACACAAATAAAATGAGATTAGGTGAGAAAACTATTCTAAATCTATAATCTAATTATTTAATTGAAAGAATCGATGGCACAACATTGCAACGTCAAATTTCCTTTAATATTTCATTGTACTGTGAGTTTGAAATAAAGTGAATATTCCAACATTTAAATGGATGACACAGATTAAAAATTAATCCATTATAACTAGTGAATAAATCGGAAAATTCCAGTTACATTGGTTGATAAAAGTAATGTAGATGACAATTTTAGTGGATGAAACTTGTATTTCAGACAAACTTTTGAAGCAATGAATAATTAAAATACAACTAGTTCTAACATACTGGGTTCATGACTCACAATTCATGTCAAACTTTCACAACAGAATTTCTGACAATTAGTTCCAATAATGTTTTTATAATGCTCCAACAATGTGGGTAAAAAATAAATTCCAAACACTGTGAATGAATGTATGTTCAATGAATGGCATATTCTTACAACATTTGATGACACAATGGATGACACACACAGAAACCTCCAAAATTATGAATAAATAACATAAAATAAATTTTTAACAATAATATCATTGAAATCACAGATCAAACTTCTAAAATGAAGTCATGATTATAAAGTCCAAACACTATGACTTTAAGAAAGATAGTATAAAGTCAAATTTTCAGCAATATTTCTATCATTTTCACATGGAGATAAATATTATATTATTAGTACTCGTTATTTCCACTGACCTTTTTCACATTTCCCTTTGTGTTTAAGTCTAATCCTTCTTTCTTCTCTACAGCTAGCACGTTTCATGTGGCACACACTGTCATATGTAAAACCGTCAGTGCCACAAACCACTGCCTTGCTTTCTGGACAATTTGTGATGCACTGACAGTAAGGTTTTCCCGAGGTCTTGTTTACCAGGCACATGGCGCTAAAGGCACAGTAGAAACTTCTACAGGGAGCTGGAATGAAAACAAAATTAGATCTTAGTTACAGAAACAAGACATATGCTATGAAAGTTTTGAGCCTCTTGGCCACTCAGACCCAATCAATGTATGAAAAATTCTAGCATTGTACATATATACCTATTTACATCTAAATCGCTGACATGACATGACCATTGTGTTCTGAATTATGAGTTAATTCTATACTTGGAAGAAAATGGTGTGTCCTTTTAGATCTTGCACATAAAAAATATTATTAAATTAATTCAAACAAGGAAAAAAATAAATGAATGAATGAATGAATTGAATGAATGAATAAATGAATGAGTTGAATAAATGAATGAATAAATGAATGAATGAATTGAATGAATGAATGAATGAATGATGAATGAATAAATGAATGAATTGAATGAATGAATGAATGAATGAATGATTGATTGAATGAATGAATGAATTGAATGAATGAATGAATGAATGAATGAATGAATGATTGAATGAATGGATGAATGAATTGAATGAATTGAATGAATGAATGAATGAATGAATGAATGAATGAATGAATGAATGAATGAAATAGTTTCATTTGAAGTTGCCAATTGACTTATGGATGCTAATTAATCCATACCCCAAACATGTAGTATGCTCACATATCCCATGCTCCCACATACTGGACCCTAAAACTTATTTCAAAGGTATTATAAAAGATAAATGGTTGAAATTTTTGTGGATATTCTAAAACTTAGCTCAATATCTGCATGTGTTTAGAAAAACTTTAGAAAACTTATGATAGACAGACAGACAGAAGGATGTAAAGATCAGTCAAAACATTTTATCTTCTGCAACTTAATTAGTGTGGGGTATAAATATAGCAAAATTTAGGCATAAGAATAAATAAAACTTGTTTTTAGACCCCTTACCACTTTTCTTAAAGAAATTTTGCCAAAATACTAATTATACGGTACTGTAACAAGTATATATCAAGTGGCCACAATACAACAAACACCTTAATCAAAGTCCAACTTATAGTCTCTTAAATTCCAAAGAGTTCGAGACTCAAGAGACCTGAAAAATCCTATCAAAAAATATAGTGATCAATTACTGGAATATTAATCTTTGTCACAAAATGTTATTGTAAGTTAGTTTTATTTTGATAAAATCTGTGACTTATAAAGAAAATACAAGTGTGTGAGTCATTACAATTCAAAATACTCTAGTCAGGTTACAAGACCTCTTAATCTTAACCCGAATACATTCAATCATTGTCTCCATTATCTCAGTGTTATGATTGTGATTTGGTTTAATTAACAGATAATCTAGGACTCCCTACAACAGTTTTGTGACTTCTTAAGTCATTAACCCCTACATCATGTTTGATTTTATGGGAAATCCTCTATTTTTTTTAGGCCTTGATTGATTACTTTAAGTCAGGAAAACCAGAAAAACAAAACCAAAATTAATGTATTTAATACAATTAAACTGGTTCACCCAGTGAGAAAACCCCCATAAAAACGAACTGGCATTTAATAGGTTATTAAATTAAAACACATTATATTATTTAACACTTTACCATTTTTTTGGCCAATTTGTATGCAGGTTTTATTGTGTAGGCAAAATGACTTACACTACAAACAATACAAAGGACTTTCAATTAAAGTGTAGTTTTCATTTTTTTTTTCCCTAACCCCTATCCCCACATCCACCATCATTGTCCCATCCATATAAATACAGTATTTTTCTATAGGTTTCATATCATTTTATATTTGCATTATTTTTTATGCAATTTAGAATATTTTCTATCAAGACATCAATTGTTTATTTGGAAGGTACCTTATTTATATGGGTTTTTTTTTTCATTTAAATAAACTGAATATTTTTAAATGTTTCAAGGCACTGATGTAGCTTTCATCTGGTTTAATGAGTTTCTCAGTTGCAGAAAATGGGTGCAAAATTCCCTCCTCTATTGTAGAATGTCATAGCTATATTTTTTATGAAAAGTTAAATTGAAGGCAAATCTATAATTTAGTAGAAAGACATCACAAATGTTTGATGAAAGTTCTATCAACAAATTAGATAGCAAATACATACTCCCTTCTTTACTGAAACATACCAAAGAACTTAATATCTGATGCACAACTAAACTTCAAAAAAAGATATCCCAACAGTCCAATAAAAATTTCTTTGAAAAAGCTTGGCAAAAGTTGCTGGTAGTAGATTTGCATTATCTCCCTCTATTGTAAAAGTTTTTATTTTTTATGAAAAACTCAACGAAAGGAAGATCTGAATACCAAAATTATGTTATATTTTTGATCATAAAAATATACTTGAATAGTTAAGGAGCAGATGCAGATAGCACGAAAGTGTGTTGCTATAGACACAGGAAGATGACAATGGCAGATGACACCATTACAAGGCAACTGATAGTGACCTATATGTTAACCATACTCTGTGAGCAGGCAACACAACACATTTAAATGAGTATATAGTCTGTCTTGTAACCTATATATACATAATCTAAAATCAACATTTAATTATTGAATAATGATTGTGATAATCACTTCCATGCTGTTATTATGATTAAACAAGACTTGATGTACTTCATGCACATTTGAACCTGTTCATGCTGGTGCAAAAGTTAGTGAATACATATGTAACAGTTTTTGTAAGCTCAAGTTAGTGCATGCCATTGGGTAAATTAATAGCAAGCAAATGCCAACATTTAATATGAAGACAAAAATAAAGTTTTGGGACTGAAACTTTGAAAACTAATTTAATTAACAACAAAAGGATCAATTTTGACAATATATTATTCACAGAAAGTACTTAAAGCCATTAATTCAGATAAAGCATTAGGTATATAAAAAAGTCAGATCAATTCTTGTAACTCCAGGGTCCATCTTACAAGGCTTAATTGATTGGATTGATAGATATTACTGGTTCATGATGGATTAATTTTTTCCACTGGGAAAATCCCAATATAAATGTTCTTTGTAAAAATCGGTAAAGGAAAGGCAACAGTAGTTACAATGACACGAATGGTGAAGCACAGTAATCAGGGTTACTACCTCAACAACAGGGCTGTCAATCAAATAGTTACCCTTGTCAATCCACTGTGATATGTGATCATTATTGATGGGCAGATGATTAATAAACTGAATGTGTCTTTAAAAGATATAATATGTAATTAATTTTCATATGGGGTAAGGGAAAATTTGATTGATTGATTCAATGGTATTTTATGTCCCAGTCAAGAATATTTCACTTATATTGAGACGTCACCAGATATAGGTGAAGTGGCAGATATTTTGACCTTTGGAGTGGACTCAGGGCAATGTACAAGGAGGTTTCTTTAATGTACCATGATGCAAACATCAACTTTTAGGTCTCCTCTGAAGGACCCGAAAGGAAAAATGCTGAAAACTGTTTGATAAATTGATCCTCATTGATGGACAAAAACATGATGATTATATTAACCTCGGAGTGTCTTTAAAAATGATGTAATATAGTAATTCATTTTCATATGGGTTAGGAGAAAACACTATTTATTGATAGATTGATCCTTACTGATTACAGAAATATATTAAAGTCACAAGTTAAAACCAATGAACTTGTTGGTATTCTTATGTCAGAAGCCACAGGCCCATTGAATGAAAAAACTCTTTAATTTCTCATGTCATCCTAAAGGATGAGTCTCAATAACCTGAGTAATCTGCCTATAGGAAAATGTCAAGAATCAAGGTTACACCTTTTGGAGACCTCTATATGCAACATCCACTTAAGGCCAGATACTTATAAATCTTTGTTGAATGTGTCTTTATATGTGTTTTAATCTAATGAAATGTGTTTTAAAAGAAACAATATGTTGTTAATAATTAGGTTTCTCCATAGATTTGAAGGGATTTTAAGAAGAGAGGCTGTTGAAACAATTATGATGTAAAGGCATTTCAAAATGGTTTTAAGGCAGCAAATTAAACTGAATATGAAAATGTGTTAATGGTAATTTTCTCACTTTTGTTACTAGTAACTGTGAAGTGTAATCATTGCAGTGATAATAATTTCATGTTTTACATGCTTAAAACTGTTTTGTATACTAGATTTGTATAGAAAACACATAATTTATTACCAGTGGCCTGATAATAGATCTGAGCACTGTTACACATACAACATGTACTGAAAAAAGTTTCAAATGAATAATTCAGTTAAAATGAGCTATTTGCAGAAAAAATAATTACAATACATTTAAGAGAGAAAAATGTTTGTAAAAATGAAAAAAATAATGCTATAAAATATATTAAAACAAATAAAAAAAGTGATGACATTTAAGATTTAAACCCATCACTTGAAATTTTTATTCTCTACATTTTACCACATAGCCAGTGTAGACATATTCAAGATCATAAGCTAGCTCTAAATATCAAGTGTATATATATATATATATATAGATATAGATATTTGAGGCAAAAGGGATAGTGCATTTTAATTTTATTCCCTAATTTCAATGCCAGTAAATCCCCTTCGTCAATTAAAATTTGCAAAGCAGGTGATAAAATATAAATTTGGTAGTCAAAATATCTTTGATTGAGAAGAATGTGCTCTATATGTATTTATTGAAAAACTAGATTATTTTTATCAAAATTAACAAATTTGTATGGAAATATAATAAATGCAGTTATTTAAAATGTATGTTTTAATGCATAACAAAATGCTTTAATATTAATATTTCAAACAATTTTATTTGATAGTATAATTTGGATGTTAAAAGTATAAATAATATTGCAAAATTTTTCAATTTTGAGTTCTATAGGTGAATGGCTCGATTGGCTTTTTGAGAATCATCTTTTTGAATGATGTCAAATCTTCTACAACAAACAATAAATAATGAATATTCAAACAAAATATTAATAAATTCTTTATCTTACTTTCATTTTAATTTAAAAAATAAAAGCATTAATTATTCAATGAGCAGGGTGCCCACCCACTTTCTTTGTCAAAAATATAGGAATATAGGATTTTTTTTCCCAAAATATAGGAAATTTATAGGAATCTGACTGAAAATATAGGAAAAATATAGGAATTTTGAAAACATTTAATTGCTAAACTGAAAGAAATTTTGGGATTGTATACATTACTGACGACTACAATGGCCTCCTCCACCCATCTCAGTCATTCCATGTTCAAGCCTCTCCTCTTTATAGGAATTCTTTTTTCAATGTGCATGTCAATTCAAGACATTCCAATTTCTTAGAAAACTAAAAATGATGTATAAAACCCCAGTCACTGCTTTGTGTGAGTGAACACAAAAAGTCCTAACACAAATAGAAACAAAAACATCCCAGAAAATATAGAAATAGTGTGAAATATATAGGAATTTTAGGTCATTTTGAGAAAATATAGGAAAAATATAGGAATTGCCAATTTTATAGGAATTTATAGGATTTTATAGGAAGTGGGCACCCTGAATAAGATATACTTTTTTTTAAGTTTTAATTGTGATTTCTGTGTATGAAATTAATAGGGATGATTAGCAAATACATGTACATCCAATGACAACATGAAAAAATGGATTGTATGACAAAACCAAAGGCATGTATGTTCTCTGATGTCAACATTACGAAAAAACTGTCTGTATGACAAAACCAATGGCATGTATGCTCTCTGATGTCAACATTACAAAAAACTGTCTGTATGACAAAACCAATGGCATGTATGTAATCTCTGATGTCAACATTACGAAAAAACTGTCTGTATGACAAAACCAATGGCATGTATGTAATCTCTGATGTCAACATTACAAAAAAAACTGTATGACAAAACCAAAGGCATGTATGTTCTCTGATGTCAAAATCATGAAAAAACTGTCTGTATGACAAAACCAAAGGCATGTATGTAATCTCTGATGTCAACATTACGAAAAAACTGTATGACAAAACCAAAAGCATGTATGTTCTCTGACGTCAAAATTATGAAAAAATTGTCTGCATGACAAAACCAAAGGCATGTATGTTCTCGGTTGTCAAACTGGGGAAACACTTTCATATTCAAACAAAATCAAAGATTTCAAACAAGACTGCAACATCCTATATGAAATGATTCAGTACACGATTCACATTTTGGAACAGACATCACTTATGCAATGTTTATAAAAACAATCTTTCTTTCATTTAAAACTGTAATAATATTATACTTAATCTCACCATCATCCCTACAGAACAGTTACTGATGAGTATATTTGGTAATTCAGGAACCATTTTAATGCCACAATCAATACCACTAACATTTCATGATCGCGCTCTGATCCCTAAGTAATGTATTTGTGGTAATAAAATTCAGGTAATTGATCATTTTCTACACCACAAAAAACCTGGATTCATTTCATGTAGACCAGTTTTATCAGCTAAAATTATTAGAAATATTAGCAATGTTCTAGAAAATAAGCTTGTTTAGACCACAAAATACATCTAAATTTAATAGCTATGTTTTTTAGAGATCACTTTAGAAAATAAAGTTCTTTACAGCATTAATTTATCTGAAATAAATAGCAATGTTTAAAACCAGCATTCCAGAAAATAAACCCATCTTTACAGAGGCATTAAAACATAAGAAATAGTAGTTTTCACGAGTGTAATGAAGAAATAATGAATACCATATATAGTACAAATCGTAAAAGGAAATCAACGAAAACCAGGAAATGAATGTGATATCAGCGTGTGAAATGCAGTTTTTGTTTAAGATTTGTGGGTATCTATAAATGGCGTGGAAATAAAATGTAGAAAAATAAAATCCAATTTGTTTCTACATTTCAGATGATAATACCGGGATAAATTTTACTGTATTGTCAATTACCATTTAGATTGAATTTACCACAATAAAGTCACAATCAGTCTCCAACATTCTATCTGATAAGGATACAAAAATACAAAAATGAACAATAATGGTTTTTAAAGGCTGTAATAACAACCCATCAAATATGCTTCTACTAAAAAAAGGCATTTTATTCAGATGATTTCATCCCGCAATAGATATTATTTTTCACGATGCTCAGAAATTTGTTATTTTCTAGAATAGATTCTATACATGTAAATGTTTAAATAGTTTTGATATATAACTTATAGCAAAGCCATAAAACTTTTCCATAATTAATTTTTAGAATAAATTATCCAATTTTTAGTCCTCTCTATATTAGTTTTTCAGACAATCATATTTGAAAAACATATATATAAACATTTAAAACATATATAAAACAGCTAGTAGATTTTTATTTTTCTTTATTTTATTTTTTTCATTACTTCAGAAGTCACTTTAACAGCCAACTTACATCAAATATCAACTTTTCACATTTTAGTATTCCACATATAAATCCAATACTTCTATGGTAATCTATATATGTATCTAGTATTGGTAGTCAATTGGATATATTACACTCAGCTCACATTATTTTCTATACTATGTAAAACTTACAACAGAAATAGTCAACCGAACTGGATTTTTAAATGCCAGATGTCAAATTAATTACAATTTTAAAACAAGGAAGAGTGCTGTCCCTTAATAAGGACAAAGGACAAAACACTTGCAACTAGAAGAGTGCTTTCCCCTTATAAGGACACAGAACACAACACTTGTCATTAGAAGAGTGTTTTACCCTTATAAGGTCAATTGACACAACACTTGTCATAAGAAATGTGCTTTCCCCCTATAATGACACAGAACACAACACTTGTCATTAGAAGAGTGTTTTACCCTTATAAGGACAAATGACACAAAACTTGTCATAAGAAATGTGCTTTCCCCCTATAATGACACAGAACACAACACTTGTCATTAGAAGAGTGTTTTACCCTTTTAAGGACAATGACACAACACTTGTCATAAGAAATGTGCTTTCCACAGAACAACACACTTTTCATTAGAAGAGTGTTTTCCCCTTATAAGGACAAATGACACAACACTTGTCATAAGAAAAGTGCTTTCCCCTATAATGACACAGAACACAACACTTGCCATTAGAAGAGTGTTTTCCCTTATAAGGACAAATGACACAACACTTGTCATAAGAAATGTGCTTTCCCCCTATAATGACACAGGGCAACACACTTGTCATAAGAAGAGTGCTTTCCCCCTATAATGACACAGAACACAACACTTGCCATTAGAAGAATGCCTTCCCCTTATAAGGACGGGGTGGGATGGGGGTGTAGTCTTTCACACCTTTGAAAACTTTAAATTAATATTTTTTTGTGTTCAATGAATTCAATGGTATATTGTATCAATTTTTTTTCATCCCACTGTTGCTATTCTGATAGACATTAATAAAGCTAAACCCAGAAGGTGTTAAGTTACAAATCAGCAAGGATGACAACCATGAAAAATGTTTAATCTATGACAACTGAGACAATATCCTCTGTTTTTCATCAAAAAATGATATAATAATATAAATTTGATCTAAGTTTTTAATCCCCAGATCCTTAAACCAATGCGCTTTTCATGACACATTGTAATTTTCTCAGGACAGTTACTGTTTTAATTTACATCCATTATTTCAAATTTCAAAATAGCATGGTTCCAATTACTAATTCATTTTTTCATTATTTTAAGCTATTTGATCTCCAAATGCATGAATTATTTTGATTTTCGCTGTTGTAACTATTTTTGGTTTCTTTATTCTAATAATTGTATCTGATTAATACTAACAATTGAAAAATTCAAGCACATTGGTTTGAATTCTGATACCACACAGAGCCCACACTGATTGTATTAACAAAATACAACATAAGAACGTCAATGTCTGAAAAAGTATTGAATGACTTTAAACTCTTGTAAATTTGAACATCATCAATATATACTAGAAAAGTAGGTCAATTTTCTACAGTATTTGTTATTTTACAGACAATGACAGGTTTAATGTCATAATAATTATGTTGTTTATGTTTTCTATTGCAATAACTGTCTAAATTAAGTCCCAAATATTGAAAATTGATGAATACCTTTTTGTATATATTACTAGACATTATGCCATGATGATGCCTTACTTTATCAATCATCACTGATTGAATTTTATTACATCCTCATTGTCTGTCTACAGTTGGAAATGTCATTATTTCTGGTTTCTTGTTCTTTCTATCTTTTGTTTGTTTATTTCTTGTTCCTGGCTACATTCACTATGACAAGGTAGATGATTATCAGCTACAAAAACTCTGTATCATTTTAATCATATATGATCTGGTCACTAGATACTATTTTTTTTCTTGTCACTAGGTACTAAATTGATTTTTTGGTCACTGGATACCATATTGTTTTCTAGACACTGGATACCATATTGTTTTCTTGTCACTAGGTTACTGTAAATCATACTGTTTTCTGATCACTGGATATCATTTTTGTTTTCCTGTCACTGTATATCATATTGTTTTTCTGTTACTAGATCTATACCATATTGCTTTCTTGTCACTGTATATCATATTGTTTTCCTGTTACTAGATAATATATTGTTTTCTTGTCACTAGACACCATATTGTTTTTTGTCATTGCATACCATATTGTTTTCTTTTTATTAGATACCATACTGTTTTTCTAGTCACTAGATGCCATAATTTTTTTTCTGCAAACCATATTTTCTTGTCACAGGATACCATATTGTTTTTTATAATGTCACTAGATACCATATTGTTTCACAAGCCTCTCTTAAAGTGTAATTTTGATTCTAGACTAAGAATGTTCTTTATTTGTTTGCCAAAGATTGCAGTTTTACTTCGGAACACCTGTTTCCTTAAAAATTACAGAACTGACCGTTTTGATATTCAGGAAATAAAACATTAATGTTCTATAAACATTCCATGATAAACATAAAATAAATTTAAGAAGTTTGACTTTCAAAATAACTAAACCAAATAAACTTTCCAGTTCATTATAAAATTAAGTTGGTAGTTATTGATTTTTAAATGAAAAAAAAAATCAAACACCAAAACCCTAGAAATTTCATAAATTCTTTAGTCCAATTAGGACTAATACAACTTGAATTTTCAGCTTTTGCTGGTATTTCAAATGATGCTGAATTTCTAAAGTCATTAAAACTCTTTAAATTTAAATACTGGTCATTAGCATCACTTCAAAAGGAACATTATTTGTGTCAATGTGAAGATAATGTACAAGGATTTCCTGCTTTTAAAAGAGGCATCAATAGTGGTAATTGTTTTATGTTCTGGTGCAAATATGTGACAAATAGGTAGTAAAAATTCCATTTTCTACCATTTTCATTTAAACCTTTAAAAGCATAAATAATAAATTGAAACTAAAGTGACTAATAGAAGAGTGGGGGAAAATGATGACTGATATACCAGTGATAAAATTTAGAATCATTTTGTTTGTTACTTTTAAATCATAAAATGGGAGTGTTAAAGGAATCACTAAGCAAGAATAAGTGGAATGGTTATTGTATCTAAATAAACAAAACCTAACTGGATACTTTTTCAATTACATGGAATGGTCCTGCCCTTTATTTTTATAATTAAGGGTTTTTTTTAAAGTTTTATTTTATTTTGGATTTGATTCTATTTTATTAATTTATTTTTTGGAGGGGGTGGGTTGAGGATGGAGCTGGAGGGGATTCATCTCTAAAGGTGTACTAAAATTAGCCTAATATCTGGCATTTTATGGTTATGTGATCCACTAATATGGTTTTTTTCTTATATCGAGCCTCTTAAAGCTATATAGTAAATATAACAATAAAGCATTTTACAGCAGCATTATCAGTATTGATGATCAGTATATATACTGGAGTTTAGACTAAGGTAAACTCGTTAAACCAACATGCAAACATCAAATATAAATGATTTTACAATTTACACAACATGATAACTTTACTTGTCATTCCCTAATTACTGATAAGAGAGATGGAAGATTAACTTTAAATAATGAAGCTGGAAGCCAAAACCATTTACTGATATTTTTCATTTTTGGGATATTGGCAATAGAAACCTAAGAGTTTTATCTCATTTAATACTGAGATAATGAATTACACAAAGTCATGCAACAGATAAGGGGGGGGTTGTCTCGGGGTCACATCAAACATTATTCAAATGCAGCAAGCACTAAATTGCAACCATAAAATAAAAAAAAAATTTGGTTTTCCTACAAAGGTTTTGCCAGGTAGTTTTACAGGTTTTACCGGGTTCTTTAAAGGTTTTGCCAGATAGTTTAAGTCTTTTTGCCACATTGTTTTAGAAGTTTTTCTGAGTTGTTTTTAGGTTTTGCCAGTTTGTTCAAGAAGTTTTAAAAGATTTTTTAAAAAGATTTTGCCCAGATGTTTAAGAGTTTTAGCCAGATTTTTAAAGAGGCTTTTTCAGGTTGTTTTTCAGATTTAAGAGGTTTTTCCAGGTTTTTTTTCCAGGTTTTGCCAAGTTCATTAAGAATTTTTGCAAGATTTTTTTAGAAGTTTTTCCAAAATGTTTTTCAGGTTTTGTCATGTAGTTTTTCCAGGTTTTGATAAGTTGTCCAACAGGTTTGGATAGAATATTTAAAAGATTTTGCTTAGTCATTTCACAGGTTTTATCTGGTTGTTTAGAGTTTTTTTCAAGGTGTTTCAGGAGTTTTGTCAAGGTGTTTAAGGGGTTTAGCAAAGGTGTTTTAGAGATTTTTCCAGGTTAATTTAGAGGTTTTCCAGTTTTTTTAGAGGTTTTGCCAAGGTGTTCTGGAGGTTCTGCTATGATATTTTAGAGGTTTTGCCAAGGTGTTTTTTTAGGTTTATAGTTTGCTTTAGAGGTTTTGCCAAGTTGTTCTAGAGGCTTTGCCAGGTTATTTTAAAGGTTTTACCATGTTGATTTTCAGATGTTCCAGTCTGTTTTAGAAATTTTGCCAAAGGTGTTTTAAAGGTTTTCACCAGGTTGTTTTAATGGTTTAATGCAATTTCAGCAGTGTTTTGCTCAGTACAATTCAAAAGAAAGAAATGTATTTCTTACTACTTAAAATGACAGGAAACACTTACAGTTTTAGACTATGTTTTGTCAAAACAGAAGCTATTTTAGCTGTGGAATGATATAAAGCAATGGTGTTTTACATGCCATTCAAGATTTTTTATTTATAGTCTGGTCATTCCAAATATAACCTGGAACTAATTGCAACAGAATTTATTTTTGTTGGTTTTAAAAAGCATGGATCCCGAAGTTTCAGAAAAAAAGTCCGCATAAATAAGACACCGGTAAAAATTATTTTGCAGGCATTTTATGTTGCACTATTTTGTCGCTTTGTATATGGCTTTTATAGGCCCCCGTATTCAATGTAAACATAAACTTCCGGTTCAGATAGGTTAAAAATACGGACAAAATTAATTAAAAACACTGTGCAAAATTTGACTACAGAAGGTAATCTGTCATTCTTGTATAGATTTATATATACCTACCATACATTTCAGAATAAGTTATTTTTAAGTAACCACTGCTTCTGAATTGAGGGGGGGGGGAGGGGGTTAATTCGGAAAGGTCACATGGTGCACATTTGACGCTCCCATTCATATTCTGAATATATATTTGTAATATACATATTGATTTTTTTCCAAACATGCCGTCAGTTTAATCATTTAAGATCAAATTGTATAAGTAATTACTAACTGTGTACTGATAATGTTTGTAGCATATTTTTCATGTATGGAGGCCCAATGGGGTTATAAAAATGATATCAAAATTTAAATTGTATTAAAAATTTTCCTTGCTGTATGTTATCATAATGCTTCAAATTAAAGATTTTACAATAAATTAACCATGTTTTTGTTTGTTTTTATATTGAAATATTCAGTTTTGGAATGGTGTAGGATTAAATTTATTAATTATTTATGGGCAATATATATATAATTCTAAATAACTTTTTCTTGTATTTTCAAAGGATATAGAGAAATAAAAAAGTTACAGATGTTTCATTTTCATATTTATATTTATTGTTTAAAATTAAAAACCTTTAAACATGAATGATACTTAACTTTATAAAGAATTAACTTAAATATTAAAATTTTTATTGACTTTAAGATGAACATTTGACATTACTCTTCTATAACAAAGCAATTTCCAGTAACTTGTTACACTTCTATCTTGATATCAAATCAAACTTTTTGTTTTAGAAATTCTTTTTTTTTTTCTTGCTGAATTCCATCAAATCAAGAATAAAGAGTAACCTTACACATTGGAATATTTCTTTTACAAAATGATTTTTTTACTGCACTGTTAAATGAGTGTTCTTCATTCATTCATTTTTTTTAAAAAAAATTATTTATTATTATCTTTAAAAAAAATTTAATTTTTAAAAAAAAAATTAATTTCATAAATAAAATGACATTTCCTTGACTTATCATGCAATATATCTTTAGTCTTAAGTCTCTCACAAATAATTGGAATTTATTTTTTTAGGTAAAATTTCTATCAGATTTAAGGCATTCAAGGGAATTGTGTGTTATGATAAAATTCAACTGAGACTGCAATGAAGATAAATTAAAATTTGTTTTCCATAGAATCAGTGAACAAATTCTTCACACAGAAAAACGGCTTTACGATTTGTCAGTTTTATATGAGGAAAAAGATTTTGTAAATTTTCAGTTTTCTAGATAAAATCTTTACATGGGAAATAAAGTTATATTAATTTTGCAGTTTAAATAAGGCAGTGAAATACAATATAATAGCAAAATAATGTTGTTTGTTTTGTCAAATAAAACATTTCATTTTCTGAATATTATTGGAGTAAAATTGATACTCATGACAACCACTAATAAAGCATTTAAACAATTTAATTATGCTTCTATTAAGTCATTAAATTTACAATAAAGGATGGAAATTTTATATTGTTTGTAAATAGTTTTTGTCAAAACCTGTTCTAAAACATTTCTGACATATTGACTTAATATCAATTTTGAGGAAAAACAGTTTTTTTTTTTTTTTTTGTTTAAATAAATTTTCAAATATAAAAATAAAACATCTATAATTCTGGTTTATTTTCCAATATATCACTAATTTACTTTGCACACATTTTAAGTTCAAAGCTCTACCTTGTCTGTTTCACTTTTTTTACCTTCTTGATAACAAGAGATTACCAAGTTCTTTTAGCCGTTTTGGTCTTCCTTTAATTACAGAGTTTTCCGATTTCAAAATTTCATGTTTCTAATTTTCCCTATCTTTTCCATTGTTAATTGTCTTGTGTTTCCTGAGGTCAGTTGGTTTTGGTGGCGAAGTGCAGGCTTACAGATCACAATGCCTCTCACTGCCTAGATTAAAATCCAACTTACAACAGATCAAAGCATGAGAAAGTTTGTCAGTTCACTTACCAAAGGTTGTTAGTTTTCTTTAGGCACCATTTCAAAACGAACTGCTTCAATACTAATGAAACAATTTTTACTGAGTTGTAAATCACTAAATCACAATTATTTGATTGTAATATCAAAATTCCAAAAAATCCCTTTTATAATTTCTTTTCTTTTATTTTTTTTTAAATTTCATATTTATTAATTTATTTTTTTTGGGGATCTGGATATTGTCATCAACTTCTAGATTTATCTACAGAATGTGCTAGACGGGAATAAAAACAGTCATAGGATTTCAATAACAATATATACAATCAATGTGTCTCATGACTTTATGAGATATGAAAACATGCAGACAAATCGTTACATGTATGACACAAAGTACATTGGGGAGACAAACAAGAGTATATGCATACAAATCGACGAAGCAGAAGAGCAAAGATGGACAGACGAGACAAAAGCAATCAATATAAGCCGAGGCATAAAATCGCTAGACAACAAATTAAACATTAACACACTCAATCAATCTATATGTCTGTAAGATTTTAATATTTTTATTCTATCAACACTCACAGACAGGAAAAACAATTTTTCTCGTATCCTGTATCATTAGAAAGCAACCACATAATCATTACAGCCACAAAATTAAAACTCATATTCTACAACATCTCATCTTTACAATCTTATACATAATCCAGAATCTCACTGACTTTTAGATTATCTGCATTATTGTCATGTTAATTTGAATTGTTCAGTATTATCTGTAATACACAGATGCTACCCAAAAATTACCACATAATTATCCTTCTAAAAAGCAGCTGTAGTTCAACTTCAAGAAGTATCTAAGAAACTCAATGAATGCTTCAAACAAGGATATATGTAAATCACTTTTATTTTAATCTGAAGCCACTTTGGTATTACTTTCTTCATCATTCTTTTTTTTTTTTTTAAATTTCTGAAAATCAGAAAAATTTACAAAAAGGTAATTTAAAATAATTTCTGCAACTGTCATCATGAGACTGGAATCTATTTATGATTTCCGAGTACAAGAACTATCAACATGATTAAAAATCACACTCAATAATGTTATGGAATAAATCATCTTTTTGAAGTTAATAATAGTAAGTGTATTTCCTTACTTTACTTTAAACTGTGGAAAACATTTACATATTCCTCGTACAAATAATAACAAGAGGCCTATGGGCCTTAACGCTCACCTGAGGATATGGCCAAAATCATTTGCAAAAATATATACAATATTCTAATATACAAGCCTATACAAAAAGTTAATAGTTTTCAAGATAATTAACCATTTGAGTCTTCTTATGCATCTATGACCTTGACCTTTAAATGTAAGATCTTGAATCTTATATCAGAATGTTGCATATCAATTCCTAAAATATGCCAATATACATGCCATTACAATGACCTTTGGTCAGGTGGGCTAAAAATCCAACTTGTAGTTAAGATCTACAGCCCTGTTCTATGCAGATAATTATGGCTACTTAAAATTGCTTAATTATCTCCACAAAAATCTCTAATCAATGTATGAGACTCAATGGCCAAGTGGTCTATGTTGTTTGCTTATATTGATCACAGTGTCTCTTACTGCCTAGGTTTGTACCACTTGGGCACATCCAAGTCTGAGAACTTCCCTGCACCTTTCCAGAACTGATCACTCATAAAGTATAAGTTCTGGTATAGCAGTATAAACACTCTACTTGAAAATCTGTTTAAGGAGTAGTATTTGTTTAGTCTGCTGCTACCAAACAAATAATTTTTCAAACTACCAATAAAATGGATAATTGGCACTTTAAATATTAATGTGAACATTTTGCAAAGTTTATTTAGTGTAGCACCTGCAATCAAATCCCACAATTCCATTTACATATCATTCACTTTCCCCTCATAATGACCTATCAATCTCTGTACAAATCAGTGCTTACAGAGGAAGGTTACCCTTTCTCAATCTTAACATTGTGTTTATTTAAGTATAGAATATAGATCTCATTCCTAATACTCTGGGTTAATGATTTTTATTGTCCATGTAATCTAAAGTTGAAGATGGACCTGTCGTATCCACAATAAAATCTACTGTAATATTAGCAGACACCTTATTATCAACAATTTCAGATTAGTAATCTGCAGTTTAAAAATGGACATGTAATTAGCAGCCTTAATCATGTTCCTTTAGGGTGTATATATATAAAGATCACATGCATTCATAATGAAGTCTGCTGTAATTAGCAGCCTTGTGATCAAGAAAATCAGTTGTACATTGAAGTTAATTAAGTATATTGATGAATAATAAATGTGGTTTCAGACAAACATAGAAACCTTAGTTTGTTTGTAATCATGTAAATTATGTATTACCGATTGATAAAATGTCTAATTGATTTATCAATTGATTGATTGACTGACTGATTGATTGATTTATTGACTGATTGATTGATTGATTTTTTCTAAATTCAACAAGGCTAATGTAATTAAAATCAATTTAAGGGACCTATTTATCTTGATGTTAATACATCTGAACCACACTGGGGTTAAAACTCTGGAATCATAATAGGCTGACTTGGTGGTTAATACATATGGGCATAGCAGTATCAATACCTGTGGATCATGCAGTGGTTGATATCTCTGGCATAGCAGTATCAATACCTGTGGAGCATGAAGTGGTTGATATCTCTGGCATAGCAGTATCAATACCTGTGGATCATGGAGTGGTTGATATCTCTGGCATAGCACTCATCAATACCTCCGGATCATGCAGTGGTTGATATCTCTGGCATAGCAGTATCAATACCTGTGGATCATGAAGTGGTTGATATCTCTGGCATAGCACTCATCAATACCTCCGGATCATGCAGTGGTTGATATCTCTGGCATAGCAGTCACCAATACATCTGGATCATGAAGTGGTTGATATCTCTGGCATAGCAGTCACCAATACATCTGGATCATGAAGTGGTTGATATCTCTGGCATAGCAGTCACCAATACCTCTGGATCATGAAGTGGTTGATATCTCTGGCATAGCAGTCACCAATACATCTGGATCATGAAGTGGTTGATATCTCTGGCATAGCAGTCACCAATACATCTGGATCATGAAGTGGTTGATATCTCTGGCATAGCAGTATCAATACCTGTGGATCATGAAGTGGTTGATATCTCTGGCATAGCACTCATCAATACCTCCGGATCATGCAGTGGTTGATATCTCTGGCATAGCAGTCACCAATACATCTGGATCATGAAGTGGTTGATATCTCTGGCATAGCAGTCACCAATACCTCTGGATCATGAAGTGGTTGATATCTCTGGCATAGCAGTCACCAATACCTCTGGATCATGAAGTGGTTGATATCTCTGGCATAGCAGTCACCAATACATCTGGATCATGCAGTGGTTGATATCTCTGGCATAGCAGTATCAATACCTGTGGATCATGAAGTGGTTGATATCTCTGGCATAGCACTCATCAATACCTCCGGATCATGCAGTGGTTGATATCTCTGGCATAGCAGTCACCAATACATCTGGATCATGAAGTGGTTGATATCTCTGGCATAGCAGTCACCAATACCTCTGGATCATGAAGTGGTTGATATCTCTGGCATAGCAGTCACCAATACCTCTGGATCATGAAGTGGTTGATATCTCTGGCATAGCAGTCACCAATACATCTGGATCATGAAGTGGTTGATATCTCTGGCATAGCAGTCACCAATACATCCGGATCATGAAGTGGTTGATATCTCTGGCATAGCAGTATCAATACCTGTGGATCATGAAGTGGTTGATATCTCTGGCATAGCACTCATCAATACCTCCGGATCATGCAGTGGTTGATATCTCTGGCATAGCAGTCACCAATACATCTGGATCATGAAGTGGTTGATATCTCTGGCATAGCAGTCACCAATATCTCTGGATCATGAAGTGGTTGATATCTCTGGCATAGCAGTCACCAATACCTCTGGATCATGAAGTGGTTGATATCTCTGGCATAGCAGTCACCAATACATCTGGATCATGCAGTGGTTGATATCTCTGGCATAGCAGTATCAATACCTGTGGATCATGAAGTGGTTGATATCTCTGGCATAGCACTCATCAATACCTCCGGATCATGCAGTGGTTGATATCTCTGGCATAGCAGTCACCAATACATCTGGATCATGAAGTGGTTGATATCTCTGGCATAGCAGTCACCAATACCTCTGGATCATGAAGTGGTTGATATCTCTGGCATAGCAGTCACCAATACCTCTGGATCATGAAGTGGTTGATATCTCTGACATAGCAGTCACCAATACATCTGGATCATGAAGTGGTTGATATCTCTGGCATAGCAGTCACCAATACATCTGGATCATGCAGTGGTTGATATCTCTGGCATAGCAGTCACCAATACCTCTGGATCATGCAGTGGTTGATATCTCTGGCATAGCAGTCACCAATACCTCTGGATCATGCAGTGATTGATATCTCTGGCATAGCAGTCACCAATACATCTGGATCATGCAGTGGTTGTTATCTCTGGCATAGCAGTCACCAATACATCTGGATCATGAAGTGGTTGATATCTCTGGCATAGCAGTCACCAATACATCTGGATCATGCAGTGGTTGATATCTCTGGCATAGCAGTCACCAATACCTCTGGATCATGCAGTGGTTGTTATCTCTGGCATAGCAGTCACCAATACCTCTGGATCATGCAGTGGTTGATATCTCTGGGTATAGCAGTCATCAATAACTCTGGATCATGCAGTGGTTAATATCTCTGGGTGTAGCAGTCATCAATAACTCTGGATCATGCACTTATAAAGCCATGCAGATCAATACTTAAGGGGCCATTCAAAGGTAAATAGCTCAAAGGCATTCAATGGCCAATTTTGCATGACCACAAAATAGTAAACACAGTAAAATGGTGAATATCTCAGGGTCATACAAAGGTTAAAACCCAAAAAAACATTAAAAACAAGAGGCCCATGGGCCTTAACGCTCACCTGAGGATATGGCCAACCTGAGTATATATCTCATAACAGAATGATTACCATATCAATTTTTACAATATTCTAATATACATGCCAATACAAAAAGTTAATAGTTTCCAAGATAATTAACAATTTCAGTCTTTTTATGCACCTATGACCTTGACCTTTGAATGTATGACCTTGAGCCATATATCAAAATGTTCGTCATGTCAATACCTACAATATTCTAAAATACATGTCTATACAAAAAGTTTATAGTTTTCAAGCTAATGCACAATTTTAGTTTTCATTGGCAGAAAAATAACATTTCAGGGGCAACAACTCCTACATGTATTATCATACAGTTACGAAACTTTGTACCTCTTTACATTTTGTCATGCTGAACATTTTAACAATGTTTTGATATTATATATCTCTTAAAATTTTGAAGAAAATAGCCTAAAACTGCACAAATTACAAACTAGGTCATGACCTTGAACTTTGACCTTGACCCCATTTTGAAGGTTATTTCAAGAAAAAGTCAAAACTGAAAATCCCATGTCAATATCTATTCATATAGTCAAGTTATAACAATTTGAAGCTATTTTACGAAATTTTTAAAATTAAACGCAAAAACGCGTAACCTAATTTTTTACCAAATTTCACGAAATGAACAATTTATAAGCTTAAGACCCTAGAGAAGCCAAATATCACATCAGATTTTTTCTACCATCTTCGCTTTCGGAGAAGAAGATTTTTTAAGTTTTTTTGAACCATAGGTCACCTTGACCTAGTTTTGGGAGCTAGGACAACGTCATGAACAAATCTGAATTGCACTGGCCCATATATGCATCTGACCAAGTTTCATTGATATCCACCTTGTAGTTTCAGAAAAGAAGTCGAAAATGTAAAAGTTTACGCCGCGGACGACGACGACGACGACGACGACGACAGACAAATTTTGATCAGAAAAGCTCACTTGAGCCTTCGGCTCAGGTGAGCTAAAAATAATATCTAAAGGACATACAGTGTTAAAACCAAAAGGTCATACAGAGGGGTCATACATATGCCCTTGCAATGGTTAATACCTCAAGGCACTGGTCAATACCCAAGAATCATAACATGTTCTATATCTCAAGGTCAATTAGCGATCAAAGCCTCAAAGTAGTAGTCAATGCCTCAAATACCATGCAGTTGTATTTTAAATACTTCAAGTTCATGTAGTGGTTAATACTTAAGAGACATGCCATATTTAAAATCCCATGGTCATGCACTGGTTAATATCCTAGGGAAATGATTTAATCAATACTTCAAGATCGTTCAGTGGTTAAAGACTCAAGGTAGTACAGTCTAACTTGTGTTAGCGGCCACTTGTATAAAGCGGCCACTTGTCTATAACGGCCATATCTTATTCCCCCCGATGAATTTTGTTCTTTATTTCACCTCTATATAGCAGTCACTGTCTTATGCGGCCAGTGGCCACCATTTTTCCGACCCCAAGCTTCAACAGAACTGTCTATAGCGGCCATTTGCAATGTTTATGAAACTTCGTCAGTTTCATGAAATTTCCGGAACCAGTCGACTTAAAACAAAAAATCCCATAATGCAAATCTGTTTATATGTATCTAAGCGGCCACATTGGGTAAAGCTTACATCCCGATAAGACATTGACATTTTTTAAATTTTATAACATGCAGCAATATTTGATGTTTTTTTCTTTATGTCATAGTTAACAAAATGCATTGACTTTAGAACAGCAAGTAGAATTGTTTAATAAATCTGAAAAGGAGAAATTAAGTACTAGGAAACTCGCGAAAGTAATGGTGTTGGACGAACCCAAATCAAAGCTGTGTTATCAGACTATGAAGCAAATGTATCTTGAGAAATAAACCGTATGTGCCGTTCTACTGCTAATGGACATTAATTGTAAAGCGTAAAAAGTCATTTCGGCAACGATATGTTTTTGGCACCAATTTAAATTCAATTCGGCACTGACTACGATTAAATTCGGCACCAGAAAAAAATATTTTATTATTTATTTTATGTTTGTGTACGATTTTTATATTAAAAATTAATAGTTATTTTTAATTCAGATATGTAAACAGTAAATTTGACAGTTACAAATGACACAGATAATCACTGCTCTGATCACTAAACCGTGTAATTCATTATATAACAACTTCCTTTGAAGTCTGAATTAGCAAGAGTGTGATATGGGGTCTGAAGTGACCTAATTATGTTTGTATAGGTGTAAGGAAGAGTGATAAGAATAATTCTTCACTATGCAACACCCCTATACCTAGCAAAAAAAGAGAGAGAATAGATCATTTAGACATATTAATGTTTCCAGGCCGGTGTGGTGCAAAGGATTTGTAAATTCCTGAAAAAGTTGAATAAATTGATGTTAAAAAAATGTATTTTTTTTTTTCTTTGTTAATCTCAAGTTAAAAAAGAAACAATTTCATGGTTAGCTATATTCAGTTTAATTTGGGTACTAAAATGAATAAAATAAGAACGGTTCAGATAATAATTTTTGATGATCCTTGATCAGAGAACTTGTCTATAAAGGCCACCTGTCTATAAAGGCCACTTTGGCCACATCCCTTGAGTGGCCTTTATAGACAGGTTTCAATGCCATGAAATATTAATACTTCAGGGACATGCATACCTTAGGGACATGCATTTAGCATTCACCTCAAGGTCATGAACATCACCATGTTCCGGTCTATCCAAAAGCTTACCAAATGGATACCAACAGAAATTCTGGTTTTAATAATGCATTATTGACATGCAACCAATATATTTGTAGCACTGCTTTATGCCATCAATGAAGAACTAACTAGCTTCCCCAATTGTACAATTCATCTTTATGAACTTATCAAAGTTTCACTTGCATTATTGATGCATTTTAACAGAAATTATAACAATCGTGAAAAATGAATGAGAAAATAGATCAAATTCAAAGATATTCAGAGTTTAAAATTTTTAATTCAGCACAATTTATATTTTACTAATTATAAATACAATCCTTTAAAAAATAACCTGCATTCTTATATTGAACATAAACATATTTTTCAAATTTTAAAAAAATTGTTTTATTTTTTAATATCAAGAAAGGTAATATAGCATGATGTATAAATTCATCATCATAGACTATTAGAGATTTAACAAAGCACAATTTCGTGACACAAATTTAATTTACAGTATCATTATACCACATTTATTATCTAATTGATGGCAGTTTTATCATTGACATTTTCCAAATTTTTAAAATCACATACAAATTTAATTTCCAATTTTTTCTTTTATTTTCTAATTTCCACTTGTCTCCTCTAAAATTAATGTGATTCTGTTAAAAATAGCATCTTAAATTATCCAATCAATGGTATCCTTGATGTTATAATTACCCGTGTTTAAAGATAGTAAAATAATTATTGTCTGTTATTTTAGGTTCAGTTAAAATATAGTGATAACTCTCTTGCAAGTAAAAATGGGCCATTTTACATTATGTTCTATTTGTTTGATAGGTGTAGAACATGAAGATCAGAACTGGAACTAGAATTATCAAAAGGGACAAATACCCCAAAGCACCTACTTGAATACCAAAGAGCAATAACTCTGTAAATACAGGGTTATGGTCCCTGATTGCTGCACATCACCTTTATATTAGATGTACCAGTATATCTATACCATGAAAAAAAGTTTGTAACTATTATACTTTAGAAAAAAATGTATTACAGCCAGGACAAAGTGAAGAGACATATAGACAGATAAAGATGGACAGATAAAAAGGGCAACTGATTTATATTCCAAACCATCATCTGCAAAGGTATAATTATATTTAAAAAGTGAAAAGTAAAGTGAGCACTTCCTTATATTTTTTAAACAAAATAAAGCACTAATGAAGTCTATTTCTTTCTTTTATTTTAAATTTTCTATTTATTAGAGTTATATGTATTGGATTAAATAACAAAGACAATAAGATAAGAACAATCAAATTATTCATTTGTGTCTGGTTAAGAAAATAGTAGTAAAGAAATAACAAATCATGAGTAAATGATCCATCAACAGAGCAGATTGCAATTTGGGAGATCTTCAAAAAATTTTAAAAAATTAGAAATTAGACAGAATTATGTTATCAGAAACTTTCACAGTCAGCATCTGTGTTGCCTAATAATGCCATATATATTTATATAAAGGGTTACATAATTTAGGCTTCAGATTAGACAGGAAAGTTCTACAGCCAGTTGAACTGCTGTAATGATAGCTTACAAACTGACCAGTTTACATACAATAGCTCATAGAAAATTTATTCAGGAAACTTTTACTTCTGGTTCCTGCTGTTATGATACCCAATACACTAATATGTTTACACAACAATATCACTATCAGTTAGCCACAAAATATCTGTACAGGGAACTACATGTATTATAGCAAGTATCTGTAAGTATATACTGAATGGGTTACAGAACAATACAGTGTCTTTTTTACCAGTTTTGGGAATGGGGCCAGGGTTTGTGCAATTTGAGTCAAATTGGGAAATTTTTATGTTGCAACCCCCTACCCCCCCCCCCACCCCCACCCCCCCCCCCCCCCCCCCAAAAAAAAAAAAAAAAAAAAAAAAAAAAAAAAAAAAAATTACACAACGTTGATGTGTATGAAATGATAAATTATACTGAAATACAAATCACATTTTAAATCATAATAATGTATTTATTTTCTCTTTCAGGACAATAAATTTGATAAATTAACAGCAAGATTTTTTTGGCATCACATTTTTTGAATCTGTAAATGACTTCAACTTCATTTGAGATCACAAAGGGGTAATTTTATTTGTAACTATTTAGTCACTGACCCAGATACTCAAAAATAAAAATTTCGATATGATTGGGAATTTACAGTCCAAATTTGGGAAATTTCTAGTCTTTTTGTGATTGGGAATGGGGCCCAATTTTAACCCCAAATTAAGCCAAAAAAAAAAATCACTGCAATATAGGCTATTGATTATTCACAGATATTGGTATATGAAACTTCCACAGCTACTATAATGATACCAGATATAATGTCAATATAATATATAGATTAGTTATGGAATATTGGTACGTGGAAACTTCCACAGCTACTATAATGATACTAGATATAATGTCAATATCAGATATAGATTAGTTATGGAATATTGGTACATGGAACTTCCACAGCTACTTTAATGATACCAGATATACTGTCAATATCAGATATAGATTAGTTATGGAATATTGGTATGTGGAAACTTCCACAGCTACTATAATGATACCAGATATAATGACAATATCAGATATAGACTAGTTATGGAATATTGGTATGTGGAAACTTCCACAGCTACTATAATGATACCAGATATAATGACAATATCAGATATAGATTAGTTATGGAATATTGGTACGTGGAAACTTCCACAGCTACTATAATGATACCAGATATACTGTCAATATCAGATATACAGTAGATTAGTTATGGAATATTGGTATGTGGAAACTTCCACAGCTACTATAATGATACCAGATATAATGTCAATATCAGATATAGATTAGTTATGGAATATTGGTACGTGGAAACTTCCACAGCTACTATAATGATACCAGATATAATGTCAATATCAGATATAGATTAGTTATGGAATATTGGTACGTGGAAACTTCCACAGCTACTATAATGATACCAGATATAATGACAATATCAGATATACATTAGTTATGGAATATTGGTATGTGGAAACTTCCACAGCTACTATAATGATACCAGATATACTGTCAATATCAGATATACAGTAGATTAGTTATGGAATATTGGTATGTGGAAACTTCCACAGCTACTATAATGATACCAGATATACTGTCAATATCAGATATACAGTAGATTAGTTATGGAATATTGGTATATGAAACTTCCACAGCTACTATAATGATACCAGATATAATGACAATATAAGATATAGATTAGTTATGGAATATTGGTACGTGGAAACTTCCACAGCTACTATAATGATACCAGATATAATGACAATATCAGATATAGATTAGTTATGGAATATTGGTACGTGGAAACTTCCACAGCTACTATAATGATACCAGATATAATGACAATATCAGATATAGATTAGTTATGGAATATTGGTACGTGGAAACTTCCACAGCTACTATAATGATACCAGATATAATGACAATATCAGATATAGATTAGTTATGGAATATTGGTACGTGGAAACTTCCACAGCTACTATAATGATACCAGATATACTGTCAATATCAGATATAGATTAGTTATGGAATATTGGTATGTGGAAACTTCCACAGCTACTATAATGATACCAGATATACTGTCAATATCAGATATATGGCAGATTAGTTATGGAATATTGGTATGTGGAAACTTCCACAGCTACTATAATGATACCAGATATACTGTCAATATCAGATATACGGTAGATTAGTTATGGAATATTGGTATGTGGAAACTTCCACAGCTACTATAATGATACCAGATATATTGTCAATATCAGATATAGATTAGTTATGGAATATTGGTATGTGGAAACTTCCACAGCTACTATAATGATACCAGATATAATGACAATATCAGATATAGATTAGTTATGGAATATTGGTATGTGGAAACTTCCACAGCTACTATAATGATACCAGATATACTGTTAATATCAGATATACATTAGTTATGGAATATTGGTATGTGGAAACTTCCACAGCTACTATAATGATACCAGATATACTGTTAATATCAGATATACATTAGTTATGGAATATTGGTATGTGGAAACTTCCACGGGCAGTACCTGCTGAAATGATACAAAATATACTGAAATATTTCCACACCATTAGATATATTAAAGTATTGACATCAATATTTCAACAGTTAAGAGGTGAATGTTCTGAATATGGATATAGAAGCAATTAAAATGGATATGAAAGTAATTAAGTGGAAACCAAGAAACACGAAAGCCATTTAAATGTAAAATACAGATTGTATATTTATCCATAAATGTCAGTCCACTCTCTGTCATTTTTTAACATCTGGAATGGCATTTATACTCATCCTCAGCATAACATTTTATCTTGGTAATTACGGAACAGTTGATGTGTTATGATATTAGCTACTGGTAAGCTTTAAGGCAAAATCGAAGATAATCTTATTAATTCCCTTTTGGGTTGTTAAATGAAAGGAACATAATAAAATAAACAGTGATTTGCAAGGGTTAAATACACACAACCCACTCTTGTAATTGATTGGCTAGTTCTGAAGAATCCAACAAGTGACAGGATCAAATTAGGTTATACACGTAACCAACCTCGTATTACCTAATAATCTATATCATGATAAACTAATTACGACCACTGTCTATTTGATTCTAAGATGAGTGATTGACTTTTTAAAGACTAATGCAACAGTATTTTTTAAAATACTAAATATCTTAGGACCAATGAAATACTGATCAATCAAGATTTCTGACAAATTCCATAATCTTTGCCTTAGGGTTGTGTTACAGGAAATGAGATACATGTGGTTTTTGTCTCCTTACATGATACAAAATAGAATTAACTGAAGTCGTGCAAACTAATAAGGTCTCCAGCTTGAACACATGTGTTTTTCCTTGGAATTGAGGGTTTTTCTCCCATGCTAAAGCATTTAACAAAATTAAAAATTTTAACTTTAAGCTAAGCTTCGTAAATACCTTATCATTTGGGTCCATTTTTTGAAATTTATTTTCACATAATATTGTTTAAAATGAGTAAGATCCTGTAATGAAAACATAAATTTTTGAATTTTTAATTCCATGATATAAGATATAAAGAGTCTGTCCACATACTAGAGAGCTGAATGCCAATGCCATTAAACCAGGATTAAAGGTCAAGAATTCTCCTTATGCAAGATTGCAGGAATTTAATATTGGAGTCAACAATGTTGATTAAGTGAAGTAATCTTGATAAGAAAAGTTAAACTCTATTTAAAAATGAAATTAAACAGTCAAATGTAAGTAAGTCGAATGCTTTCTACATCAACAAGTGTAATAATGATTTTTATTTTAAGTCAAAATTTTTTCACTAACTAAGTTTATAAAGGTGAATTTTGTAACGCTATTTAAACCTGGATGATAGGAGGCAATTGGATTATACATAAGCTGACACTGTCAATCACTTGACCAAGGTTAAATGTTAATTTATGCTCTTGCCAACACTCAAAACTGATAAAATCTTGCTTAATTAAAATGGTCTTTAAGATAAAAATGAAAATCAAGATCCTAAGCATATTTAAGGCACTATGAAGTTTAAAAAATGAGTCTATCTATACCTACTAAAGAATAATGTTTAATGGCACTGCGCTATGTTTACTGCATTTTTAACATTAAACATCACATAAGTGATTTCATCTCTTTGAAAGAAAGATTTTTTCTACTGCAATTATTGATCTAATCACAAGTTCATAATTCATGTGAGTTGTGTGTTTCTGATTATTTCATGCAGCCTTCAAAAATTCAATATATTTGTCCACATTGTCATAGATAAAGGTCACAAACTGTTGTGATGATATGGAAAATAAACTTCTCACTTTGGATCCACCAAGATCAGACGCAATTTAGAAGAGACATCATATGGCTAATATATCCCTGACAATATTTTGTGATCTAGTACTATTACATTTTATCCCCATTATGGTCTCATGGGATGCTAGAAAAATTTTGATGTCAAGTGTAAATAAATAGCATGACATTATTGACAATTATTGACAAGTTGGTAGAGTGCTTGCTTCGTATGTGGGAGGTTGGGGTCAAACCCTATCCTGGTCTGACCAAGACCTGAAAAAAGGTTGTAGCTGTTCTTTTGCCAAATACTCAGCGTTAAGAGATGAAAAATCACTGGGTCCTTCGCAGAAACCTTAAAAACCAATACCCTGTGTCACAGAAGGCATGGCAAGGCATGGTAAAGAACTCTTCCAGCACATTGCCTTGAGTGCACTGCAAAGGTCAAAATCTCTGCCACTTCACCTACAGCTGGATACAATCAATCAATAAATCAATCAGTCATTGACAAGTTGAAAACAACTGAAACATCTAATTTTGGACAGGCCCATCTTTGTTATTCATTTCAGTATGATCCTTCTATGATTCATTAGTTATTCATAACACAAAACCATAATAGTGATAACCCATAATTGTAATCACTACAGCTCTTTAAAAGCCTTTGATAATTCCAGTGAAAGTCAAAATATGCACAGCATTAAATAATTATGGAGTTTGGAGGCAAAGTTAAGGGAGTGGACTCTTAGTCACTTGATCTTTGGAAGCCAGGGAGATCGACATTAACTCCCTACTATAACTGGGCATAAAACCTGTGCGATTGTAGCAAGAACAGAACAAACTATAAATCAGGAATCTCTATTTAACAGTGATGTATTGATCATACTTGCAAGTAACAAGACAATAGATTATATCTGATCACATTTTCTGTATATCTGCATTTTGAGATTAACTTTAAAAGCCAATGGCAATTTCATGTATGGTGGGATTGTTTTTAATTTTCTGAAAATGGCAGGAAGATGTTGAACTGTCATTCTGATGGATCTTAAAACAAGTAATCACTTAAAAGAGGAAATTTGGTTTAAGTAAAAAAGAAGAAAAAAGAGGAAATTTAAAAGAGATCCACACTACACATCCAAGCCCTACTGTAAAATTAAATAGTGGATGAATTAACTTTCTGTCACACGATTCACAGATAATCAGATAAGAGATATGAGAAATAAAGGTCTATTTAAACCCATTTAAAACAGCCAAACCTTGAAGAGCTGACATTCTTTACTCTGAAAATTTTTTCTAATATTTAATTTGGCATGGCAGCAAATGTAGCATTCAAAAAGATAACAAGAAAAGCATCAAATGAACTGACTTTTTTAATTTGTTTCATAGTCAGTTGAATTAAATAGACACAGTGCAGCATGCTTCCACTCATCTAAAATATCAAATTCAAAATATTCTGTGAAACTAATGAACCATCAAGAAACATTGAAAGCAGACGTCATATATTACAGATTTTATTATATGGAGAACCATTAATATTTGTTGGGTTAAAATTTTGTGGTGTTTTGCAATTCTGAAAAAAAAATTGTTCCGAGAAAATTTCATGGAATTGAGTTTTGTGAAAATAAATCCCTTTACGGGCTTTGGCAATTAAAAATTTTCATTAACATTAAATTTCATGGTTTTTACTAACCAGACAAAATAGCAAGAGAACATCCGTAATTATGCAGTACTATATAAATCAAAATGAATGTGTATTGTCCAAAGTACAAGAGCCTAAACTGGTCTAAAAATAATAAAAATTGTCATTACAAATTTGTAGTTCAAATTTGAATTGAAATTGGACTACTTTACCAAAATGACTTTACTTACCGTACTTTAATGACTTTTGGACAAACTAGACAAAGACTTAAATAAAGGTTTAATTTGTTCTTAATATGTCGCAATTTTTACAGATCAACTTCAGAATAAAGGCTCCATGTGGGACTGAAATATTTGGCCGGTTTTCAGAGGGGCCGTTTAACAGGGCCTCATAAATCTGGTTATCCTATCTGGTCTGAATTTCATCCGTTTCAGAATGTTTTCAAACGGTGCATTGAAAAAATACAAAAAATGTTATTACATTCTCATAAGCATTGATCGTTCATATAATTCTTGAACTTAACAAGTACCTTGTGTATAAATCCACAGCTTACGAGCAGACAGGTTAATACAAAAAACTGTGCAATATCCAAAACAGATACATGTGCGCTGCTTGTGTTAGTAAGGAACACAGAGTACAGTATCCGGATGAAAATGAAATAATTCATTTTTCAAAATATAGTTTTATATGAATTGTATATGCTATTTACATAAAATGAAGCCAAAATATTATCACATCACTTAAAATAAGGACTGATTAGGTGCCGATTCGGTATTTTGGTATTTCTGGTGACCATTTTCTGGATCATGGTGACAGGAATGTTTTGATATTAAATAGTAATAATTTTTTAAAAAGTGTCTAAATAAAAAAGAAATTGATGATTTTTTAAAGAAAAAATATTTCTTAATATTTTTGCATTGCACAAGTGAAATAAACATAATTGTTTATAAAATGTTTTGATCACCATAATAAGAAAACCAATGACCTTATTCAAGTAAGGGGCACTTCATGAGTAAAAACCTCGAAGTTAAGAAATTAAAACCACCAAAAAGACATTAATTGCAATAATTTTATTATCGAATACTAAAGGAAACCATTTTAGATCGATTTAATTATTTATTCAAGTACATCTGCACATGTAATCTGGTCTACCGGCACAGTAATGTGTACATTACGACATGTAGTTATTTCAGTAATCGGATTAGTAAATAGAAAATCACTTGTTCGTTACGGTTCATTGATGCATTGTGACTCCCGAGGGCCGGTTTTTGGAAGTAATTTATTAAGATGTAACATGATTTCGGCACTTAAAAAAGGCTGGTGTTTGGAATTCAGAGGGACTGGTTTATGGAAGTTTATTTTAATATTAACAAAGAAGGTTAAAATTGGGACCGGTCTCGCATGATTGGTATGTGGAGGTGATCCGTTTTTAGAAGGGCCAGTATTTGGAAGTTGCACTGTATCAGTAGTACCAGAAAATGGCTCAGTAAAAAATACAAAAATCCATTATTGTTTATCTTCACTTCCCTATACTACAATTAAAACCACATTTTTTCATGTAAATTCTGTTATATATTCTTTAAAGATAGTTTGTATTTAATTATGTTTTAAATGTGTTTGATACCAGTTCAGGGAGGGGGTGGATTGAATAAGGCATTTATGCCATATACCTAGGCCTTTGCAAATTACTTTCATTGACTACTGCTAATAGGACTCTTACAGCAGTTATAATCAGTCTTGCTGAAATTAATACATACAAACATACATATATATATATATATATATATATATATAGAGAGAGAGAGAGAGAGAGAGAGAGAGAGAGAGAGAGAGAGAGAGCAAGTTCAAATAACCAGCCCTTTTGGGCCTTATTTTTTAGAATATCTCACAATATTGTACTGCTTTTTAAATTCTCTTTATGTTGCTGATTTCAAAGGAAAACTGTTGTATATGCAACTTTCTGATAATAAAATGGATTCATGATGAATCATGAACCAGACATTGACAATTTAATGAAAACAATGGGTGAAATGGGACCCATAACAATGAATTGCATATTGGCTGATAACATTCATGTGCAATTACAGTTTCTACCAGTGATGATTGAAAAATATTGTAACAAAGTTTATGTAATAATGTCAGTTTTGAGAGCCAGGAATTCAATTGATAATAGACATTACAGATAAACACTAATGTCATTGTCTGTGACAATGTGTTTGTGACAACAAGTGTTACACATATAACAAAGGAAATCCAACCCACTTGAATAAAAAGTCAGCAATTCACTTGCGTGTACCTAATTTTAAACAAAAACCACTTAAACTTGTATGTTTTGGTAATAGCATAGCATTTTTTTAAAAAGTTACAACTTAAGTTACGAGTGGTTCATAACTTCATACAAATTTGATTTTATTGGTGGGCAACAGTTAAGTGACCAACTTTGGGTCAGATTTAAAACTTTAAAAATTGTATTGTATGATGTTTTCCCCAATAATCACTTTGTATTTATAAAAATGACCCATCAGGAATCATATGAATGACAAGTGACCTTAACAAATGATACACCTATTTAATAGTAGGCATAACAAAGACAACTAAAATATTATATTCTAGAAGCAGAAGCACATTAATCAATCATGTTGTGAACAACTACATGCAAACACTTGTAGTTCTATTTATGTATCTAGTCCAGAATCTGATCAGCTACTCAAATAACTTCAGTTTCTACATTAAATTCAGCTATAATGAATCTTTGGCAGGTGATGATTTATGAACTATTTAATACTAGTAATATTGAAAAATTAAAATTTAAAATTTATTACATTCATTATGTGATGGACAGAATTCTATTAGGTTTGATTACTTAATATTGATTTTTTGTTTTGTTTTATCCTTACTCACACCAATCATACATTTACAATTAATGATTAGTTATTTATAGTTATTCTTTGAAATCTGAATACATTTGTTCATGGACGTTTATCTCTTCCTTTCAATCGATTTATAAAGTGCTTGCCATCTGTTTTTATGACTCCAAATTGAATTAATTGCTTTTAATTGGTTGTTTAATTGTTCTCCTGCCTTCAGTTTCTTATTTGACACTAGTGTATCAAAGCTCCTCAAGTGAGATTAAGGTAAAACTTTGAGTCTCAAACATTATTATTTTTATAATGATGTTCCTCTACTATTCAACTTACTGGATTGGTATATTGATATAGAAAAAAATTTCCAATTTCAAAATTTCAAAAGTGAAAGCCATTTAATGAGTTTGGTAAGCTTAATCTACAAGATGATTCGTAACCCTAGCAAGTTTGTTTTTTTTTTTTTTTTTAAAAAAAACTCTATTGGCATAACAAAAATTTGGTTGGTTGTACTAAATGTTGTTTTTACAATAAGTGACAAGAACTTTTTTTAATGTAAACTGAGATTCTTGTTGCATGTTGAAGAGGTATATATCATCTGATTTAAAACAAATGAATGCCTTCTTATTATCTTCTGTGTGCTGGTATGCTTGCCCACTTCATTACATATAAAAAAGATCATTTAGTCTATTTTACTTGTACCAACTGAACCAAAAAACTGAAGTGTGAAGGAAAAGTGTAATGATTTCCAGTACAACATTCCACAAACTACAAGCTTAACAACACATGATTACAACATTCCAACAACTGTATGCTTAACAGTAACATGATAACAACATTCAAACAACTGCAAGCTTGAATATCATATGATTACGACATTAAAAAAAATGCAACAACTGCAAGCTTAACAGACCCATGATTACAACATTATAACAACTGCAAGCTTAACAGTCACGTGATTATAGCATTTAAAAAACTGGCATCTTTACAGTCACATAAATACAGCATTTAACAACTGCAATCTTTACAGTCACATGATTACAACAGTTAAACAACTGCAATCTTTACAGTCACATGATTACAACAGTTAAACAACTGCAATCTTTACAGTCACATGATTACAACAGTTAAACAACTGCAATCTTTACAGTCACATGATTACAACAGTTAAACAACTGCAATCTTTACAGTCACATGATTACAACATTTAAAAAAACTGGCATCTTACAGTCACATGATAACAGCATTTTAACAACTGCAATCTTTACAGTCACAAGATTACAAAATTTAAACAACCGCAATCTTTACAGTCACATGATTACAACAGTTAAACAACTGCAATCTTTACAGTCACATGATTACAACATTTAAAAACACTGGCATTTTTTACAGTCACATAATAACAGCATTTAAACAATGCAATCTTTACAGTCACATGTTTTTACACAATGATTTCTCACAATGACATAAATCAAAGTTTAAAGGATCCAACTTGGCTCAGTTTAAATTATTAGTATTTAATGTGCATCAAAATTCATGTAATCATGTTCAGTAATGTCGCTAGTGTATAAAAAATATCATAAAACTTTAATTCTTTCCAATAAGTATTTCCCTACTGCTTGAAAACTTATTCAACAAAATAATTTTTTGTAAATTTTTTTATGTATTTATTTTTTTGAAAACCATAATTTATTTATTTGTATTCCACAATTTATTCTTTTGCAATATATTTAATATTTGTACATGAAAAATAGCTCTGATATCTATTAAACATTATTCAAACATGATAAATAAAGTATGAACTAAAATGTGTTGGTAATAATTTTATTAACAGACCCAGAGGTATTAAAATGTTAATAATGACTAATGATAAATCCTTCAGAGTGGGTTGGAAGCAGCATTAGGGCACCATGAAACATGGATATCGTAAATGAATTTGTCATTTAGGCAACATGTTCAATATCAACCTATGTTACAAAAGGCTGTGTTTGATATCTAAAGGGTTAAAATTGAACTATTGTTTGATTTACTTAGACCCTCGGGAAACATTAACTGTTATCAGATCAAACAGTAGATCTAGACTGTTTCAACAAGCTGATTGGCAGCAATGGTTGTGTAGGGTGCCAGTTTTTATTGATGGTTGCTTCTGAGTGTGTGATGTGTATTTACTTTATTGTGATATTACTCAAAGACCAACAAAAATTATGTGTATACAAAGAAATATGCATTCATCATTCCTGAGCTATTGATGTTAGAAAATTTTTATTATTTTCTATTATGAAGTCTATATATCAAAGAATGGATGTTGTTCAAATATTGGATAACTTCTGAAGATTTGTTGAAGTTGTGAATATTATAGTGCACATTGTGAATCATTTGCAGTCAGATATTAATTTTGAACTTCAATAACCTGAATGTTTTATTCTATGAATAAAATGGATAACTTGAATTCATTATTTGGTTTTTTTTTCCCATTTATATTTTATATTTTATTATTTTTAAACAATGAAAGTCAAAATTGAAGTTTAGAATCCTTTGTTTACCGGTGTTTCATAATGCAAGACTGTATTTTATAATTTCCATAGAAGAAGGGCTTCCTTTTTGCATGTAAATGTGCCTGTGCCAAGAGATTTTGCTTAACTCTTTCTGAAACCATAAGTCTGAAATAACTACCATTTAGTTACATGTTTTTGAGATTCCAGTTCCTAATTTCACAGAAAAACTCCCCATTCATATGTTATGGTTATTAATCATCTCAACCCTCTTGAAAACCATTCATTATGCAAGATAGTTATTAAGCACATTAAAAGGTATAAATCTCTGTAATTTTGCACATAGCTGATGACATCTCGATATAGAGGAAATCATATTGACCGAGATATTAACTCTAATTTCATTAGATAACTCCTTGGTTTAGTTTCATAATAAAACAAAGCATTGATGTACATAAATGTGAGCTTCCAATGCAATCTAAATCATCCCGTAATCAACCCTCTGTAAGTGTTAATTTTTTCTGCACATTATATTTCAACCTTTCATATTTTTCAAGCCCTATATATTTTTTGTCAGATTGTAATCAGAAATAGACATACATTTCTAGTGTAGATTTTACAACAGAAAACTAATACAAGTGAATTTAAACAAGCTTGTAAAAAGACTGGCTCTTTTAATCTCTTAAAGTTACATTAAAGTTTTCCTAGGAAAAAATTAAGAATGGTACTGATCTGCTTAATTATGTTTCTAATGAACAATGTTACATTTGGTTCAATAATAAAAGCTCAAATAAATTTAGAAATTGCAGTAATTTCTCAGCAAGATGTTAGACCAAAGCTATGTCATTAAAAACCAGGTCATGTAAATACAACTTACAAAACAGTAAAATATGATAAATTAAACGAAATTTGCCAAATGTTTGTAAATTTGTCATTTTAATTTTGTAAGGGATAAGTAACACCATTGCAAATACATTTGGATATTAAAGAAGTACAATTAATGCAATTTGTTACCTCTTTGATTCATCTGAGTCTCTGTACATCAGTGTACATGCTCCAAACTAATAATGATCCATGCTCCAAGCTTATAATGATTATTGTTAAATATGTGACCAACATGTTAGAGGATTCCATTTAATTACAGCTAATAAGAATGAAATTTTAGAAAAAAAATCTTACAGGTCGTGATTTTAAGTTATCTATTAAAAAATATATTTTTTGAAAATACATGTAATAAAAAAAAAATTCAGAAAATTGAAAAACTTAATGCAGTTTCAATTCGATTAAGATTTGAACAGTACAACTGAGTTGTCCACACTTGATGATTGTTCTAGCCCCGTTCATAGCCATCAAACATCCTACAACATGTTGCAGGTCAGCAATTAAAGTTTGCAAATGTTATTAAGATATGATGAATAATGAATTTTGTATTTTTTAGTGAGACATTTCATTCTCTATAAATTTTTTAAACTATTATGATCAATATTGAATTTTTTCCCCCAGACATTTCATTTTTTTTTAACTTTTTAATACATTTACATGTATAACAAATTTATAGATTCTTTGTCTGTCGATAAGCATTGGAACCTAAACCTCAAATTGTATCTGGATGTCCGATCGCTTGAACCCTTGGCAGGCAGAAATCATTTGACTATTAACCATCAAAATTCTACTGTATGTGTGTGTATATATATTGTATATTTTAAACAATAGCCAAATGAAACCAAATGCAGCTCTAAAACTGTGGTTAAGAATACCCTTAAAGTGTGATTGTTTACAATTTTTGTATAATATTATAGAATTTCTCAATCATTTAATTAAATCGTAATTTGTACATCAAGCCATCTCTCAAAACTGTATCAAAATCCGTAAATAGGTTGAAGTATGTAGTGAATTTTTTTTTTTTTTTTTTTGATTTTGTGATTGTCAATTATAGTTTTCAGTATAAACACATTATCTAAAGTTTTACATTTTCATTCTAAATCCTATCTCATTTTGTGCAATAATGTCATTCTCAATATATTTACCAATGATTTATATTACAAGATCTATCACGAAATTTTTTTTAGGATTGAAATTTAACGTAATTTGAGAGAAGATTCACAGATACAGAACACTTTTTATCAATAGAAATGGAATTATGATGCAACCATTCATCACTTTTTTTCATTTTCCTCATCGTTTGAAATTACCATTTAAATAAATCAAAAGTATGCTTGGTGGAAAAAATTACAAAATGGAATTTGGGAAATACTGATAGCCATATGATTGTATATACAACCCTGGAGATTTGAAAACTGATTAAATACATTAATTTATATACAAATGAAATGTCGTAATGAAGGATATACATTATGAGAACAATTTTCTCAATCTTACTAATTTCCATATATACATATACATATAGATGGATAACTGTGCATTGTGTCAGAGAGAAATGAACGCACTGATCAGAAAGATAGATTTTACATTATAAGATCAAGAAGTCAGTTTAGATATAATGAAATGTGGCGTGATGCATGTCAATTCAATCAGAAACAAAATCCATCAATTTTTGTGAGGAAAACTGTGTAAATAATAATGATACAAATTAGTATTTTTCCTATATTGCTCTGTTTGACCAATTTTGTTATTAAATTGTCAAAAAAGTTGTGATGTATGGAAACCAAGGAAACCTCAACAGACAAAGGTTGTGATTGGTTAATAAATAGAGGATATAAGATGGTTTACATTTGTTTCCTGTACAATTCTAGTTCAATATAGAGATCATTTGTCATGACTTTGTTATTTATTTTTCATCTTTTATGAATTAACACTTCTGATTCTATTTCTTTACAGAATTCTGATGATTTTGAATTACATGTACAGTCAACAAGAAATATGCACAGAGAGATTTTTTTGTCTCTTTAATTCACTTTGAGACTAATACATGTACTAAGGTTTTGAGCCAAGTTCTCGTAAGTAATTTTCAGTAATTTTCTCTTTAAATTCTTTTTAAAAACTACACAATTAAATCACAAAAAATCATAATGATTAATAAAATAAATTAATAATAATAATAATAAAATTAAATAAACAAATAAATAACATTTTATTTAATAGATATTTCCTACAACTACAAATCACATACATGTAAACAGACCATTTTATTTACAATGTGAGATCAAGTTCAAGGTACATGTAATTAACTTTGATACAGATGTAGCTGCTCATTTTCCATATCTTTTTATAATTCCTATATCCAATATCATTACAGTCTGGAGACTCTTATAATAAGCTTCTAAAAGACAACCTGAGAGTGATCCAACATGAAACATCTCAATCTGTTGAACGCTCAACAAATTTCAAACAAACCTTTAAGCAAGGTGTTTCATTCTCTGCATAACACAAATTTGTGATATAACAAAAGATTAACTAAAAGCAATATCTAATCAAATAACAAAACCCTCTGTTATTATATGTCTCGCCATTTCTCAATTACGATGTGAACAGCGAGGAAGTATATTGTAAGGATTTCAAATCTCCATAAAAACAATAAATATCATGTAAAAGGTATATGTAGAATAGGTAAAAATTGTAAAGATGTCCTAAATTGCATTATAACCACTTTGAAATTACATATACATAAAGAATGGGTTCAACTTGTTCTAACCTTTGACGTTCATAGGTTTCCAAATAATTATTGTATGTTGAACTTGCTCTAACCTTTGATGTTCATAGGTTTCCAAATAATTATTGTATGTTGAACTTGTTCTAACCTTTGACGTTCATAGGTTTCCAATTGCAAATAATTATTGTATGTAAAATATTAAAAACATAAGATAAATACTTACAAACAGGCTTGACCTCTGGTGGTGTAAATGGCATATCTGAAAGATAAACAAAAAATTATTAATAAAATAAAAATACATAAAAAAGATAAATAAAGAAGGGAAGTCATGATGTTTTATACCTCAGTCAAGATTCTTACATCAAGGTGGTCTGTATTGTAATAAAAGATAATACCAGTATTACCAGGGGAAAAAAACACGAACTTTGGCAGGCAAATTGACATACTTTCTAACAATAGTATTTTCAAACTAAATGGAGGGAAAAATCTATTATCAGTAAGCAGTTACTTAAGAGCATGCGGCAAAAAAAGCCCCCTAAAATAAAGAAATGGCTACCCTAATTTCAAAACAACTGTTACCATACAAACATTTAGAAATTAAGTTAGTAATATCTGTTATATAAATTGTTAGTGATATAGTCTATGGATAATGGGTGTAATTGTGCCTAATGGGGTCAAGCAAAATTATGGTTTGTTGTAGTTATCAAAGAATTTAGCTGCTTGCTTTAAAACAATATTCCTCTATTTTTTTTCATAAAGAGCTATACTTTATTCACTTTTTAAAATTGCTAATTTTTCACAAACTGATGGAGCTTCTAGATTACACTGTTGGACCTGAAAGCTGGACCCCTAAACCATACAGTGTAATATATACACTTTTATTAATTCTGCTGAGGTGAAGTTCAATAGAAAAACAAAATAGCTAGTTGGTAGGATCAGAAACATTTATAATGCCAAAAGTTAAACAAAAATGTACTGTGAAAACAACAAGAAGAGATTAGAAAAGTTGATGACTTGGATCAAAATAAGCACTGAAAATAAATAAATAAATAAATAAACTTAAGCACCAATTTGCAAATTCTGAGAAGATGCCCGATAGTAATATTTATGAAATCATCAAAATTAAGTTTTTACAATTGATACAGCAAGATTGACATCCAAACCCCAGGAATTTTCAGGCATAAATAAAACCATTCTTTTTCATCATATTTAAGTATTTGTCTGAAAAAAATTACTCAGAAGGTCAAACTTGCAATAAGGCTTACTGTACCAGCAAAATTTAACAGCTTGGTAGAGTTTCTTGAGTAATTTGGACCACATATAAGGCTGAATGGTTTAGTTGAGAAGACATGCCATTGCTTGATGATGGCCTTGTGTAGATTAAATAAGTAAAGATTACAACCGTAAGTGCAAAAAATGATAACAAAACATATTTTGGGTGTCATAAAGGGGTTTAATATTTATAAAACTACCATATTTCAAATTCAGGATCCAGTAATAACAAAATAAATAAATAAATTAATTAATTAATTAACTTTATTCAGATAATTGTAAATACATGCCAGACATATCAAAGGACAAAAATAGAAAAACTAAGATATATATTCTATTAGTAAAGCCTATGTAACAAAGCATACATACAGAAAAAAGTAATTATATAACAGACAATTGAGGTCTCCATTTATAAAGTCATTACTAAGGTTACCATGGTAACAAGATTAAACATTCAATGAATTTCCTGGAAATGCAATTAATATAGATCAGAAATGTGTCCAAAACAGATATACTGAAAGTATATTTGCATTTCTGATAAGAATATGAAAGCTGTTTTTGACACCAACATATATAAAAAAAAGTTAATTTACAATACACCCTATATACAGTGACCTATATACAAGTATGGATAATAGTCAAATCAGTTCTAAACATGTACTTGGAAACATAAACAAGTACAGTATGCACTAACACAATCAATTCAATAGCCTCTACATTCTTTTATTACTTTCCAATGTCATATATGTCAATGTAATACTCACAAAACTCCTTCACAATAATTACATGCTCAATATTATAAGTCTGATGCTCTCAATTCTCATGTTCATAGTGATAGCTCCATTGATAAATGTAATATTGGAATGCTTGGGCTTTAAATGTGAAAATGTGTAAATTTGACATTATTCTTCAAAAATTCTCTCTTTCAATTACTGCTCTTCAGATATCAAGCTATCAGCAACTGTTGCTTTACTTAAATATAAATACCCAGTACATATATTTGTACTATAGTTTGGTTGTAACAATTATTTTTTAACAAATTTTGAGTGATAAAAAAACATATAAAGAACATTTTAAAAATAAATAAATAAATATATATATAAATAAATAAATGAAAATAAATAAATAAATAAATAAAAAAAATAAAAATAAACAAATAAATCAATAAATAATTCCAGATCATTTTAGGGTTCAAATATATTTTTCCCAAATTTTGATGATTCGTTCAAATGTTCTGTATTTTTCAAAGAAGCTACCCTCATTCAAAATAAACCAAAAGTTCCCCAATTGTTTTGAAAATAAAATGGAACAAAATGTTCCCTCATTGTTTTAAATGAAAAAAAAACACTCAACCAAAATCAAATTTTATTACTAAGGTGCCTACAATATCTCAATCTATATTTTTGATAAAATTATATCTAAATATATTTTATGCCTGATGGCAAGACAGAATCAAGTTCTTCATTTGGTTTATGTCAAGTACAACTAATAAAGCTAGAGAAAAAAAAAACAATTATGGCTTTAATTCTCTGGCCATTTCCATCCCATAAACTAGCATTACTAAGGGTCATTACCTCACGTGGTCAGTTAGCTGTATCTTGTAATTATACTTGTCCCAATAATAATACAGAAGACTAATTAAATTTCATCACAATTTATTATCAGAAACATTCTATATATAACATTATCCTGATTTATGAATATAATCTTAAATAAAGAAACACCAGACAAATAATGTTACCATGGCAATAGTTTGTAGGATAACACAAAAAGGAAATTTTATTAAATAAAACATATTTAATGATTGACTATAATGTAAAAAAAACATATGACCACTGGTGACCAATATAAGTGGGATAAGTTCAATTTAAGTACATTTGTACTAATATTGTAGTTAAAATTTCAATATCAGACTGTTTTTATGTTAAATAACATTTTTCACTTTAGGACTTATTTAAGACTTTACAACAAATCAGAGACAATGTTTTATCAGTGTTTTCTTGCCAACTTTAATAAAGAAATTCTTATACTTTTATTTAAGTTATATACATGTAGTTATATTTTATATGGACACTCATGGAAGAGACTGGACATTTTATTAGTGTTTAAATAATTAAGATACTAGTACACATATATAAAATAAGTTAAAAGCTATATAAGAAATAAGTATTAATTATATAACTTCTATTGCTTCAAATATCATGATTTGTATATTTTTCATTTGGTCAAATTTAGTAGAATAATTGATGTAAATTTTATTAGTCTAAATCTTATAGTTTAAGAATAATAGGTAAAAAGGTTTATGGCAAAAACACAGTAGGATTTTAATTTATGTACATTTATTTGTATTAACCACCAATTTATAAAATGTCTTCTATAAGGTCCACTAAAATTCCTTATATTTGGAGTGAGAGTTAAAAAGAAGACACACAGACAGATAGTAAGATCATTCTGTAACATCATTGGCTATAACATCTGCCAAGCAATAAATCAGCATTAAGGAAACTTAGAAGATTTGTGTGGTCATTCAACAACAACAACAACAACAACAGAAAGACCCCTACAATACTACAAATACTTCAACTGAACTACTGGATACACATTTTATTGTGCCTGCAGGTGGCAGTTCACAGTTATGGATTTAACCTTCAGTGGTCTCAATTCACATTTGTACCAAAGTCTATCATTTTGTATTTTGTATTTTGTCTCCTTTTAAAAGGTGTAACAAATTTTAAAACATCTGCCATGATGTCCACATCAGTACACACTGTTTGATTGAAGTTTTTCAAACCTTTTTCTTTTTCTACATTAGTATCTATGAAAGGACACTAATTCTTGAAAAAATAGAATCAACATGAAACAATTAAGAATAGATGCTACAAATGTTGAAAAATTAATGACCTTAGCTTTTGGTCAGATATTTACAATGCTTATCAAGCATGATTTGCAAATCAGCAGGTTGCTTTGTGGTGCAGCATAGTTTGACATAAACTTTTTATACATGATTGACTATCCAGTTGCAACTTGTTTCCAATAAAATTACTTTTCTCTGATAATTTTAGACAGATGTTAGTGTAAAACAATAGTGATCTTGATATTTTAAAACACAATGTTATGTGTATGATGTTGAATGCATTTTTTCAGTTGATGTCTTTAAGGGAACATATAAATAGCCTATTAAAGATATTTTTATTTTTAGTATACATTTTAACATCATCATCATTGTTGTTACGAATAGTTATCTTCTGTATAATGTAAAATAATGATTTATTGTAGTAATTACCTCCTAAGCTAGTTTGTTTTTGACAATACATAATATAACTGAAATATTTAATAGGTCTCCTGAGTACTGTTTAACTGTAAGTATATCTAAAAACCTCTGTCAGTCAGTCAACAATAACTTGTAACATAAATTGGATATTGTCTTTTCCAATAGTCCATTAATAGTTTCTACTTTGTTCCAAGGCTATTTTTGTCTTGCATTAAAAAAATCGAGAAATAGCAGACATAAGATAGTTAGTGTTATTATTGTTTTTGGCTTAATTTGACTTTGGCTAAAATTTTAGAAAGTTTTAAAAAGCTATTAATGGCACAGAAATAGCTGTCTTAAGGATGCAAGTCCTATAATTATCTTCCACCTTTTTTTTTTTTGGTTAAAATTGAAGACATTTTTCAGCAATGGTAGATAAATAGCAGTGACACTAGGCTGTAAATGTAATTGTTGTCTTCCAACCATTTTTTTTTTTTTTTTTTTGGTTTCAATTTAGAAGGCACTTTTGAAGGAATGCAGATATGATATTGTCAGACAATGTTTTCAACAACTGTTTTTTAATTTTAGTTAAAATTGAAAGAAAATTTTGAAGTAATTGCTGAGAAATACCAGTAAAATAAGATTGTCTGTGTCATTGATGTCTTCAATTTTCTTGAATTTTTAAAAAACATCAAATGCTCAACTAAAGTAAAACTAAAACTCCGACAATGTCTCATGTTTAACATGTTTTTGTTATCATACATCCTGTTTTGTCTCACATACATCCTGTTTTGTCTCACATACATCCTGTTTTGTTTATAGTGAACATTTTTCAAGGCTGCAAAAACTAAACCTAGTTCAGATCAACATACTTTTTATGATAACAATAGTGCATTGTCTATCAAAGGTATCAAAACTAAAAATTTGTAAAATTTTGGTAATTTGAAAAATTGGGTAGAAAAAGCTGTAATATAGACATAACAGGTTGACTTATACTTCACAACATGCAAGCCTTTGTGTTAGAGTAAACAAATTCAAAGTGTGGCAAAATAAAAATTGGCTGGATTAAATAATGTCTTCATGTTACTTCTAGATTATTTTTTTTAAAAATAATGATCACATTTTCCCCAGATTTATAGTATTTATTTTCGGTCTTTAAATTAAAAAAGTACAATATTCAATAAAAATTATTACAACATTCCACCTAAAATCTTAATCATCTTATGTAACACAAACATTCATTTCTAAGAAAATTGCAATCTGTCCAGACAATAAGCTGTCTCTCATGCCCTTAAGAAACTCTATACTGTGTAACACAACAATTTCTTATAATAAATAGCCACAGTTAATTAAAATCTACTTGTACTCAATGGGTGACTGCTAACCATCAGACAGAGAACAAGGCAATTATTATGAACAAACTTTAAAAATAAAGCAATTTCAAGTCTGTTTTTATGTACTGATACAAGATGCTGGATTAGACTGATTCTAGAGTTATAATTCATTACCTGTTGGAAAAAAATCAAAAGAAAGAAATTCTCAAAGTTATAATGATACATTGGAATGTGTTCAAGCACCTTATAGAGTGAAGATGTTCAGAGAAGACAGGTACCTGCTTTAAATGGAACCTGTCAAATCCAAATATTCTAAAGACTTTGTTCAAATGAGACATGTATCCTGCTTACAGTGGAACGTGTCAAACCCAAACATGCTACACTGAAGACTTTGTTCAAATGAGACAAAAACCTGCTTACAGTGGAACCTGTCTAACCCAAACATGCTACACTGAAGTCTTTGTTCAAATGAGACAGGTATCCTGCTAACAGTGGAACATGTCTTACCCAAACATGCTACACTAAAGACTTTGTTCAAATGAGACAGGTATCCTGCTAACAGTGGAACCTGTCTAACCCAAACATGCTACACTGAAGACTTTGTTCAAATGAAACATGTACCTGTTTACAGTGGAACCTGTCTAACCCAAACATGCTACAATGAAGACTTTGTTCTAATGAGACAGGTATGTTTCCTGTTTACAGTGGAATGTGTCTAAACCAAACATTCTAGACTGAAAGACATTGTTCAAGAAATTGTGACAAGCATCCTGTTTACAGGCTGAAATAACAAAAACAACATGATGGTATTTCTTAATAAAGTAAATCAGTTTAGGACTTTAGTTTAATTCGGGTTCAGGTATCAAGTTTACCAGTGATATTCAGTCCAAAAAGGTGACTTCTTGCATAAAACATCTTAAATGACACCAAGTTTTCAATTTTAAATCAATTGTCCCGTAAAGAAGTAATATCCTTGGTCAGAAATTCAAAAAAATAATTTAAGTTTTCCATGTTTATATTTCATATAGCACATCAAATTTTCATTTTTAATTATTTTTTTAAAAAGAAGTATTATCATTAGCTTAGCTCAGATATTGAATAAAATAATTAAAATTTTTATAGCTCAGATATTGAATAAAATAATTAAAATTTTTATCATGTTTTATTTCATAGAATAACACAAGAATAAAATTTAGATGCTGCAAATATAATAAAAAATATTCAAACAGCCTACTGGGAAGTAATGCCAATATCAACAAACAAAAAAGAATCATTACACATTTATAACACCATTTCAAAATCACCCAGTCAATAAGAGATATCATTCTGCATGCTTTTGAAATTTCACGATAAAGCAATCTTTTTATTTCTAACAGCAAGAGGGGAATAAAGCAAAGAAGTGAAATGAATTGTGATTTGTTGTTTAATGGAATGAAGTGACGTAATAGTTTATATGTCAAAGTCAATTATCTTTCATTTTTATTGAAACTCCGGGTCCATGGCAGATATTGGAGTACCTGGAGAATATCACTACTTTTTGGCAAGAAAACTGACAAACCTTTTCACACTAAGATTAATATAGACAGAGTGGTATTTGAACATAGGTGGTGACTGAGCCACTGTGATGTGATCTCTTTACTATGAGCAAGAACTAAGTTAAGACAAGGGTCTACTGCCATAAATAATCTTTTGTGAAGCAGCATTAAATTTCATCAAAGCATCAATTACTTGCTTCCTGAATTATAACAATGGCATTGCAGCTTTAAAAAGTTTTCAGTTCTATAAACTACAATATATTACATCAATTTATTAATATTTTCCATTAAACATGGCTAAAATTACATGACTACTTTCAAGTTAATTAAGCAACATTATGATAGGTCATAAATTACTCAATTTCACATCATTTCATTACAATATCATTTTCTATTAATTCAATGTTTTGATTTTAAAAAACAAAAATTCAACAACTTTTAGTTACTAAATTATTCTACATCTTTTTGCATGATAGCAGCATCATAGGTTCCCAGCTACCGAATAAATTTCAAGGTTTATAGCTGTGAAATATATTTCTAGAAATGGACATACGTGTGATACAATATTATAAAATATTTTTATTCTTGTTTTACTTACTTATTTATAATTAAGTTTTAATTAGTTATAAATTTAACTTGTCTGTCTTCTACAGTTATCCTGAGAGATGTAATTCAATAATCTGATATTCTTATTACTATGGTTTCTCATGTAAAAACTATTCTAAAAATAAAGACGAAATGACATTGACATATCTATGTTCATGTAAAGCAATGCCATTAATTATCCAATGAATCTTTACAAGTTCATTTACAACTTCTATTACTAAGTCAAGATTCAACACGATGTCAACTTGGTGCACATCATGTGCCAGTAAATGCAGTGTACAGACTCATTTTAAATAAGCAAATTAAGTGAATTAAGCTTCCTATCAGTACATATATTTATGTTTTTTGCACTTATATTACATAATATCTACATTTCAAATCACTTTTGATGTGTTTCATAAAGTGTTTTTATGCTATTAATAAACAATTTTAGAGATTAACTCCATACAGAAATCTTAAAAGGGCAATAACTCCAAGGGAAATTCGCAAACTCAAATTACCAATATGGGCTAATCTCCTGTCACTGCTGATACTGTAAGCCTCTGATATATAAGAGGCAAATCAACTCTGATTTATTATATTTGCACCACCTGCACTGTTAAAATTTTGAAACTCTGAAAAAACATTTCCCATTGAAAACTGCAAAGGTCTACTACCAAATTTAATTAATAATACATGCATATTCTTTTAGTGTTGATGTGTTGCACAAAGTTTTAATAAAATTGTGATTTAGAATATTGAACAAATGCTGAAAAGACTTTTTTTGTTTGTAAATGTTTGTTTTTTGAAGACTGTGAAATAATTCTAGCTGATGCGTTCCCTTCAAAGATACAATACTGAGGCTGAGCCGCTCATATGGAAACGGCTCTGCAAGAGACAGGTCTTTATTCAAGACCTTAGACATAATTGTACATTTTGTTCCCATGGAGTTACGTAATCTTTGGTCTCAACAGATATTTGTACTCTCTTTTTAATATTTTTTTTTTATCTAAATGTCTTGATTTTGTATATAGCATTGGGAAAAATCTTGTTTTGCTCCTAAGCCAAGATTAATTGACTTATCATGATTAACTCAGGAAAAATGGAGGAAAGTGGAGTACCCAACAAAATTATTGACCTTTTACAACTGAACCAACAGCCTTTCTAACATTTGTATTTTTTCTAAATGGAATTTTTCATGTGACCACAAACACTGTGATTATTAAGCTATGGCTTCAGACCAGTGGTCATCACAGACTATTCTAAAATAAAGGTCAATTAAACTTGGTTAGGAGAAACAATTAATCCCCGTAGTTAATTATCAATGGTATTGTACAGTTTTTTTTAACTATATTGAACAGCATGTTTTTTAGTTATTACCTGCTATATAAACCATGTTACTGATTATTTATGTTGACATGTTGTCATGTGCAGACTAGAATTCGGCATATAAATTTGCAAGTTAGTTAATTTAATTATACTTTACATGTAACTTATTGCTATAATTGTATTTTATTACAATGTTTACAGAAATAAAGTTGTCAGTATGTTCTTAATATCATAACAAATCATGATTGAAATGAAATAAAAAACCAGCAAGTGATTGTTAAGAATGACTTTATGATTTTCTGAAAAGATTTATCCTTCATTGTCTGGATTAATTGACCAGGTTTTATGATCATTATCCCCATTAAGTTTTAAAGAAACCATTAAAAGTAGTGTAGATAATGATTCTGTCTGTCTGTCTGTCAGTTAGTTGCATTTAACACTTCCAAAAATGCTGGATGGATTTCAACAAAAATTTTTCATGAACTGTTTATACCATTTGTGTTAATTTTTGCTCTATAACCCTGTAAGCCAGAGGAAGCAGTATAAAAGAGGCAAGCAGGGTGGACATTTTTGTAAATATACCATCACGGCATTGAAATAGTTGCACTAGTATAGACTATTGGAATTGTTACAGAAAATAAAGCATTACATTACCGCATAATCTTCAGAAGCTTAGTTATCCAAACAAACACTTTGGTTTTGGATAACAATTCCTCTTATCATCTACTTTTGAAACCCGTTGAACAGATTCTGTAAAGTAAGCTTGTTAATTTTTTTTTTTAGGATTTTTTTTCAGAATACTTTAGTAATCTCTGCTATCCAATAACTGTTTCTCAATGTAAGCAACTTAAATGAGGTGTAAAACACCATTACTTCATTCACACTTATTTATCATATCATGCTATAAAATTAACATTGACAATGGTTAAAGCATTTTTAAACCTTATCAATTTTTATCATCGATTTACAAATGACCAATTTGATTATCACTAAAAATGTATATGTTTCCAAAACAGTGTTCAAGAGCTTTAAAAGAAATCATGGGAATGAAGTTAAGCATCTAACATGACATCAGAAATCACAAACAAAATAGTAGCATCAACTGATGAAAGTTACTCTTAATCTGGTTTTTTAATTTGTACAGTGATTTATAGAAACCACTATCAAATTGTGTTTTAATAAAATTTTTTTAGTAGAACTTGATTTAATCTGGTATATTAATATCTAAATTGCACTAAGCAGTGGTAGCTATTTCGTCGTTCAAATTTGAGATACTGCTTTCATATCTGGCCCGTGGCATTAAAAGAACAGAAGAATTAAGGTTGGTTCATCAAGTGTTGGTATGTAACTGGGACATTGATATGCTTGTGTGTGGCATATATAGACTCAGTAAGCTAGCACTAAAAAAAGTCTCCCCAAGTGAACAAGAGTATAAGGCAGTCCATAAAACACGTTTGCACACTTCACTCATACAGTACTAACTTGTTTTTAGATTAATTCTTCCAGGTTATTTGCTCTTGTTACAAACAGCTTAAAAATTGTTGATACAACATTATATAATATTACAATCAACCAAAAATCTACTACATGTATAATAAAGTAATACTGCTGCAGACCTGTATTAAGACAGTCTGCTGTACAAATTTCTCACCCTCGCTCCTTCCTAATCTGTTTATTTTGCATCAATTAGATTTGATACTGATACTTTCAGTGTTGTATAGTGTCCATTTACACCAAACTGGCATAAGCTTTAGTTGTCATAGCTTTAATGAAAACTATTTCCAACATTGTCTGTATCTTATCCGATTTGGATAATGGCATTATAATTCTAGATTTGTCTAGATTACAGCAGGTTCGCAGTGTTATTTCAGTGTGTTGTACAAACTATAAAAAGACTATCTTAAACAGCATACTGAAATTTTGTATAAATAATTTTTTAAGCATCAAAAGATTCTAAAGAAAATGAAATCTCCAATGATTGTGGACAAGTTTGGAAAAGTACTAGAAATGTTTAAGTGGTTTTAATTTTCTGTTCACTTCTTGCTTAAAAAAAAAAAAAAAACAACAACATTGTATATAGAAATATACGTGACAAACATATAATCATTTATTGATTCAGTATCAATCACTTCTCATAAAGCAGTAATTTCAACTATCTATTTTATTGTTGAACATGTCCAGTACAAAACTCATTGTTGTAATCACAATTGTGAACAGATTATAGCAAGTGTCATTTAACCAATTCATTAACATAGATATTTCTTTTGACCTAACAACAAAAATGGTAAAACTGACAATGTTTGCAGATTTTAATTCCAAAGTTCTTTAATTGTATACCTTATATATATAAATATAAAGTATCACTCATCTTAGAATAACAAGAAGAAAATTTTAAAAAATTAAGACATGATCTGATGAATTAAATGTATATTATACAATGCCAGGTGAGTTACCGAACCATTAGGCCTCTTATTTGTGAAACAACTACTAATTATTTCAAAAAGTGTCGATACATCATATCGCTGATTAAATTCAGATGTAACATGTTTAAATAATTTGAGAATTATGATGGAATACTTTCTTTCATGTGCCTAACATTCCGGAAAATGGAAGAGTAATAACATGATTTACAATGAAAATCCATATAAAAAAGGGAACATTGTCATTATTTCCGTATTGCATTTTTTAATTACTGATCTGATTCAACAATATTGATCTAGTTCATCATAATGTTTGTGTTTACATCAATGGCTAATTCCACTCTTGCCAACAGCTAATTACCTTTACATATTTGTATACATCTTGTTTGTTATGATAACATAAAACATGTCTTCTAAATTAAAATTACTTATCATTTATTTACATAAATCAAATACAGATTAAATAAGTCTTAACAGGACAGGCCTTCAGTGTCCACAAAGATGGGTGCACATGTGCATCTTTTTTAACCTTTGGCATCAATATCACACAAAAATTAGCATTATATTACATCAGTATTTGAAGTTTTATTTAATTATGCACAAAACAACAAGTTGGAAGAGTTTAACATCTACATCGAGCCTTTCGGCCATTGTGCAGACTATTTTTTTATGCACAAAACATGTGGTCATTTTATTTATAGTTAGATTTATTATGGAGTCAGTGGTTCATGTAAATAAATATCTTATCAAGCACCTTAATTATCTAATAACTTAAAGACAACTTTAACAAGACATCAAAAATGATGCCAATCCTCTCACAATGGAGTATTTTATAATATTGTTTTTTTCAAAAAATTGGCTACATTTGGCTGCTAGTGTGCATATTGCACTAATAACATGCAAACAAAGGTTACCAAAACTTGTAAACTTATGAAGTTACATAAAATCCTGTTGAGAAATACACTTGCAGGGGCACTGACAAGGAAAGTGTGACATACGTACGTATAAGACACATCCTATATCCCCTCTAAACTTTGTTTGCCAGGGGATTATAACTTGATCAATCACTAAATACTTAATTGTTGAAGCACCTTCATAACTTGATGATTTGACCCATTTTGAATAATATGAGCACCTTCAAAATTATCAAAAATAATGTTACCAACCATTGTATCCCTGAAACAAGCTAGAAGGTTATGTTGTCTTTGAAGCAGAGCATTATAGTTTTTGAGTACAATGTGTAATACTACAAACAAAGGCTGAAATATTTATAATATCTTATGAGTACTAAACACTTGTTTCCAGACATTTCTATTTTGTTTTTATGCAATTTAGCCAATATCTTGCTGACTTAATAATTAGAGTGAACTAAAAGATATAAATGTTTTTCAAATGTTCATCGTTTACCATATATATCATTAGTCTACATTATACAAACATCTGTTGGAGACAATAATATTCCTGATATTCTTTAAGAACTGGCTTTTCCTGCAGACAAATAGATATGTTTTTGATAACATTGGGTAAGCAAAATCCCAAAAGTAATTATAGCTTTACTGTCGTTTAATGTTTTTATAAACAATAGTTTATATTGTTAAAACAATCAATTCTGGTTAATTCCTGATCATTCTATTAGTTCTAGAATATAAAACACAGCAGATACATTCTGATGGAAGATAAACATTCCAAAGATGTCTGGAAGGTTTGGTTTAATGAGAGATCCATGAACTGAGAAATCTTGACTAACTAGTGCTGTTAAAACATTATAAAAAAGTGGCCTTTCATTGAGGAATGGAACATTTTTCCATGTAAATAAAGAAGGGGAAATAATGCTCTTTAGCGAAGACTTCCCATAATGTTCCTCTAAACTAGCAATGGGCATGATAAACTTTATTTTACTGAACTCAATAGCTTAATTACCATCCTGTTTAATAACATTTAAAAGGCTCCTTTCTGCTCCATATATTTTTTTTGATTGTGAAATAAATTACCAAACCTTGGCAAAAATGGTTGAGCTATATGGTCATAAACTTGAATTAAGTCTACAAATTTCAGAACTCAGGGATAAAATAGGTTTATGGTAAGTAGTCATATATCTCCATGTTCAATTTTAAACATCGCATTGTTACATGGCTAAGTTGAAAGCTGCATAAACAATGCAAATTTATTTGAGGCATACCAAATGGTAATTAAACTCCAGGACAAGGCCATCTGGCTTAAGTCTACTGCAGTATGTTTCCATGGGGAATCTATGTTAATGTTCACTTCCCTATTTATAACCGTTTGGTTTGTTTGCTTTGAATAATATTGAACCAAAAGATTTGTACTATATGATATAAAGGACAACTCTATAACAACAGCATGAGGTGTTTGTCTTGCACTTATCAGATGGAGAAAGAACAAGACTGTCCAATGAGTTATTGAAAATTATTTTGGAGTCCCATCAGCATGAAGAAAAAAGGTATTTAGTTGCAATGTCATAACAATAAAACTTAAGTTACTCTTTGTTTCCAGAGGGTGAGGTGGTAGTAATAATTCTGATTTTGTCACTCAATTAATGATTTAATTTCATTTGGTCAAGAGTTGATAATAATAGCCACCAAATCAGCCAAAGACTTGTCAATTGTTAAGTAAGACTGGTTCCTTTTTGTGAAAAAACTGTAAGCTGAAAGCTGATTTGGCCAAATGATCATTTCATAAGCAGTTTGACCAATAAAATAATACTTTTTATAAGCAGAAAACCAGACACAAACTACCTCTAGAAATAGACTTTTACATCATAAAAGACAGAACAGCCATTTGCCAAGTTAAAAAGAATTCTTGTCCGGTAGAAATCTTTTATTTATAATTGCATTTAAATAACCAAATAATGCAAACACTTCATTGCACTGGAAAACACATATTAAAAGCAAGTCTAAAACAGGTAAAGCTACAAATTTTCAAAAAAAAAAAAATAGTGTCTCCTCTTTTATATTTTTTGCAATTAAGGAGAATTATCATTTTCAAATGCCATTGTAAGCACCAGGTATTTTATTTTGCTTTCTCAGTCTGTAATTGAAAATTACTATTATAACCTAGTATCAAATCTATATACCTTAAACAAAAATAAATTAACCACTTCAATGTTCTCCGAAGTAAACAATTTCTGTAAAAATCTACATCATCTAAATGATGGGTAACTCACTGAGGTGATTAGGCTTTTTGCCAATTTACACACGATGTAAACCTTTAATCCTTGAAATCAAATCCATCTAAATTGACATCCACTTCATTTAATTAAGGATAATTTTACAGACATATATAAAATCAATCGGGTACAAAGACAAAACTAAACGATAAATATCCCCATTTTATCGTCTCCACAGTAATTATTTCGTCTGATTGGAAAAGTGTTAAATATGGATAATATCACAAATACATTTACTTTATTTACCCCCGAGATTAATGACACATATAGATTACCATTACAAAATAATATCAAAGTGAATATATTTATGTGTATACACAATAAAAAAAGATTGATCAGATTGTCATGGATTACTGTAATGTTGTTAATACCAGCTCCATACAAATGGATATCAGTAGATTATAACAGAGGGGTAAATGTCTACATATAAATTGCAAGGAAAAAAATAAAATAAATAAATAAAAATAAAATAGTGCTTGATTGCAACAGAGATGTGCCTCCACAAAACGTCTGCAGGTGATTACATCAATAAAATTTGACTGGACTGCATCAGAAACACACCTTTATAAGTGGCAATGGACGATTTCACATGAATATTTTAACACAGATTAAAATGTTGATCAAATTACTGAATCTTGAAACTAAAATCTTTTACAAAGTCAGAATGTTCACATTTACAGAAAGTGCACAAAAAATATATTTTCATTGCGACAAAACAGGATACAGCCATAAACAAATGACTATCGTGTGAAGAACAGATGACAAATGGGTTCAAAGCAGCAAATGACCATAAACAACCTGATTATGACAGATGTAACGTCCATTAACAAACTGACATCTGACTGACAGAAATTCATCACAGTGATTCACTGAACAAATAATGAAATGAAAGATTGAAATCTATAATATTGAAGTGTGAAGAAACATGTTCACAAATGGTGACAATTCGAAAATCAACAAACGATCATACAATATTACCATGCATGACCATGTAACTCAAGCCTTGAAATATTGATAATTATTAACAATAAAAGATAAAGTAAATAACAATTTTAGATTGAAGCTTCAATAGCAAATTGTTATTTAACATGCAATGTTGTGATACAAGTTGAAATTATAAAAATTTGAAACTTGAATCGCTCAAATCAACTTAAATTTTTTAAATGAACACTCAGGAATAATGAATGGTACATTTGCAATGATTTTAAATGCTTTAATAATTTTTAAGCACTGATTAATAAAATTTGAGCATCCTTAAACCCCTATCCCTGTTAGATTTCCGAAGACTTGAGTACTCCTGTTTCTTTCTATACGAAGTAACCAGATATTTTGATATTATAAAATACTTAAAAAATCAAGCTCAAAAAAAGTTGTTTAAATCCAAACTATAAAGTAATTTACCACAGGCATTCAAAACAAAAACAAAATCCACTTTCAGAATAAGTAAGGGTGTTATATTGTATTAGTGACTTTATTTTAATTTTTTATTAACACAGTTTTAAAATTACAATAACTTGTTACAGAAAGAAAGAAACATTTGCTAATCAAGTATCGAGTACAAAGATTCAGTAATTAAACTGAAACATTTTTGTAATTCAATTTTAAAGATGAAAACAAATTGTATTGCACAAGATTAATGTGAAGTGCAAATTTTAACAAATTAATTTTATGAATATTAATCTTAATTTTCAAAATGTGCTGGTAACTTCAACAATGATTGAAATTTGACTGTTAAGCTTATTAATCTTGGGTAAAAAAATTATTTAAGGAGTCATTAATTTTTAACATTTAAGAGTATTCAAACTCAAGAATTGAATTAGTTTTAACCAAAAGTATACATAAACTATTAAATTTTGTTAAGCCGACCAGTAGGTTTGGCACTTCGGCAGGAAATGGTTTGGTGGCTTATTGTGCTATGTCAAATGTGGTTGATATATTAGTTGGTTTGGGGACATTATGACTTTGGTTTGTGGCTCATTGGGCTGTGTCAGGTGTGATAAATATGTTAGTTGATTTGGGAACATACTCTGGTATCATGGTAGGACCTAGGAAGTGTTTTAGTGGCTCATTGGGCTGTGTCAGGTGTGATAGATATGTTAGTTGATTTGTGGACAAACTCTCGTATCATGGTAGGACCTAGGAAGTGGTTTAGTGGCTTATTGGGCTGTGTCAGGTGTGGTAGATATGTTAGTTGGTTTGGGGACAAACTTTCGTATCATGGTAGGACCTAGGAAGTGGTTTAATGGCTCATTGGGCTGTGTCAGGTGTGATAGATATGTTAGTTGATTTGGGAACATACTCTGGTATTATGGTAGGACCTAGGAAGTGGTTTAGTGGCTTATTGGGCTGTGTCAGGTGTGATAGATATGTTAGTTGATTTGGGAATATACTCTGGTATCATGGTAGGACCTAGGAAGTGGTTTAGCGGCTCCTTGGGCTGTGTCAGGTGTGATAGATATGTTAGTTGATTTGGGAATATACTCTGGTATCATGGTAGGACCTAGGAAGTGGTTAAGTGGCTCATTGGGCTGTGTCAGGTGTGATAGATATGTTAGTTGATTTGGGAACATACTCTGGTATCATGGTAGGACCTAGGAAGTGTTTTAGTGGCTCATTGGGCTGTGTCAGGTGTAGTAGATATGTTAGTTGGTTTGGGGACAAACTCTTGTATCATGGTAGGACCTAGGAAGTGGTTTAATGGCTCAGTGAGCTGTGTCAGGTGTGGTAGATATGTTAGTTGGTTTGGGGACAAACTCTCGTATCATGGTAGGACCTAGGTAATGGTTTGGTGGTTCATTTTGCTATGTCAGGTGTGATAGATATGTTAGTTGATTTGGGAATATACTCTGGTATCATGGTAGGACCTAGGAAGTGGTTTAATGGCTCATTGGGCTGTGTCAGGTGTAGTAGATATGTTAGTTGGTTTGGGGACAAACTCTCGTATCATGGTAGGACCTAGGAAGTGGTTTAATGGCTTCTTGAGCTGTGTCAGGTGTGGTAGATATGTTAGTTGGTTTGGGGACAAACTCTTGTATCATGGTAGGACCTAGGTAATGGTTTGGTGGTTCATTTTGCTATGTCAGGTGTGATAGATATGTTAGTTGATTTGGGAATATACTCTGGTATCATGGTAGGACCTAGGAAGTGGTTTAGTGGCTCATTGGGCTGTGTCAGGTGTAGTAGATATGTTAGTTGGTTTGGGGACAAACTCTCGTATCATGGTAGGACCTAGGAAGTGGTTTAATGGCTTCTTGAGCTGTGTCAGGTGTGGTAGATATGTTAGTTTGTTTGGGGACAAACTCTTGTATCATGGTAGGACCTAGGTAATGGTTTGGTGGTTCATTTTGCTATGTCAGGTGTGGTAGATATGTTAGTTGGTTTGGGGACAAACTCTTGTATCATGGTAGGACCTAGGAAGTGGTTTAATGGCTCAGTGAGCTGTGTCAGGTGTGGTAGATATGTTAGTTGGTTTGGGGACAAACTCTCGTATCATGGTAGGACCTAGGTAATGGTTTGGTGGTTCATTTTGCTATGTCAGGTGTGGTAGATATGTTAGTTGGTTTGGTGACATACTCTGGTATCTTTGTAGGACCTAGGTAATGGTTGGGCTGTGTCAGGTGTGGTAGATATGTAAGTTGGTTTAGGGACAGACTCCGATATAGTGTTTGGACTTTAAAAGTGGTTATAATGGTGGCTCACTGAGCTGTGTCAGGTGGGGTAGTTATGTTAGTTGGTCGAGGACACACTATGATATAGTGGAGGGACCTAAGAAGTCGTTTGGTGGCTCACTGGGCTGTCTCAGGTGTGGAAGATCTGTTAGTTGATTTGATGCTAAGGTGTGCAATGCTGCAACAATTTTTAGGGTACTAGTTTGTGCTTTCCTTGTTTGCCTGCCATTAAATGACAAGACTGAAAGACCAAAATTGGAACCACATCTTTTAGTCTTTGTTATTTATATATAATAGAAATAGCTATCTAGATTAACAAATTACGATTTAAAATTGACAGTTAATACTTTAGAGAATAGGTTAACAAAAATTGAACTTTATATTTTAATCTAACACTAGTTTGATTTTAATGTCTTTCATTATTACTGATAATTGTTTGATGTTAATGGATTAAGACTCAAGTTACAAAAGCATCTCAGTTAAATGTTTCTGTTTTGTCAAGAATTCAGGATAAACCCAAGTCCCACAAGAAAAAACGTAATACATTTTCTTTATCTGGCTGTTCTCAGGAATTAACTTGGCAGACAATTATAGAATAAGGTGTTTCTTTTAATTTAAAAGCCATGCCATCAACATAAACATTGCCTATTTGTAATAAAATTCTGTATAGAAGTCATTTATTTTCTATAACTTGGGAATAATTATTTATGGCTTTTGGAAAATATGTTTAAAATTAATTTGTGATAACACCGACTAGAAACAAGATGCCAAGATCATATAATTATACTATGTGTATCTAGTTTTTCTCATTTTCGTGTCGGGGATATTGTATAAATAAATTCAGTGTTAGATGGAAATTTAATATTTTTTAAAACTTTTCTGTGGAATATGTCCCATAAGGCCTTCATGGGAGATTTTTGCACTCCAAAAAATAAATAATTTCTTTAAGCATGACAAAAGAAATGTGTAGCTCACTTGTACATCAAGTACATTTATTTTACTTAAAAAATTGTCAGAAAACATAGCTCACCAGGCACTAGGCCCATAATCCTAAATTTTGACAAAAGTAAGCTTACTATGAAGATTAGCTGGTTGGATTTATGTTGTTTAATGTCCAAACAGCAATTTCTTTTAGCTGTTCTCAACAAGAACTAAGTTATTATTCACCAAGGATTAATTCAAGGCAAGTTTGTGTATATATAGGCATAAGTTGTATAAGTGTGTATTATGGTCTACCTTATATTTTTGCACCAGGTAACTTTGTGTTTAGGTGCTAGCTCACCAAATCAGTATGTCATAGACAAGCATACCCCTTCTCTGAGTCACATTTTCTAGGCAGCAAGTCAATCAGTTGATACTTTTAAACCTTATGTATGTATCAAACCTGGCTTGATAGGTGGCCAGGTAGTTTAGTCGGTAGAGTGTCCCACTAATGGGAAGGTTCCAGGTTTGCGTCCCAGTTTGGCTGCTGCATTTCTCCCCTTTCATGTTATATTTGGAAGCCTGTCCAACCCTAGGGAGTGGCTGACCAACCAGGTAGGTTTGATTCAATGTAGTTTAATCCAAAAAAGGAAGGGAGGAATGTAGCAGACTGGCCTTGATAGCTGGCCAGATAGCTCAGTTGGAAAAGCATTCTGCTAGTATTGGGAAGGTCCTGGCTTCAAGTCCTGGTTAATGGCCACAGCATATTTTTTTTCCTTATCTGTTACACACATCACTTGGCTGGAGTTTGATCCCTGAGCTCCAACTCTGGAGGTTGATGCACTACCATTGAGCCACCGAGTCAGTCCTTATAATAATATTTTTTTAAATTCTATGTACACAGAGGATTGTCTTAAAGATAACAGCAAAAATTCTGCACAGTAAAAAAAATCACCAAGCTTAGCTTAATGCTCATGCTGTACATGTATACAAAAATCTGAAATTTTTACGTAAACATATTATCACTTTTAGTTTTATTATGTTACTAATAATAGTCTTTCATGTAACACATCACACTAATTTATCTATAAGGTCAACATTTTCCACCTAAAAAAAAGAGTTATCTTTTACAATCAAGGAAATGTTTTTAACTAATTAAAAACTGATACGTGTACATGCAAAATAATTATTTCCCCAAAGTAAATATTTAACATGATGTCTACTGAAATTAAATGCATGTAATATGATGTCTCTATTAATTAAAATTCCTTTTTAAAACTTATTAATTTAATAGTTAATTAATTCCCAGAATTCTGAGTATAGTTAGGTACTCATGCTAACAGCAAATTGCTTAATTAAGATATTAATAAATACTGAATTTGCTTAAAATGTACATCATTTTCATTTTTTCTTCATTTTCATGGATATATATATATTTTAATTTATTTTATTTATTTATTTATTTATTTATTTATCTATTTATTCATAATTGCATTTAAGACTATATCTTAGAATCTAGAAAGCTTACTTGAGTTAAGCAATGTAATTGAATGGTTTGACTCTTCAAAACAATTCAACTGAACTCTTGGAATGACAAGGTCACATGAATGTTTTATGTTATATGGCCTCAGAAGAGAGGGTTAAAACCCTTTTAAGTCCTGTCATGTGACTAACCTAAATTTGTAATTTTCTGGTACAAGAGCTATCAGCTTGATTAGAAAACATTTTAATGATGTAATATAAGAATCTTTAATTTGTTCTTTGATTAAGGGCCTCATTGTGACCAAGTAGTCAAAAGTGACAACCTACTAATCACAGTGTATCTAGCTGACTCAGTTTTAATCCCACACTGAGGCCTGGTGAGAAAGTGATTCAGTTTACTTACTATAATAATAATAATTTATTTCACATAAAGCATTGTTACAGTATAGAGATTATATACAATATTTACATATAAACATTTACAACACATACATGGATAAAAAGCTAACCTGGAGGACTGACAAGAGACTTATAAATATTAGGAACAAAATTACAAAACCTTTTAATCATCAATATATCATTAGTACAAAAATAAATTATTAAATTTTATTACAATTGCACAGATAAAAATGTTTTGTCCATATATAATCTTTTATAATAGCTTAAAGCTTAACATATTACAATACAACAAAATTCATCCCCAATTTTTAGTTCAAGTAATGTACATTTTCTATTTTCTCTGTTGATATCCAGCCATCTACCTGTTTCGATGGGTAGTTTATGGTAAATCAACAGATTACCTCTAAACACTTTGGTTTTCCCCACCATCCCTGAACTGACTACCTTGATATAAAAGAAAAAATCTTGACATGAGCATAAAACACCAACTCCACTTCAATGTCAAATTTTGGGGAACATTTTTATACCCTGATGAAGTATCAAAGATTTCCCGTAGATGAGGGTGGAGTGGAGTGGAGAAATAGTGTTTTACTTTCTCACACTAGGATCTGTCCTGAGTGGGATTAGAACCAGGGGGTGAGAGGCGCTGTGATCTGTAAGCCCGGGTTTTGGACCACTTGGCCACCGGGCCCCCGTTAGATGAAACTAAAACACCTTAAGCTAACTACAGGTTATGTAACTCAGATATCTGTAACTTGGGGCATTATTTTTCTAATACAGTATAGATAGTTACTTCAATAACTAATATGCAATGGATTTTAAGTTCTCATTCTAAATCATCCTGAGTTCTGGTTTTTAGATTCAAATCACTAACAAACAAATAATCCTATGATCAAGAAAATTAGGTAAAATTACCCATGGTAAACGAGAAGAACATTGGTAGAACATAGGAGTTACACTGTAATTTGAAGCGATAATTTGATACAAATTATATTGTTTTGCAACAATTTGAAATTTAAAAAAATTTAACAACCTTAGAAACATTTCAAAATTGTCCAAGACTAACTGAGATTTTTACTGTGTGTAAAAAAAAAATACACAATCATATCTAATTTATAAAAATGATGTAAGTATACCTAAAGTAAGTTTAATCTATAACTTTCCTTTTATATCTACATGCTCTTCATTTATTATTTAAAGAACCAATACCATTTTATTCTATACAATGTCTGATGTGTGTGTTTTTTTTAAAAAAAGCAATCCATGTAATTGGACAAACATTGACCAGAAAAGCGATACGTAACAAACACCATTCAGACATGGTAACTCAAGATCTGACATAAATACAACACAACTGTCACCTGATCGGAGAAACTGAATATAGCAAAAACCAGGTTTTAAAAACATGCTAAAATCACCAAGTCAGAAAACCACATTCATGAGGAAATATAAATGTATAATGAAGCATTCTTATATTTTAAATAACATGATTTACAATACTTTTGATCACCTAGCTTTGTTGCATGCACACATTTTTATAATGTTTTTGATGTATGAAAAGTTTATAATGTGACTAATGGTTGGAAACTAAAGCAGATTTGAAACTGCATAGTATTTCATGTTTTGCAAAACAGCAAAAATGTCATAAAACTAATGTTATTTGCAATAAACATGAAACAATTATTATTGAAAATTGAAAAACAATCACTGTAAATCTTAATGATTTTGATTATTGATTTACAGTTGGCAGATTCAATTATAAATTAAAAGCTATGTTGCCCAAAAAAGATGTTCCTGCAAAGCACTGGGATATCCGATATAAATTACTACGACTATCCAGGTGCAATGAAACAAAATGGCGAGATGTTTATTCGATGTCATCACCAACAGCCGTGTTTAAGAAATACAGCATAACTTGATTTATTACTTTGCGTTGATACAGGAAATTATTTTCCGTTTGGAACCGTTATTAATTGCTGTCAACACCTGATGGTATGACCAATTAACTTTAAATTTATCAATGATAAATTTTTTATTGAATAGTTTTTTTTTTGATGATATAAAAAATTTCCTGATTTTTTGAAAAATTTCTTAATTTTTCAAAACCAGCATAGCCATTTACAGTAATTTTTTGTGAGATTTAAAAACTGAAAATCAGGAAATTAATGTGTCATGAAATTAAGGCAAATTGCTGATTTTGAAGTAAAATGTGTATTGAAATTAATGCAATTTTTCTAAATTCCATTTTTTTTAAAATTTTGCCTATCTTTTATCTTACAATTATAAACATTAAATTATGGACTCAGAAATTATTATCTTATGTCTTCCTTAATTTATAAATACGTTATAAACAAACTTTTGCTAGAAAATTATTAAAATAAACAGTGGAAAGTTAACAAAGGGTGCCGATGGTAAATTTTTATGTGCTGATGACACGTTGTTTTAAATTAACCAGGGTGGTAAAGAATTGTCAGAACAAAGAAACGTGTTGTCCTTTTTAAAAACAAACATACACAAATATAGTTCTTGGAGTTTTTATTTAAATAATGCATTCAAAATTAGGATGTCCATGTCGGCATATGTACCACTAATCTTCGATGTACCACTAATCTTCGTCTTTGACTCACTACTTCAGTAGTTCAGAATGTTAGATTACTTGTAATCATAGTACTTTAAATTTGACATCCCAGGCAAGGTTCAAAATGATGAATCAGTCACAATTCTACCCATAGCAAAATTCCCAGAAGGAGAGAAACAGCAAAAAATTACCACTATATGAGAAGGTGCTCAAATATAATCAGATACGATAACAACTTCTGGTTAAGGGAGATAACTCAATTTACAATATACATACAGAAATCGGAAAATAAATGCGACAATAAATTAATGTGATTAAACGGGCCTCGCATTTTTCACATTAATTTCCTGTTTTACAGTATCAAGAAAAATGGAGGTGTTTTGTTTCAACTATCTATAGGGAACTTGTCCGGTTGAAAGTAAAATTACAAAACTCTCCTTTTTCAAAGTAAAATATAATAAGTTTAATTATTCCAAAGTTGTTCAGATAAGCCTCTAGACATGTCTGTTTTGCCTACAATACCAGTGAACTTGCAAGACTAGGGGGCATCTAGCTACTTGCTATAGAAAACTATTTCTTGGTTACTGATTAGAGAAAAATTGTCTCTCAACCTAGAGATGGTAAGGAATTTGGTCTACATTTTTAGAACCTTTTTTCTTAATTATTAAATTAACCAACATTTGAAAAAAAAATGCATCTTATTATATGTAATATGAGATGAAGTAAAAATTTTGGTTTTCAGTTGCTGCAGTTGATATCAAGTAAAGCTAACCAAATTTAACAAGATTAAATTATTTTCAGTTTCTTGTGTGATTCCTGATGCTAAGACACAGGTCTGTACAGTAGCTCGAAGTTTATGTGTTCAATTGAAATAGACATTTGACATCACACAGGAGTCTCTGAAGATTTATTTAAATGATCAATTTCCCATAATTAAAACCCCATGGATGACAGCTAAGCACTTATACAGTGTCAGGGCCCCAATATTTCCCATTCCCTCTACTATTACCCAAACGAATTCTGGAATTAAAAAAGAAACCAGAGTGTTAAGGAAAACTAACTGCCATCAAAAAATAAAATTGACAACCTTTTTCAATCTAAAATCTGCCTTAGTGGGATTCAAACGAAGGTGGAAGGGAATGTGATATGTTAGCTGGTTTAACAGCCACTGTAGGTGATAAATATAAAATATAAATATATTGATTATAAATTTGCATACATCACAACAGTACCTTACAAAATTGCTAAATTAACACCATTAAACATGGTATTATTGTTCAAAGTCTGGAATTAAACAGTACTCTCAGAAGGATCTGTAAATCTTGTCAAATGCAATTTCCATGTAAATAAAACATTACCAAACAATTGATAAACTGAAGTCATTGTTGGCAACATTTATTTCCTGATGCCATATTGTCATATTGCTTGTTACATTGATATTATGATACAGAATTAAGGATTATGAACAAAAACCCAATGTGTTTACATTACATTAACTTTTTTCAATGTGTTTACATAACATCTTGTTTTCCTTTTTCTTTCTTTTTTCTTTTTTTATTTAATGTGTTCACACAACATCTTCTTTTTTATTTGATTTTATTTATTATTATTATTTATTTTTTATTTTTATTTTTTGGTCTGGTTGTTACTACACATTTTTTAACTCACCTGGTTATTGCCAAAAACAGCTTATTCTTATACAATTATCTACATATTTCACAAAAACAGCAACAAGGTTTTGTGATAATTAAGCAAGCAGAAAAAATTCTGTGCAAACTGGTAATGAAAAACCATTGTAATTGTCTAGTCATAATAAAAATAAGATTATTATAGTTGTCAATGATCTGATCATTATTTATAACAGTTGAACATGCAAACTGTTAACTGAACCAACACAGAGCATGTCTATATACATAACCATCAATTATTTTTTATATATGTAATTTTTTTCTTTCTTTCTTTCTTTCTTTCTTTTCTTTTTTTTTTTTTTTTTTCGGTGGGAGCAGACTTCCCGAAAGCCTTCAGTGCTTGGGACAAAACCAATAAATTTTCATTCGGACTGATAATTTGTGAGTTGGTATTGGACCAAATGTCTGACACTTTTTTTGAACTTTCAGGAAGTCTGTGGGAGGGGTCAATTAATGCTTATTTTTTACATATTTAGTGTCCACTATTTGTAAAAAAAAATGTGATAATTATAAGGCCCTACTAAATGTACATTTGATACTATTTGTCACTAGTAACCATCCAAAGTCAGGGAATATTAACAAAGCACTTAGTTGTATTAAAATTAAATTTCATAATACCTGACCAGATGAAAAACTCTAATAAAATCATAGATCATGAGCAATTTTGTTTTTATTTTTAAACTGACAGTGGTTTGTATCTTTCAGGCATTTATTAGAACCTTCATTTTAACCACAAATAATTTTTCTATCAAATTGATGATTAAACTTGTTCCAAACTTCCAATTTTTAGTGTTCCATATTCTTGATAGCTCAGGTTGGTTATTAACAAGTACACATTATTTAAATTAATTTTTTATTTTAGAAATAAATGCTTATAAAAGATAAAAATATAATTTAAAAAAAGAAATAATTTTGTATTAAAGTACATATTAATCTTGTCATAAAAACAATATGTATTATTATAAGTAAAGATTCAATAGACCAGACATGAGTTTTGGAATACAGTCAAAATGTCTTAACAAGGTATGTCTAGTCATGATTCTGATTTAATTAAAAATCATAAAAATTAGGACTTCAAAAAAATGAAAACTATAGTATAAACAGAGGTTTAAATTATATCTATATGACTGTATACCCATTCATAAAGAATTATAAAAAAATATATTATTTTTACCAAAATATGAAGCATAATTCATAATTTTTATAATATTGTTAAATTTATTGTTACAATACATTTTTCAGCAACATTTTCATTCAAAAATACTCAATTTGTAACTTTAAAATCTGCAGTCTTACTTTTTGCACATGATTTCAATAGCACAAGATAAAAAAAATATGTGCAGTGAAATTTAAAATTTTATTTTGAAATGTTCAAGCTTCTGAAACTAAAATTGGGGAATATTAAGTGTGTGTGAATCTGAAATTCAAAATCTATTTGAAGGCCAAATTAAGCATAGCAGTTCCTTAAAAAAATATTTTTAAATGCCTTCTGTTTTTTTTTTTTTTTTTTTTTTTTTTTTTTTTTTTTTTTTTTTTTTTTTTTTTTTGGGGGGGGGGGGGGGTGTCTTTTCTTTCTTTTCTTTTTTTTTTAAATTACAGTCCCATGGCATCATAATGTTTCTTAGTTAAACATTTACAGAGACTTTACATACATGAATTATGACTAAGTCAGTGAGATTGCTATGGTTTTTAAAAACTACCTTCTACCTTTCAGATTGGGAAAATTTGGACCCTTTTTATGTCACATATTATGCTCAGAGTTTTGAAATTCATTGCAAAGAACTTACATGTACATTGTGACAATATCTAACATTTTTTGCCTGTCAGAACAGTTTTGGACAACTGGATTTAACTTAAACTATTTGATTGTGTGTCACTGTTGCCTTTTGGGGAATGTTAGTTGTCAAATTGGGAAATTTTAGTCTTATTTCTCAAGGGGAAACTACCTTTATTCATTAGTAATTTTAGGCAAACAAAACCACTGTAAGTAAATACAAAAATTTAAAACTTTCACTTTTAGAACAATCAAAGGAACTTCACTAAACCCGCTCTTTCCTACAAGTCAATATTATATAATTTCAAAAATTCATGAAAGTTTCATTCTCTGTCTTGTTATGCACAAATAAAGAAAGTGTGAATAATTTAAGGTTTACACTATTTGATAAAAGCATATATATTTAAATCACAAAAGAATTTTTAGATCTAAATAAGTTTTGCCAAATAAGCAGTGATCATCTAAATTATTGGATTTTATTAATGTTGTGTGTCAATAATTCAATACTTTCTATACTGTACTAAAAACTTCTAAATTTATTCTGAAAAGTAGTTTGTCAAAACATAACGGAGAATCATTCTAAGATAATTCAAATAAATAAAATTAAAATTAAATTAAATATACAGTAACTTGTCTGAATGTTGAAAAAGACATCTCATAAGTTACACTGTGTAAAACTGAATCCCCGACTAAAACAAACAGAATCTTCAGCACAGAAAGTGACCACATTACAGAGATTCTGATGTGATTATAAATGGAATAAAAACAACAAATTACTTTGTGATAACAAAATTTTAAAACATATAAAAGTGAATTATGAAGCACATCAGGCAATGATGAACATTATCTGATAGTTGAAATTATAAAATGACCATTGCTTAATTAACCAAGGGTGAAAATTCAGGGCTATGGTCATGCATCTCTTACTGACCATGGGGTTTCAGAGGCAATTTGGTCTAAAGCACTCGCTTATAGTTCATCTCTTTGCCTAGGTTCAAATCTTGTCTAGACAGATCCTAATGTGAGAAGGTTTGCCAGCTTGCTTGCTGATGCCAATGGTTTTTTTTTTTTTTTTAGGGTACCCCTGTTACTCCACCACTTTAGAATGGATTATTTTGAAATGAGTGGAAAAATCTTGACAGGGGCTTTAAACACTGTAACTCAACTCTACTTCTTTTTTACCATGAAAATTATAGGGCCATTGTACCCTTTGTTGATGTGGTATGTGTATATATACCAACTTGAAGGTTCCCCGAATACTTTGGGAGATTTTAGACTAAAAATGGAAACAGATGGACTGAAGAATAGAAATGCAGACATATTGATTGCTTGAAAAAACCTACCCCCTTGTTCATCTTCAAGGGGGTATCATAAAAAACAAAATAATAATAAGAAGTGTGGTACCTCTATGTTTGTATGACCTTGACCATCCTGCTTATTGCACAACCACTGGTCAAGTTTGTTAAATGTCCAAATGATTTAGTTACAAAAGAAGTAGCTAAAGGCATACAATTATGTAACAGGTAAACAGACAACCAATACGAAATCAGATCATGTACCAATACCAATATCAATTATATGTTGAAACAAGCCACTATGTCATATTGTATACATGTATACATATTATATATATAATTTCATAACTTACCTTTACGCAGTTGCTCATTAAGGTAAGTATCCTGATGATTTAACTGATTATTTTTATTATTTTCCTCCATAAAAGAATTATCAACTAAACTAGTGTATAACAAGATCATTAAAACAGCTAAAGCACACCAGAATAATCCAAAAACGCTACATAAAATCGCTAATCTATTTCTTCTCCAACAAGATCTACCCCTCCTTGGTTCAACAAAAGTCATCTTGTCGGTGTGATGATATGATAAGTCACTGTCAGTAGAGTATTTCATTGAAATACTGATTAGAGTCAAAGTTTTATATAAATGTTTAGTGTTACAGTACCTATATATAAGTTTGTACCTTTAAAGTGGCCAAACAAAATAAAAAAATTCAATATGATTAATCAGGTTTTAGAAATCGGCCTAATTAAGTCACGTGTATAAACAAATGAATAATATGCAGAAAAAATCCAATATATTATGTAACTCAATTACAGTACACACAGTTATTTTTGCTTTAAAACAATCCACACAATGTTCAACAAACTTTGACCTATTTAATCAAGTTAAAATTAAATGATGTTACATTGACTTTGGAACTAATTTAGGAATAGCCAGTTTCTCAAAAATTATAAAAAAGTACTTTCAATGTAACATGTGGCTTCGACCAATTCACACTGACAATCATACGAATAGCAAGTCTTAATTCCATCTATTAAATAATTCAAAATTACCTTTATTATAAATACATCAGTTTACGTGATAACACTCAATTGAAAATTGTTTTCTTATAAGTGCTGATTTTTATATATTTTTTAACCATCTTAAAAATCCATAAAACCAAATTCTACAACAATGCTAAGAGCAAAGATACGTTATTGTTTTAAAGTCAATTAATGCTCTCGTAAGTTTTTTTCTCAAAACAAAGACTAATGCAGTCTCATTAAATTTTAAAAGTGTAACGATTTTTTACGCCCCTGTTAATTGTTCTTGTCACAGAATGATCTTGTTACATCCAAAACATGTTTTACGCTTAACTAAACAATCAAGTTTTTTTTATGCTTCATGCATTAATGTTGATCTTCATTTTCTTCAAGCACATTCATAATAGTTCACATTTTTATTAACTTGACAACAATCATGTAATTAATATAAATACTGAAATTCGCAGCCACAAAATATCCATGCTAGATTATCAAAGCCTCAAGGTAAAAGCATTATCATTAATACATTTATAAACGATTCCAATATGAAGAATCCAAAAGGAAAAAACAATATTTTGAAAAAATTGCCGTTTTTCCGACAAAACATTATGTATATAATACAAGTGATTGGTCATTATTAATCAATAAATCAAAACTTTTCCGATACATGATTGGGCCACTTAGAAGTAAAGGGTGTGTAACATGACATCGTGTACAAACACAACACGCTGAAGTAACTACTTATCTTACAATGTATAAATTATATTGATTTACAGGAAAAATACTGAATACTTTCATCAATTTTCTTGGACTGACTTCGGATAACAATGTGAGGGTAACTTTGTTTAGATATAATTCCTAAGATACTGATTAGGTTTGATTTTGTTCATTTTAATTTGTTTCGCAAGGGAAATAAACATATGTTTGTATTGTTATTAACGGAAAAACATGTCCAATGAATGTTAGCTCAGACAGAGGCCAGATATTTTCTATTTATCTCTAAAGCTATAATGTTGCTCCCGAGAGTGTTAAGATTACGATGTTTTCACTCAGTATTGTTGGCCAAATTTTCTCAGTTAGTTAGATATAATTCAATATTGTCAGATTTTATTTCAATTGTATATTTGACAAGTGAGAAAATTTTGGCCAAAATATCTATTTTTATGAAACATGAAATAAATGAAATCTAATGAATGATGAAAGTTGACTAATTATGTATCGGTATCAAATTTGTCATTTGTTCCCTGATAGATTAAGAAAACAAGAATTCCACAGAATTAAATGTCTCGCCTAGTTGATATGGACTTTAACATAAACTTTCACATTTTGACATGCTGCCACCGCTGCCACCACCGCCACCAACACATTGGAAAAGTAACACCTAAGTCTCGCCCTATGGCGTTGCCAGGCTCGACAAAAATTATATTACATTTCATATCTGTAATCTGTAAAAATTCTGTTTTTAAATACAGAATAAAAATCCTTAAATTTTAAGAAATTTTATAATTAAAATGATAAATCTGTTATATTTTACTTGAAAATGTTTTAAAAGAAAAATGACCATGGTTTCGGTAAGATTCAGCTTAAGGTGTGCCTCATGCTACCTGGTTTTGGGTTAAGATCAGGTACGTTCAAGTGTGAGACAGTTTATAAAACTTGTATGAGACAGATTATCATTATTTAACACAGTTTTGTTTATATCTAGTTTCTCCATTACCATTCAGCATCACCCAACAAATTTTATCATCTCTTAAGTATTATTAGAAATGTTCATTTACATAAGTTACCAAAAATACAGATTTTCTACTGTAGTATCATTAATATTCGTTGGGTTAAAATTTCGTGGTTTTGTCTTTTTAAACAATTCTGTTGGTAGAATTTTTTGTGGAATTAAGTTTTGTGAAAACAAATCCCATTGGGGCAATGGTAATTAAAAATTTTCGATGACATTTGATTTTGTGGTTTTCAGTAACCAAAGAAAATAACGAAATTTAATCCCCCATGAATATTTCGGATTTTACAGTTAGTCCCAAGATCTTCCCAAATCGTTTTCAGTCAGGGAAACTTAACAAAAAATGTAATAAAATAAAAATACAGATAAATAAAACAATAACTTATCTTGAAAATGTTCCTAAAAGATATCTAACTTTCCCCATTTTTAAAGATGTAATAGAAATTATTTAACTAGCTGTTGTTGTTGATATACACACCATTGAAGTAAAGGGTCATGCAAGTGATATCGCTCAAATCTTCACTTTCTATATTTTTAGATTTAACTAACTTTAACTGTTGTTGATTTACAAGCCATTTAAATGAAAGGTCTTGCAAATGATATAACTCAAAATCTGCTGAATTTCTTGGGTTTTTTTTTTAAAGATATAATTGTTATCTGCATTCAACGTAACTTGCTATAGTTGTTGTTGATAGTAAAGGCCATAAAAGGTATTACAATTGATTTTATTCAAGACTTGCCTTTCTCTGGGTTTTAAGGTTACGGAAATATGCATCATTTAATTATTTTTCTGGAAATATATATCATTAAAACCTGAACCTCCCTTGGATTTGAAAATTTATTTAGAAAGTTATTTAAAAAAAAAACTTCATCTCATTTAGACAATAATTTCCTGAAAATAAACTTAATTTTGAGAACTAGTCTGAAAATAGAATTCATAAAAAAAACATTTGATCACCAATTAAAGGCATAAATGAAACTTTAAAGAATGTAAAATTGTTCAAGATGTGACAATAAAATAGACAAATTGCTATTATCAACCATACTTAAGTTACGACAAGTGTCTAATCTCTATCATTATCCGTGCTCATGGCTGCTAATCAATACATTAGATGTCACCAAATCTCAACTTTCTTAGTATTCCTGCATTTAATATCACACTGAAAAACAAGGCAACAGCTGGGATAATTTTTTCCAATTTATAGATAAAATTGTTAAATGGCTAAAGATGTCCAATATTTGTCTAACTTGGAAGCCTGAAGAAGTGAAGTCCTTTAAATTCAGAATTTTATGGCTGAAATTGTCTGATATTTGTCTAACATAAAAACTCATAATAGTTAAATCGTAAATGGCTGATGTTGTCAAATATTTGTCAGCCCTAGAAACCATTCTGAAATAAAATAGATTTTCTATTCTGAGCCAGGTTTAATGTCTAATCTCGAACAAGCAACTAATTTAAACATTTTAAATCAGATTTATTTTAAAATCCTATCAAAGAGATCTTATCTGAAATAACATTCAAAATTAGAAAATCTGAACTGTTAATGGGTTTAGATACATGTTAAAATGTAGTAAAATAGTGATAAACTAAAAGTAACAGGTTCAATTTTGCAATATATATCTTTAAAATATCAGGTTTTCGTGGTGAAAAATTTCTTTCTCCAATAAATCATGTTTTTTTTTCTGTCAATCAATTAAGTTAGTTTCTGTGTTTAGAGTTTTTTTGATAAAAAAGAACAATTGTTACAAATCTGGTGCAGCGAAACTTTTTAAAATTTTTTTTTATTCATAGATTCTGTGTTTGTAATCCTCAATTAACAATTATTTCATGTATATTTCAAACCTAAACCATTTTCCCTATAATAAACTATTGTTGTCAAGTGATTCAAGTGTTAAAGCACAACAGAAATAGGTGATTAATTACTGCCAGCATTTCCTATGCCTCAGTGACAGAAGTCTCGAGTTTAAGAATCAGTGAACTCAGTTGGCTTTTCCCAGTTTTTGTATTATGCTTTTGATTACTTTTGGCTATCACCAGGTACGTGCTATTCAACTGGTAGCTTATATGTACCCATAATATCTTTATAATCTAAAACTTTAAATGTCAACAGACAACTGATCAAAAGACAACTATTAACTGGTGTACTTCAGCATCATTACTGGAGCTTCCTAGCATGATTAAATGAGTTCAATATCAAACATGTCTCTATTCTTAAAACCTCATATAACCCTGAAAATCATGAAAATTAATCTTTTGATCTTCCTGTTACAAACTCTGGCTAATTGGAGAGTGTCAGTTTTTGACATTTGACCTACTCTTATTTATTGTCAGCAATATAAGTGGGTCTACTGAAAATCAAGGCCATTGATGATAAATTGCAATAGTTTCAAGGAAAATATGGGTTTGATAAATAAAAACAAGATTTGGCTAGTAAAACTTTGCTTTGGCAAAGAAAACCTGGCTTTAACAGGTACAACCTTGTTTTGGCAAGTAAAACCTTGTTTTGGCAAGTAAAACCTGGCTTTTGCACATAATTTAACACAACTTCAAGAAGAAAAAAACTGGCTTTGACAAATAAGAATTGACTTTCATTTGACTTCTGAAAGTAAAACAGATTCAAGGTTAGGAGGTGTGTGGGAGGGGGTTCAAAAGAGGAGAAAAAGAGCAAAATGTGATCAAAAGGTCCCCAGAAATATTACAAATTCATTTTTTGCCAGAGTCTTTGCCCCCTCCCGCACCCTGGTCCCCCAAAAGTACTCTCCTCTAAACCTGCTAAGGGACTCTAGCGGCTGAAGACCCCATGCTGCTGAGTTCAGTTAAGACAAGTCTTTTGTTAACTTGGGTTCAGTTTAGACAGGTTCTAGTTTACTTGGTGTTCAATTTAAACATTTAGGACTTGGTTGATTAAGGGTACATATTTCTGGTTGAGACATGGTTTAGTTAGGACAGGTGTTTGATTCACCCAGAGTTTAGTTTAGACATTGTTTTAATTGACTCAGGGTTTATTCAGTTAACCCCAGATCCAGTTAAGGCAGGGTTTATTTATTTAATCCAAGGTTTGGTTGACACAGGGTTTCGTTAGGACAGGTGTTTGATTCACCCAGATTTTAGTTAAGACAGTGTTTATATTGACTCAGGGTTTATTTAGTTAACCCAAGGTTCAGTTAAGAAATGTCTTTGGTTAACACAGGGTTTAGTTAGAACAGGTTAGATTCAATTAGGGTTTAGTTTTAGACAGTGTTTGAGTGTTTATTTAGTTAAGCCAGGATTTAGTTGACTCATGGTTTATTTTGATGGATCAGGGTTCAATTAAGATATCTCACACTGCAGTATGAACATTAATTTCTCTGCCAAAGTCTCATCAATGAAACCAAAGCCATTTTAAAAAATTTCATTTTTAACTATGAGCCATTGTTAAAAAGCCAAATACAAATATCAATTTTATAATGTAACTCTAGCTATATTTGGTCTTCAATATAACCAAACTGCCATACTGAAGTGAAGATTAATTCATCATTTTTCATATTACTCCTTAAAATTTAATAAGCTGTCCAAGGTAATTTGTTTTACATCAACGTATGAAAAATCGATTTTATAAGAATAAGCCTAGGATTGAAATTCCTAATTCCTTTTATCATCAACAATATTGTTTAACACTGGTTTGTGGTTTGTTGACGGAAATAGATTAAAGATTTTTTTTCTAAAATAATTGTTTCAAGAAAGAGTGTGTCTGAAACTAGAACTGACCTATAGGGACTAATACTCCTGCTTCTGTGAACATGAATTATAAACTTGACCCAAAAAAAATAAAAACAAGAGGCCCATGGGCCTTTACGCTCACCTGAGGACATGGCCAACCTGAGGATATATCCAAAATCATTTGCAAAAATACATAAAATATTCTAATATACATTCCTACAAAAAAGTTAATAGTTTTCAAGATAATTAACAATTTGAGTCTTTTTATGCATCTATGACCTTGACCTTTAAACGTAAGACCTTGAATCTTATATCAGAATAATCACCATATCAATTCCTACAATATTCTAATATACATGCCATACAAAAAGTTAATAGTTTCCAAGATAATAAACAATTTCAGTCTTTTTATGCACCTATGACCTTGACCTTTGAATGTATGACCTTGAGCCACATATCAAAATGATTGTCATATCAATACCTACAAAATTCTAGTATATATACCTTTGCAAAAAGTTAATAGTTTTCAAGATAATTAACAATTTGGGTCTTTTTATGCATCTATGACCTTGACATTCAAATGTAAAACCTTGAATCTTATATCAGAATGATCACCATATCAATTCCTACAATAATCTAATATACATGCCAATACAAAAAGTTAATAGTTTCCAAGATAATTAACAATTTCAGTCTTTTTATGCACCTATGACCTTGACCTTTGAATGTATGACCTTGAGCCATATATCAAAATGTTCGTCATGTCAATACCTACAATATTCTATAATACATGCCTATACAAAAAATTTATAGTTTTCAAGCTAACGCACAATTTTAGTCTTTTTTAGCAAAAAAATAACATTTCAGGGGCAACAACTCCTACATGCATTATCATACAGTTACAAAACTTTGTACCTTTTTACATTTTGTCCTGCTAAACATTTTAACAATGTTTTAATATTATATATCTCTTATAATTTGGAAGAAAAAAGCCTAAAACTGCACAAATTACAAACTAGGTCATGACCTTGAACTTTGACCTTGACCCCATTTTGAAGGTTATTTCAAGAAAAAGTAAAAACTGAAAACCCCATGTCAGTATCTATTCATATAGTCAAGTTATAATAATTTGAAGCCATTTTAAGAAATTTTCAAAATTAAACGCAAAAACGCGTAACCTAATTTTTTACCAAATTTCACGAAATGAACGATTTATAAGCTTAAGACCCTAGAGAAGCCAAATATCACATCAGATTTTTTCTCCCATCATCGCTTTCGGAGAAGAAGATTTTTAAAGTTTTTTGGAACCATGGGTCACCTTGACGAACAAATCTGAATTGCACTGGCCCATATATGCATCTGACCAAGTTTCATTGAAATCTACCTCATAGTTTTAGAAAAGAAGTTGAAAATGTAAAAGTTTACGCCGCGTATGACGACGACGACGACGACAACACCGCCGACGACGACGACAACGACAAATTTTGATCAGAAAAGCTCACTTGAGCCTTCAGCTCAGGTGAGCTTATAATGAACAAAAAGTGGAGTAGAGAATGCTTAATGTCAAAGTCAATATCTTATATCCATAACTTATATCCAGGTAAAAAGGCCCCAGTTTCACAATCGTTCTTTAACTAAGATTTTCCTGAACTTATAAAAATTTCAGCAATCTCTTTTTGAACTATGAATGAATATTTTTCACAAAACTAAAAAAGAATGTTATGAGTTTGAAGGGATCTTCAAAATGACACTTAAAATTCTTGTATATCTGAACATTTAATAACATTATTACATCTTCAAATTTGACATATTCAAGTTAAGGAAAATCTTAGTTAAAACATGATTATCAAACTGGGGCCTGCATTTTCATGATGTAGAAAACCAAAGTTGTGGGAGAAATCCATTGCATCTCTGTAAGGAAACTAACAAACTTATCCATATCATAATACATGACCACAAAAATTATACAGATGCATGACCTCGGTGCACAAATGGAGCATAACAGTTATTGCTTATAACATATACAGAAACAAACTTTGTTTTAAAAAGTACATAAAAATTTCCGAATGTTGAAGACACTAAAATTGTGTATACCAGGTGAGCTTTAACTGAAATTTTATCATGTAATAAAAAATTTAAATCAAGCTCATCAACTGTAGAATTTATAGCTAAAAGCTAAATATATAGATATTATGTAAGCTACTTCATGCTTAAAAATGCATGTCAATAATAATAATAATTATAATAATAATGCATGTCAGATAATAGCTTCAAAGTTAGGCTAAGTGTCTTAATTCCTGTCAAAGCACTAGTCTCTAGTCATGGTTATATTAATACCATGTGACAGTATCATATTAAACCACTTGCTTTAAATATACTGATAAAAATATAAGCATTTTTTAATCAATATAGTTAGTGAGACCTTTTTAAAGCAATTAGCAAGTTGAACTTTTATACAAGGGGGACTTAAATTGAGAAGGCATTTAAGACCTGAATTGATCACTCGCTATAAAGCTAACTTGAGCAAATCAAACATCTGATAATGATTCTGGAAAATGAAGCCTTCAATTTTTTACCTTATAAATGGCTTGTGTTTTTGAAAGATTCTATTTTCGTTTCAACTGTTTTTCTTTTACAACAAAAATACAATTTAAAATATAATTTTTACTAAGTAGTGTTGAGTTATGGTATTTTATAGCCCATTCAACATTAATATCATTATAATCTAAAACTTCGTCAGCTGACAGAACATCAAAAGATGGTTATTTATCGGTATATGTCAGCATCATTACCTTAAGCTTAGAGGTATGCTTAAATGATTTTAATATCAAACATGAATGTCTCTTATCCTTTAAAACCTCATATAACCCTGAAAATTATTAATATTCATCTTTTGATCTTTCTATTACAACTTCTCGCTAATTGGAGAGTGTCAGTTTTTTAACCTAATTTACCGTAAGAACTATATCTGGCTCTCGTACAAGTCAAGGTCATTGTTGATAATTTGCATTTGTTTTAAAACAAAATCTAGGTTTGTGGTAAATTCTACAGATAAGTATTTGATCGAGTAGAAAATACATTACTTTAACATAAACTTTCACATTTTGACATGCCGCCGCAGCCTGCAACACCAGAAAAGTAACACCCAAGTCTTGCCTTATGGCAATGCCAGGCTCAACAACCAGCATTTGGCAAGTAAAATCTGGCTCTGGCAAGTAAAATCTTGATTCTCTTACTAATGCTGTAAATTAGGAATTTTTTGCATCATCATTCCTTTAATTACTGAATTTTCCATAAAATGTGTATTTGATGTGATTTCTTAAAATGAAAAAAAACTAACACAAAGTGTATTATACCAAGTGAAGCACAGCAAAGTCATACAAAGCCTGGATTTATGGTAATGAAAGAGAAAGTTTAAAATCAGATTTTCAAACATCAGTGTTAAAAATGTTAAAGCTTAAAATTTTTTGTGCACGCTACAGTCATAATAAAGTCTGATTATGATAATATTTAAAAACTTTTTTTCCTCGGGGAAAAATTTAAAAAAAAAAAAAAAAAAAAAAAAAAAAAAAAAAAAAAAAAAAAAAAAAAAAAAATTTCAAATCATGTTACGTTCAAGTGATACTCATAATGTAAATCTCAATATTAAATGTGTGTTGTAAACTGGAAGGAAAATAAAATGGACTATCATGTATCTGAGACTGCATTTCTGCATCATGATAACAGATTCCCATTCTCATGCAACTATTAGACGTGCATGTCTTATATTTTTGTTTCATTTATAGTCTAAGAATGGATGATACAAACCCACACGCAGAGCATGAAGGGAGAATCTTCGTTCTCGACTGGACAGTCAGGCCTCACCCTTGTAAAAAGAATAATCAAAGGCCTGGATAATCTAAACAGGATAATAATAATGATGATCCAAAACATCAATAGTTGTATTAAATAATCACACTGACTCCAGGTAGCCAAACTGATGATAAATGAAGTTCTTGTAGTTGGTCTATATCAATGCCATTACATGTTAAATTCTTAATAAAACAAACTACACAGGTCATATTTTAAGCCTCTGAAACAATTTGTTTGTTTCAGATCCATATTTACCTTATTCAACATATGAAGTGCCTTTTAACAAAATGACATTTGGTTACAACTTTTGGGCAAAGGGAAATAACTTGTTCTGCATGAAACTACAATGGAACTGAAATTAAATGTGACAAGAAATTAATGAGATAAAATGGTCCTTGTATTTTTTTATGATAATTTCTCCATACCATTTATTTCAGTGCTGAGGTAATCAATTGGAGATATTGAATAAAACCAAAGCACAAACAAGTGTCACAAAATCAAACAGACTTACAGTTATGTGACCACAGGATAATTCAAAGTCAAAATTTATGTCATGTGTACTTAAATTTCATTAAATATTTGACTATGTGTTTCAACTCTCACATAATATAATTGTTACATACATAAAGTAAAACCTGCTACAGCAACCACCTCTATATACAGACTACCTGTTCATCTAAATCAGTTTTATGTCCTTTTGCTACACATTTTAATGAAAAAGAACTTTTTACAAGAGTGAACTGGAGTGGAGTAATGGTGTTTTTCACCCCAGTCAAGATTCTTTCACTTATTTCGAGACGGTCAGTTCTGGGATAGTGGAGGAAACCGGAGTGCCAAGAGAAAACAACAGATCTTCGGCAACTGATTTGTCCCAAGTTGGATTCGAACCAAGCAAAAACTATGATTTTTCCCAAAGTCATTTTTACCAGATTTCATGGATAACAAAGTCACTATTTTTCCCTTACTTTTCTATTTGTTGCTGATCGCAAATTCCTTGATTACTTGGGATTATAAATCATCTTTACATTTGAATTGAGCGGTCCAAGTTTTACTGTAATTATAAAATTATTAATTTAGTAATCACCACCTTACAAATTAGTTATATGAGAAAACCTAATCAATCATTTCAAAAGTTTTTATTTGTTTTTATTTTTCTTGATTAATTGCTTCCTAAAAGTCAATCATAAGCTAAAATTATTACACCATTACATCTGATCAAATTTCTGTTTTCTCACCTAATTTTTAACCACAACATTTAATTTCAAATCAATTGTAACATCAGAAATTAAATTTTAACCAATCAATTTTCAACTTTCTTCACCATTTTTTTCTTCTTTTAATTTCTTCTATCAACAATTGCTTACAAATCAATTATAAAAATAAAATCAATATTCTAGTTTCAGATAAATGAAGTCTATCTCCAATTATTATTAATGTTTTAGAAGTCATGAAATTAACCCGAGATTGATTACTGCATCACATGACAAAATAACATCGATCTATTTTTGTAACTTACAGTAATTGTCAACAAGATCTGATTTTTTAATTTGAAAGCAAGTTGCCTGGTGCAAATTAATTTGTTCAAAGTTATATATTTTCATTACTGATTTCAAGATAACTATAATCTGAAAGGAGCATGAAAAGTACAAATGTTTTGTTATTTATTTTCCATACTCGATGTTATTTATGTTGATTTGAATGTTAAGTTTTCAAATTCACAGCAGAATGTTATTTAAAGCTGCATTAAGTTTTTCAATTTTCTGAATTTTTTTTTGATTTTCTAAAAATATATTTTTTTAAAAATAGATATCTTCTAACCATGATCCGTGAAATTCATTTTCTAAAATTCATTTCTTTTAGCTGTAAATGAACGGAATCCTCTAACCGGTTGGTCAGTGTTTTATGATGGTAATTATGAGCTTGGAGCATGCGCACAGATGTACGGAAAACCCTAGAATCCAAGGTGAAACATGACAGATTGTATTAATTGTCCTTCATTAATATCCAGATGTGTTTGAAATGGTGTTATGTATCCCTTACTAAATAACAAATGACAAATTCAACGAAGTTCTGTGTTTAATTTATTGTATTTCACCGTTTTTAAAGTTGTGTTTAAATGACCCAGGTTTTGATGACGTAACCATGTTCTAATATTAGATCCCAAATGCTGCATCTCGGTTGGTAAGAACTGTAATTTCTGTATTTATTCGAGCTTTTATTGTCGAACCAAATGTAACATTGTTCATCAGGAACATCATTAATTAGATTAGCACCGTTTTAATTTTTTCTTTGGAAAACTTAATGCAGCTTTAAAATATTTTGGTTTTTTTTAAAGTAATTAAAATTACATGATTCATCAAAAATTATTTATGAGTGCATTAATGGATGAATGGTAGGCAGTATGGTGTTTTTTTTTTTTTGTTTTTGTTTTTTTTTTGGGGGGGGGGGGGTGGCAAGTCAAAATTATTTCATTCATATCAAAGTGTGGTGGAGCATACTGGAATACCCAGAGAAAATCAACCATTTATAAGCAAGATATCTGCCCATCTTTCATGAATTAACAACAGAGGAACGGGATAAGACACTTTTTTACTTTTTCTGCATTTATATAATTTAGTGCTAGTAACAATTATATTAAATTTTCACATTTTTATCCATCAATCTTGGGCAAGTGAGGCAGATAATTTAGAGTTACTCATGTTGCCGTGTAATTATTGTTAAAGCAATCTCTAAAAACAGGAATATGTGATAAAGGAGAGATAACTCTAAATGTCATCACTGTACACCAAGTGGCAGCCAAAAGACATGATTTGAGTTGTCTCCCTTAAGTCTAGGTTCAGGCTGAAATTGTTTGCGAAATCAAAAATTGTAGTTATGCAAAACATTTAATTTTTAAAAGACAAATGGGAAAAAAAGTACATAACATAAGTTGCTTGTAACAATTTACCATATAAATAGAGGTGGTCAAGATTTAGAGTTAAATAAGTGTGTCACAAGTTGCTAAAATTTCAACCACCATGGTGATGAATCAGTTCATCGCAGATATTCTCAAACTGTGCATTCATACTGATAATAAACCTTTCCTTACTGGGAATCTATTTTCAACATTAGCATTAGATCTATGTAGTTCAACTTTGTGAATATTGGTTGAAAAATTTAGTGAAATTTAAATCACATGAAATAAGCAAGACCATTATTGTAAATTTGTTGGCTGTAATGATGTTTAGCCTCAAGTCAGCAATTTTAAGCCATATGTGGTGAGAGAAAGTTCATTAATTTTAATGGATTAATGTAAGAACAAATTCCTTTATTTGTTAGATGTGTAAGGGTGTTTCATGGTCTGTTTTGTAAAAGCCTTCACTTCGAATCACTTTGTACTAGCCTGCACTTAGGACCACTTTGTACTAGCCTGCACTGCACTTAGGACCACTTTGTACTAGCCTGCACTTAGGACCACTTTGTACTAGCCTGCACTGCACTTAGGACCACTTTGTACTAGCCTGCACTTAGGACCACTTTGGACTAGCCTGCAATTAAGGGCCACTTTGCACTGCACTTAGGACCACTTTGTACTAGCCTGCACTTAGGACCACTTTGTACTAGCCTGCACTGCACTTAGGACCACTTTGTACTAGCCTGCACTTAGGACCACTTTGGACTAGCCTGCAATTAAGGGCCACTTTGCACTAGTCTGCACTTGGGGCCACTTTGTACTAGCCTACATCTAGGACCACTCTGTACTAGCCAGGCAGTGCACTTAGGACTACTTTGTACTAGTCTGCACTTGGGGCCACTTTCCACTATCCTGCACTTGTACTAGCAAACACTTAGGGCCAATTTGTACATGCCTGCAGTTAGAGCCACTCTGTACTAGCCTGCACTTAGGACTCCTTTGTACTAGCCTGCACTTAGGACTCCTTTGTACTAGCCTGCACTTAGGGCCACTTTAAAATGCATGTAAACTCATTGAATCAGAAACCCACAGACAAGCATACCACTCCCAAAGTAACACTGTTCTGACATGGAGAGAACCAGTCAATACTGTCCTCTTTAAATGCTTAGCAAGAAATATATCCAGTGTTATATCAAAATAAAATTACAACCTAAATTTTTCTTTTTTGTTAATCATGTGTACACCTTCAAAAATTAAAAATTTTAACAGAACATTGATCATTTATGTACAAACTGAATTCTTTTTCTATATTTGTCGAGCCTGGCATCGCCATAAGGCGAAACTTGGGTATTACTTTTCCGATGTCAATGGCGGCCATGACATATCAAAAGGTGAAAGTTTATGTTAAAGTAATTTATTTTCCTCTCCATCAAAAACTAACCAGGCAAGACATACAAATCTGTGGAATTCTTGTTTAGAATTTAAACTGAATCATTTTATGTATAAATTGCTATCGGGAAATCAGTAAAGTCATACAAAGGACACATAAAATATTCTCTTACTGACCAGATAAAACAACAGATACAACATTAAAGAAGACAGTGGACCCTGAAGGACCAATTAGACGTCTGAATCCTGGAGGGTCAATCAGATGTCCAGTTTATGTCCATTGTTTCAATTTTTATTATATCCTAAATACTTGAAATTATCATTACTAGTAGTACAAGATTTAAATAAAGTTATCTGATGCTAACTCAAGTACAAATTAATTTATAAAATTTATTACATTGTATTTGTAAAGATAATGTACTAGATATTTATGATGTAATACTGTTATGTGATACAGATTCCAAAAATTGAGCTAGCTCAAATTGCCAGGGAAATGTCAGCTTTAATCTGAAAAACTCTGTCACTGTTATATGATAAGTAGATTCATATCAATCACTTTTGTTGTGCTACTGTGTATCAGTGTATCATGAAAAGCATAAAGATATTATATGTACTAAGTGTCATGTTAGAAATTTCCAATTTAAGACTGAATATAGATAATTCTATTTATATAAGTTTTTTTAATTAAAACTTCTAACCCAAGCCTTTTTTGTTCATAAAATTATACAGTGTATATAAAAAACTTTGGTTTATATTACATCCATCATAAAATTAAAATTAAAAAAAAAAAATTCAGTCATGAAGAAATGGTCTAGAACTGTAAATATCTCAGTAAAATGTATTAATTCCTACTGTGTTAGTAAATCTGGTGATTAAAATTGCTGAGGTATAGTGGATTAAAACAGTGGTGCCACCTCTCTCTCTCTCTCTCTCTCTCTCTCTCTCTCTCTCTCTCTCTCTCTCTCTCTCTCTCTCTCTGCCACTAGTTCCAATCATAGCCACTAACATAGTGAAGTATGTTGGCCAAGTGTCAAAATCAACAGCAATAGATCAAACCTCCCCTTACTGTTTAAATGTTTGAATCTCACTTTGACAGATTCTGATGTAAGTTTGTCAGTTTCCTTGTAAAAGCTGTATTTAGTTCTGTTTAAGTTCATATGATTTAATATTTTCTCAATTCTCTATTTGAATTGTTATTTTTAATTATTACATGAAAAATGAAATGCCTAATTAAAAGTAATTTATTTTTTTTAGAATAATCTTACAAAAAATGGTATCATAATCTGACATAGTTTTACTCAATATTGCAGTACTCCAATGGGGTGGAGGGGAGTGGAGGGGGGGGGGGGTTCAACAGCACTGTTAATCTGTAGACATGTAGACTTATTTTAAATCTTGTTCACATACAACATTGCATAATGATAAAAACAATTTTAAAATCATGCTATTTATAATACAGGTAGATTAAATGATATTACATGATAAAATATGTAAAGATACCATGTCAACACCATGACATAAATTTAACGAAGTAGTTCACCCAGATCAGTGTTTCAAACCACAGATTTAAAACCAACCAACCAGTCTTTAGCTTTCAACAAATTTTAAAGTGATTGACATTTCTGCCTAATTAAACACAAATAAAGATAATTTTTACTGGTAATTTTATGGAGCACATAATATCACCCATATAGTATTTATTGATCATTATCGCTTTACTGAAAATGTCCGTTAACAATATCAGTATTTTGTTTTAACCCGAGTAGACCTTAACAGTCGTGGTTGATTTAATTTAAAACCTTTAAAAAGATTTTCATTTTAACACTTAAATAAAAGATTGATTGATAGACGCTTTAAGTTTGAATTATTTTACAAATGTTTTCTTTTAGCAATGTTAGGACACCTGTAAGGACAATTTTCCAGAAATTTGACAAGATATTTTGACAATTAAAACAGAAATAAATCAAACAGAGTGATTGGCTAATTATAACACCTGGAGATCTATTTTTACCTCCAACTATAAAAACTTAACCACACAAATATAATTTTAAAAATGTGCATACAGGTATGCACAACTAGACATTTAATTAAACACGCAACATCAAATATACACATGCAAATAGCGAAGTCATAATATGTTGGCTCTGCTTTTATTCTTCAAAAAGAAAAGAAAGAAAAAAAGCATAATATAATGATCAGAAAAATATTTTAAAATCTTCTAAAATTTACAATATTTATAGTGAATATTCCACAAAATTTTTCAGTAAAAAATTTCCTTTATAAGTAAGACAATTTAAAAGACAATCAAAAAAATTGTGATCCTTCTATTAAATTTTTCAGAAATAATATGATTCTTTAAATGAAAGACAATCAAAGAAAAAAAAAGCAAAACATACACACATCAGAGGAAACAATCACAACAACTGGCGAAAATCTAAATTTTTTCCAGAAATCAATCAAAGATTACGTTCAACTCAATGCAGTTATCTAGCATGTCCTCTTAGGTTTTTGCCAATTAAATATTATTTTCAATGCACCTGAAATCACAATATTAATGTTCTACCATTAATAAAAATAATATTTAGAAATTTAAAAAAAAAATAAAATAAAACAACACATTTTCAATATCGTTTTACACAGCATTAAGAGCTACAGATCAAATGTTTCCTGGCGAATTCCATTTCACAAACAATACATGGGACTATTCTGAAATGTTAAAAACTTTTGGCAAAGTACTGCATACAACAAATAAATAAATATCTGGACCAGGAATGCATTAGTTTACAACTTTAAAACTTCTATCAGCAATTATCAAGGTCCAAAGTATGTGTATCTGTGATAGATGAACCATTACACACACTTTATATAATATGTTTTATATATTATTGACATAAAAAATATCTTGATTTAAAATGTTCACATATTATTTCATTTATGTTTTTTTTTTCTTCTTCACAATTATTTTACCAGTACTCATAATATTGTAAAAATAAATTAAATCTTTGTAACAATTATTATTATCATACAGTGAATTTGTGTATTTGGAATAACAGTTGAATAATGGAAATAAAGCATATAGCTTCAGAATTGAAGAAGTTAGGTTAGCATGAAAGTTTTAATAAATGAAGACAGAATTTGGTTATAATTGCAAAATATTTGGAGCTTTATAAGTTATATGCAGTAAAAAATATTACTGGTGACTTAATAAAACACAAGTAAATAAACTTTCCAGACATTATTCTTTAAGTGAATAAATGCACTGTTACGTTATAGTTCCAGACTTGGGCATAATCTAATAACTTTTAGCATGGTTGTCAATGTGCCTTTTGTTTTGTTACTTTCAGAAATACAGTAACTATTACCTACTTATTTCCATATACTAAATTGTTCTAGTAAAAAAATCATTGAAATTGGCAGCTTTGGTTTTTTAGTTTTAAAATTTTTTAAAAAAAATTATATAACTGTTCAACAGGTGTCCCAAAATTAAAGGTCCTTAACCCTGCATAAATTACATATTTTCAATAACATTAGTTTCTCATGAATAAAACTGGTGCTCAATTAATGAGTTATATAGAAATAGCTGTCAAGATGTCAAATGCTCAAATATAGAAGATCTACGGCACAAATATTTGTTTAATTTTTGGAAAAATATGCTTTTCAAGCATCACACAAGTCTTTAAATAGAAAGTTTAAAATTCCAACTACTTAAATATAATAATGTATGACATATTTAATAAATCAAAATTCAAACAGTGTTGAAAACTTCAGTCATTTTATATAAGTATAATTACAATTCACGCCACCCAGAGACTAAATTAAAGTTTGGTTTGCTGACTCACGTGTGTCAGCTGGTATAAAAACATTTTTGTCTATTCTCTAGTCTGAAAATTAAAACATACAAGTTATGGTTATCATTCTTATATAGAAGACATAGTTACCAATAATGGTGCAAGTTTTTCAACCTATTTTTTTACAAACATTAAAGCAGTAAGTTCATAATACTTAATATATAGTCAAATCATGATTACAGAACATACTAGACATTGTTATATATATTGAAAATAGTTGACCTATGAACTTGTCTGACAGAGTCAAGGTCAATGAGACATTGCTATATTTAGAGAATGGTTGACCTATGAACTTGTCTGACAGAGTCTAGGTCAATGAGGCTATGCTATATAGAGAAAATGGTTGACCTATGAACTTGTCTGACAGAGTCAAGGTCAATGACTTAATAAAATCAATTTTTACAAAACATGTAAACTGTACATCTCATATTAATTAACACAATTTCAAATGGCCTGAGAGCTTTTGTTCGTGTTTGAGACTGATTTTGTACCCAATAGCAAATTTTTTGAAGAGTGCTAGACAACAATGTCTTATATCACCAACACTTTGAGACTTAGACTATGCCAACCCGTTAAGATCCATGGCAAGAAAAAGCCTATATCTTGGTGCAGCTGACCTTAGTTAAACCCCAGCTAATGAGCAAGATATGTTTGGCTTGAATCTAAAACCTTAACTGTCCAAAAGATTTGAAATGAGTAAAGGTGCATTTACCAATAATTGATTGTTTAGAAAAATAATGTGATGTAAAAGCAATTCAGACAGAGGAATGTCATAATTATTCACGACTGTTATGAAGCCCATTTAACTTTCAATTTTGGGGTTAAAATATATACTTGCTAAAATGATTAACATATGCTTTCTATTGTAAAAATGTAAACAATGATAGATTTCCCATACAATGACAAATAACATTTTCTTTCTTTCTTTTTTTTTTAAATGTAATCAAAAGATTTCTTGGAAATATTCAACAATACTTAAGACACCTCAAACATTTACTAGTATTTTATAAATAAACATGTAAAAACAGTAAAACTAATACTTGTCTGACTGTATGATAATAATGCTGTATTCTAGTATATATATATATATATATATATATATATATATATATATATATATATATATATATATATATATATATATATATATATATATATATATGTATATATAAACTGGTAAGTAAAATTTACCTACATTATTAAGTTGTATTTGACTTAAAACAAATAGTTCAGATAAGACTAAAACCTAAATTTACAAATCATACCGCTTTTCCCACCCCATAATCTAAACCTTAAAAACATAGTACACAGAACTTCTATCTTTAGTTCACAGATAAAGGTCTTTTTCATCTGAATCATTCACAGTTTTTTGGGGGCAATGCAAACAGCAGCATTGTTTACCAGGCAAAATGCAGTGTCAGGTTTGTGGTGACAATAATAATAAAAATAACTCTAGAACCACTCAGATTCATACTTGACCTGTTTTTTTTTTTTTTTATATATCAATGTCTGTTTACTAGTGCATCAACAATTCTGAGCATCATGAAAAACAGTTGAAAGAAACAAATGTTATTGTTTAGAAACCAAACTATGAAAAACTAATGAATATCCAGGCTGTCCAACATAACATCTCAACCATAATATGTATGTGGTGTAGTGTAGCTGTTGCTGTAGGTAACAAAAAAGTATTGCATGATTGAAAAGCACTGTGTCCAATAAGACTGTATTTTAGACCTTTCAGTCATTTGGGTCCTTCAGTGAAAAATTCTATTCAAAAGATTGATTTAGTGATTGAATGGGGTGTTACCTCCCAGTCAAGAATATTTCACTTATATTGAGACATCACCAGCTATAGGTAAAGTTTCAGAAATTTTGACCTATGCAGTGTGCTTAGGGCAATGCACAGGGAGGGTTCTTTAATGTGCCATGCCTTCCATGACAAATTGTATTGGTGTTTTAATTCCTTCCAAAGGACCCATGACTTTCATTGCTAAATGCCAAGTACTTGGTGAAAGAGGAGTCACTACCAATTTCAAGTCTTGTCTCAGACCTGGCCAGAGTATGAAGCAAGCACTCTACCAAATGAGCTACCATAGTGGTATTCCATTCAAAAGAAAATTATGCAACAAATATAAAACCCCTCAATAAAATAGATAAAAAATCAAGGCACACAAAAATACTAACAAAAAAATTCACAGACATGTCAAAACATCAAAACAAGTCCCTATCATCCTGCACAGATAATTCCATCTTGGAGGTATAAAAACTAGTGTTAACTTTACTGATAATGTTCAGATGTACTTGAAATTTAAACACATTTGTTCATCTTTTCAAATATCAGAATTGTACATGGGGAGTGCTATCTTTTTTCTTGTAGATGACAGGTTAAATTACAGTTCATATCTCATCCTTAAAAATTGCTCATCTATCAAAAGCTGTAGATAAAATATAAGTGGGCCAATGTTCAAGCTGTCACAATATAAACTATATTTCAAATTTTAATTTTACTCCTGAGATATATGTACCTGTTTTAAATTTCTCTCATGCTGTTCTGCAATTTTTCATTCTCTCTCTCTCTCTCTCTCTCTCTCTCTCTCTCTCTCTCTCAGCACTCTTGACATGATAAACCATTAATATGTATTGCTATGAGAGTTTTGATTTTAAATAAAAGGGTTGTAAAACTGACTACAGTAAACAATCACTCACAAAAATATAAACTAATTAAAAATTGAATAAATTAAAAGAGTATAATATCATGTCTACATATCAGTTTATGTATATATATATAGTGTTCAATTTAGAAAGTCCTTGTGTCAATAATTTTGTTCCACAAAGTACTTACTGTCTGTGAGTCAAACCTGCCCCCATCTTTATAGGGGACCAGTATGTTTTGGGTGAAATAGTTCTACCTCTTTCAAATTCACATTTTCTCTAGACTTACTATTGTCTCTTCATATAAACTTTATCATTTTTAAAAACATGGCTCTAACAACTACATTTCTGGAATTAATAACACAAATTGGGTTTTGTAAAACTGATAATCATAACAACACTAGAACAACTTGACAAAAAAGTATCAAAATCAAACTTGACCTGTATTTTATCTACATGTTATTTAAAGCATCATCAAAATTTAGTCAAAAAACCTGCACTTAAAATAATTCCATATTATAATATTGCAGAAGAGTTCTTGATTGAAATATCTTAACTACATTACAGAAAAAATTTTGAATAAAATGTCTAACTCTCCTTATCTTAAATAGCTTACAAAATCATAAAGGTTCATGGTTCATTATTAACCATGTTTAGAGGTTTTAATTTAATATGACTTACATCATGTACATACACAGACTCACAAAACTGTTAAATGAACCAAGCAGAGGAAAATTGGTGCGTTTATTATAACTGCAGTCAGCTACAACTTCCAATTTTTGTATATTTTTTGTAACAGTAATAAAAGTTCAAGCAATTTTGTCACATGGCTGATACTGATCTTCAGTAGAGTTTATTAGATAATTATGGAAAAGTTCACAATGTAGTGACTGAGGTAGTTTTTTAACTTTGTAATTGTGGAACAAAAAATTGCTCTAAATTACAGTGTTGTGGTCTGTGCATTTTTAAATGTATTTCTGTGTTCAGGAATATTTTTCTGTAATTAAATGCAACTGAACTGTGAAACAGGAAAGACCAGGTGTATTTAATATATGTACAAGGTTGTACTAATTCGGCAAATATAACAATTTAAAAAAATACTTGTAGAATCAAAACATGGATTTGCCAATAAAAACTTGTAAAAAAGGTATTTTTCTTTTTAAAAAAAAAGATAACAATAAAATAAAATGATTATTGAAGCAATTTGTCAGCTGATAAGTTAGTCATATAAAACCCAAATGACTGGTCATTTTCATTATCCAGTTATGATTAATGTTGGTCAGTCAGTTTTCAGTGCACTTCAAGTCACCATAATCACCCTTTTTGGACAAGATCAAAAATACTTTTATTTTCTTAAACACTAAATAAGTTAAGGAGATTGATAAAAATTTAATAAAAACAGGAAAGTGCCAACTAACAGATCAAAGCACCTGCTCATACAGCCAATTTGGACAGACCCTAAAATGAGTATTTGTTAGTTTCCTCCCAAAACCGAGTTGTTTTCTACGACTCCTCTTGTTTCCTCAACCATCCCAGAAATAAACTTCATGATACATAAGAATCTCATCATAAATATTTCAAAACTGTTAATGCAATATTAAACATTATTCAAACAACCAATTATAATATATGTAGTAAAAATAAAAACGTTTGGTATATACTAATAATAGAAACTTCAAAAAAAAATTTGATAAAATTTTCACAGAAAATCATTTCTTAAAAATTATCTTTGGAATAAAAATCATTTTTAAAAGATCCACTTAAAATTTATCTCAAGTATTTATGACTGCAGATAAATTGGCAACTTATCACATTTATTTATGATTTAAGGCATGTCGACAGTGTCGCTGTTCAAGTAGGGGATAGTTCTTACCGTATTGGGTTGTTAAGGAAGAATGAATGCCTACATTTGTCTGTCGATTTGGTTACAGTAAACAACAATTATTGTGTGATCTTGTCCGTTGGTAAACATTAACGATAGTGAACCACTTAATCTGTCAAATTAGATCAACTTGATATAAATGACGTTTTTGTCACCTAGTCAGCAAAAAATAACACTAACATTTTCGTTAAAAAAATGTCCTAATACAGACTAAATAACCCAATTTCTTTAAATACGAGATTCTTTTTTTATTTTACCAAACTTTGTTCTTCTTTTTATTATATTTGCTATTAAATATTTAACCTGATAAACTGTGACTTATCTTATAAGGTTTGCAAATCCCTTTTTATATAGACATTAGCAGGGTATGCATATTTACAAATGTTTTTTTTACACATTGCAGAAATTCCATTTGAATTACCTGGCAAGCGTGTTAGTAAATGTTTGGTAAATGCTACTTGTCTACAAGTGCTTCAGGTCATCCGAGTACCAATACAACTGCTCTAAAAAGAATTAACTTTTGTTTGAAATTAGACTGAAATTATAAAAGACCAGAATCTCAGAGTTTCAATGTTATCTATATTAACAAAAATCAGTATTTATAAAATGTTAAAGATCCAGTTCAAAATTTCAAGTCTCTAGCCTGAAGAATGGCCTAAATTTCAAACCCTAGGCTAACTAAGGCAAGACTTACGGTAAATATGTCTGACAAACCAGATGACCTTAAGATAACAGTTCAAGTCATTCAATTTTTCTGAATAATGTTTCACATCCATTCAAGATTATTTCATTTATATCAAAGCATTTAAATTTGGCTCTTAAAAGGAAACACTTAAATACCACGAGAAAACCAATGATCTTTAGCAAGCATATGATGAATATTCTTAAAATTAAAAATATGCATTGTTAGCGAGATTGGAACTTAGGCCATGAGATTTGACACTGTTCTGTAACAAAAGGCCCATGGGCCTTTACGCTCACCTGAGGATATGTCCAACCTGAGGTGAATCCAAAATCATTAGCAAAAATACCTACAATATTCTACTATATACACCTAAGTTGAAAGTTTTCAAGATAATCAACAATTTCAGTCTTCTTATGCATCTATGACCTTGACCTTAGAATGTATGACCTTGAACCCTATACATGTATTAAAACGATCATCATATCAATACCTACAATATTCTATATGCCTATGCAAAAAGTTAATAGTTTTCAAGATAATTAACAATTTTAGTCTTCTTATGCATCCATGACCTTGACTTTTGTACCTAAGACTTTGAATCATATATCAGAATGATCGCCATATCAATTCCTACAATATTATTTACATGCCTATCCAAAATGTTAATAGTTTCCAAGATAATTAACAATTTCAGTACAGTTATAAAGCTATGACCTTGACCTTAAAATGTATGATCTTGAGCGATATATCAAAATGATCGACATATCAAAACCTACAATATTCTAAAATACATGCCTATACAAAAAGTTAAAGGTTTTGAAGCTAATGCACAATTTTAGTATTTATAAGCAAATAATAACAATTCAAAGGCATCATCTTGTACATGGATTGTCATGCTGAACATTTTAACAATGTTTTAATACTATATATCTCTTACAGTTTTGAAGAAAATAACCTAAAACTGCACAAATCACAATTCATGACCTTGATCTTTGACCTTGACCCAATTTTGAAGGTTATTTCAAGCAAAAGTCAAAACTGAAAACCCAATGTCATTATCTATTCATATATTCAAGTTAAAAAAAATTAAAGCCATTTTATTGAATTTTAAAAAATTAAACCCAAAAATGTGTAACCTAATTTTTGACCGAATTTCACGATATGAACAATTTATAAGCTTAAGACCCTAGAGAAACTAAATATTTCAGATTTTTTCTCCCATCATCGCTTTCAGAGAAGATTTTTGAACCCATAGGTCACCTTGATCTAGTTTTGGGAGCCACGACAACGTCACAAACAATCTGAATTGCACCAACCTATATATGCTTCTGACCAAGTATCATTGAAATCTGTCCAGTACTTTTGGAGGAGAAGTCGAAAATAGGTGTTAACGACGCACGGACGCACACACATACACAGACCGCGCCATGCCATAAAAATGCAATACAAAGTTTAAATAGGGTAATTCAAACATTGTATTGAGTAAGTATAAATAAGAAAAGTTACGGATTTTTATCAGAGGTCGAGATTTAAATGTAATTATTACTTCTTGTTCAAAGTAAATATCTACATAACTTAGCTCAAAATCTACTAAACAATACTGAAATATCTGTGATTAATGTCTGAAATCCTTGGTAGCTATATTCAGATAACCAACCAATATATGTTTACGTACTGTCTTGTCTACAAGACATAGTGTAATAAGGTGGGGCAGTATGTCATGTGCACAGGGGGTGGTGGATAAGTTACTAAACAGTACTGTAGTTACTGTGTTAAATGTCTACAATCTTCAGTCACTATCAACCCATGAATGAATCGATGCTGGTTTAACACAGGGCAAAGGTTTCAGTATCTTCAAAGAAAAACAAGGAGATTAAGACCTTCAAACAATACTGCTTTACTGGACAAACTCCTTGCACACTAAAAAGTCTAATAACAACCCTTTACACCAGACTTGTTCAATATTAGTTCATGTTGGTTTCAGCAGAAATTATTGTCTATTATACATAGAGATACATGGGCAGACACTATCTTAGGCAATGTCATGATCTCTGGAGTAGACATACAATAATACGATTAATCAGGTTTGGTGATTTTAACACCATTTAGGAAACCCATACTGTATACGTAGAAATATTTGCTGTGCATTAATGTTCACTATTTTCGCAGTCGCTTATCAACTGCGAAAATAAATTCACCGTGAAATTTTATATCTTTGTCAGATGCTAGTGTTAATCTAAGCACTGCGTGACCGCGAATGTTTATACCAGCAAAAATGCTCTCCATACCAAAACCACAAAAGTTTATACCAGTAAATATTTCTATGTATACAGTACTTAGTTTTATAAATTCCAGTACACTACAAGTTTACTAAAAACTAGTTTATGTCAAATGAAGGTTTTTAACAAAGACTACCACTGACATCTCACATACTATGTGGCATTATAAAAGAGCTGTATTGCAGTAGATAATATCACTGACATCACACAAAATACTGTGGTATAAAGAGTTTTATTGCAGTAAACAAACTTTAAGGCTTCAAAATCCACTGATCACATGTTAAGACCAGTAACTTTTATCTGAAACATAACTTAGCTTTTTGTTGTTTTTTCTTCAAATGTTCCATTTAAAGATTTATAAATCCTGGCAATTTTTAAGATAGATAATTTTAGATTGATAATAAAGGTCCTATGATGACTTTTTTTAAAAAGTGAATCTTAGAAAATAATAGAGTTTTATGGAAGGTTTTTTTTTAAATTTTGGGACAGGGCTCGACATTAACGTTTGCCCAAATGCCCGGTACCAGTCCAAATTGCCATCGGACAAGTTCAACAGTCCAGTTACTTGTCCTATGGGACAAGTTGAAGAGAATAAATTTTAATTCGAAAAAATCATTATAATTGTCAGTCAACATCCTTATTAAAATCAAAATCGCAATTCAACTCCCGTGATTTTTTTTTTTATTACCAATAACATCAATATGCTTTTAATCAGGACTTTTCCATGTGAAGTCCAAGATCATTCAAAATCATTGAAACGTTTTGAAAAAATCACATTTATAATACCCTTGCCTAAAGTGTTTAAAATGGTCAGCTTTGTTGACAACGTGCTGCTTACACAGCATTGTAATCATGGATCTTACTAAATTTGGTTTAACTGGTCCTTCAACTAAAAAACTAAAAACTGAGATGGAAAGAAAAGAAAAGAAAAAGGAATATGAACAGAAACGTTCAAGAAAATTTCAGACATCATGGTTAAATGAATTTCCAGGTTTGGGTTTTCAAAACGAAAGTGAAAGTAAGCTGGGGATTATATATGTTCTGTAAAATATGACGCGATAATGATAAATATGCTGATAAAAACAGTACACTTTTCATTGGTTCTTTGGCATTTAGAAAAGACACTAACGTCTCACTGGAAAAGTTTGTCATGTAAAATGTCATGAAAGGTAAGCATTGAAAGAAAATCATCCCAATTGGATACAAATAAATACAACTGGAGTGTATTGTTTGAAGGTTGGACAAGTGAGTTTTTTTTTTGGACTAGTGCAATTTATATTCACTTGTCCGAGAGGACAAGTCACAAAAAAGTTAATGTAGAGCCCTGTGGGAGTATTTGAGTCTTGTTCCTGATAGTAACCGTTTCAGTGACCACAGGATTAAATACACTCAAAGTTTTAACAAGACGTTACATATAGTACATTTAGTTAGACTCCTGATTTAAGATACGTCTGTAAACTTTACTAAAAATTAAATTTTAAATTCCATAAATGCCCCTTAAATCAAAGCTAATAATAAATATCTCACACCACTCTCAATTTAAAATATTTGAGCAGAGCAAACAATCTATCATGTTGAAGTTGAGAGTTTAATCCATTTGAAATTTACTTGGTAAGTCAAAAACCTCACTAATATAATAATACCAAATGACGATGGATGCCCTATACAATATATAAATATATATATATATATATATATATATAATGACACGCCAAAAGTTAACACTTCAGTAAGTTCCACATGGTGATTTTTCTTTCTATAGGCTAAAATTTGAAATCTGATACCCGTTGTATACAGATTGAGATGCCTTACACCTTTATACATTTGAAGAATATTAAATAAACATGCAAATCTGTTAGCTAATATTGTAAAAATAAGCTTTAATCATTAAAACATTTAATATCTCAATCACTTAAATACTTAAAACTAGTCCCTTATTACAGGGAAATATCTGAACAACTGTGAAACAGGTAATCGGCCAGACATGTTATTAAAATGATGTATCATTTATTTTTAAATTGTCAACACTTTTTCTTAAGATTCTTATAATGTCATGTAAACATGACAAAAAATATGCATACATTGTCCTTTTTATAGCTATAAAGAGTGATAGGAGGTAGTAATGACAGTAAAATAGATAAAATGCAGAAAAATATACCTTGGCAACTGTATTTTACAATGTGGGTTTTTCAGGCCACAGTAAGATGGCTTTTTGAAAGTTTAGGATAGGAGGAAGTTCATCTCAGAAGCCCAAGAACTACTTGAATTAGCTAACAACAGTTTATTCAATTTTTAGGTGGGAAATGCTTTCTAAGGATTAAAGGTCCTGCCAAGCCTGTCACTGTCATTTTTGAGTAGTAGGCATTGTGACACACTTTTTTACCAAATCTACAAATTTGTGAATGTCTTTAAATTGCATTTAAAGATATATGACCTATATTTTCAATCCAAGCTTAAATATCCTGTTAAAAAGCATTACTGCTTGAGAATCTGCTTCAGAGTATGTTTGAGTTGTTAGTGTGCAGAGAGAAAATTTTCCTCAGAGTATTTTTGAGATGTTGTTTGTTTGAGAAGAGATGAAAATTTGCCTCAGAGTATTTTTGAGAAGTTGTTTGCATAAAAAGAGATGAAAATTTGCCTCAGAGTATTTTTGAGAAGTTGTTAATGTGCGAAGAGATAAAAAATTTGCTCCAGAGTATTTTAAAGGTTACTTTGAGAATGGCTGATAGTTGGTATTTATATTCAGTTTTTAATAACATAGCTAAAAATATTAGGGTCCAACTTCTATGGTCTTTAATAAGTAGATGGTTATTAAGACATATTTAACCGTTCCTGTATAACACATTGTACCACATTTATTTTTACTTTCAGCGATATAAATACTCTGATTCTGACGACTTCACCTATCCAGGTTAACATGGACTCCAGGGCATGTTGTGTTGATAGATAAAAGGTGATAACAGTCTGGACTGGTCAATATCAATTGTGACAAATGGCATGGACGGAACAAAACAATCTTAAATATTCACACATTTCATATCTCCTTTCATGCTAGCTGAAATTACTTATTCAGCAGTATTTATGCTTTGCAATTATAGCAATGATCAGTGAATGCTCTTCTTCCTACAATGCCAAGCAAATCATGGAAGCATTGGTGTCATTTTAATAACCTTAAATGTAACTTTTGTTTCTAAAATAAAATACTGGTAATGACATTCTAAAGGCATCAATCAAGCTGGTAGACTGGTCTTCTAAAGACAATAGTCAAGATGGCAAATTATCATGGTATAAAGAATATGCACAGCCTATAAAAGGTACAGGGCAAACTAGCAGACTATTTTGGTCAAAATAACAGTCTAGCCTCCAAATGACATCTGTCCAGCTGGTGTGGTTAAATGATGGTCACCAACATTTGCTGGCAGGCTGGTTCAAATGAAACTTGCCCGGCCTCTAAATGAAACTAATCAAGCTATCAGACAAAGGTCATTCAAATGACATTAGACAAGTTAGCAATCCCTTATGCTATATCAGCTAATCTTATTCAATATAAGCAAAAACAGTTTGTTTAAGCAATTATACTTTATTGGTCTTATGAATCATGCTTAATCTATCTTTTAAAAACATATTCAGCATATTTTAATTCTGTCGATTCCTTGTAAAATTTAGTTTCACACATTACCTCAGTCAGACTGTATTAGCAAATGCTAACATGCAATGAGATTTACCAGCCATTCACATGATCAGGTGCTTAACAATAATAGATATCTTACATCAAGTTCTCAGAAGAATTTCATATTTATTGAAAAAGTCAACTTGTAAGTTGAAAATAATGAAATGAAAATAAATATATAAAACCAATATTAGGTAGCAGGCAATATGCTCATGAATCCCATTTGTCCTTATAATGTATTATAGTAGATCTAAAGAATTTAAATCACAAACTCATAACAAGCAAATAGCATGTTAGTCTACAAAACTACCTAGATTTGATTCTTGCAAATAAATTAACCAGTATGTATACCGTAAATCTTCTCTTAATAACGTGGAGCATCACCATAGAAAGTAACTCAGTTTTGAGAACTAATGGTTATTGGCTACATAAAATTTGCATATTTCAATGGCTATGACAGCAATTTTAAGTCATGTATTACATTTGGGAAAAACTGTAAGTCATTTGCATATATTTTTAACTTTATGTAAATTACAGTGTTTTTATTCAATCATTTCTTCTGAAGTTGGTCAATATTTTCTATATAATCTATGTAAAGTATTGAAATATGTAACATATTTTCACGAGACAATATCGATGTTTATGACCAAGCCCCACCCACTTCACCCACTAAACATATATATATTGATAACATGGTTTGATATCATGTCAAACATTTAGACCAGATACAAAATAAATCTTTCCCTGTCTTTTCACATAACTATCTACAAAGTGTATAATTTCAATAGTTTGAACATAATTTTGACCTAAATACAGCTATCATTATGTGGTCCCATTTGACCTTTTCCCAATTTGAAACTCTATCACTTGGATAGGTTTACATAAAATGAAAGTCATCCACATTTTCCACTATTTGTTATTAAATATAGAATGTAGTCTTGAAATTTTATCCAATCCCTACATAGGTTTTTTTATAACCCAGTATATAGTCTTTATGGTCTCTTCTATTCTGAAAATATCATTGAAGCATATTCTAAAGCAACACTTGTTTTAAATGCAATGCTAGTATTTTATACATCAAATGAGCTAAAAATTCATTAGAGTACCTGCGTTTGGGTAAAAAGGTGATCAAGACCCTAGGATTTCCCTCCCCAAGATTCAATTGGCACCTATTGGCCAAACATACCATAAATACCACAATGGTCTTTACTGTATATAGAGCCAGATATTTAATTAAGTAATAAAAAGTACAATGTATTTTAAACTGACTTTATTCACTAATTGTAATGTATGATAAAGCAAAATTCATACATAATAACTGAAGTAAATGTCAATTGTCACATATTTACAGTGAAACAGGAGAATTTTTGTCAGAAACTTAATAATGTGAATATAGACCACAAAATAGGCTTTAAAAAGGTCATAATTCACTTACCTTGACAAGAGCTAAATCTGATAAACTATACAATACTTGTAATTACAAATGAGGAAATGAATATGATCAAATTTCAGGTAATGTACCTGACCACACAATATGTATATATATACACCTTTATCTACCAAGAACAGTGTTACACAAGTTAGTGGAAATGTTATATTGTTTTCTGGTTGACCATGTGTGGTTTTACATTCAGAATTAACCAAAACATCTTGTTAAAACAGAATATTTTGCTTAATTAGCCTATGACAGACATGAAACAGTACAAAAATTTAAGTCTAAAAGATTTTTTTTAATTTCACAATGACTTTGAGAAAAAGTGTTTAAATGTCACAAGAAGTTATGGTAGAATTTTCAAATTGCTGAAATAAATAGGACTCATATTAAGACACAACTAAGAGTTATGTTAGCAAAAACAACAAGCTAAAATATTTCATTTGTTACAGAATACAACACTGTAATATGATAATGATTTTAAAAGGCTAACATTATGAAATATTTATCATTACCTGATCAACTATTCCACAATTTAGAGAGAACATCTATAGAATTGAGACACTGAGCAGGTTTTAACAGAACATTTATAAGATTTGACTACCTCTTCAAAATCTGAAGCAAAGCTTTGACCAACCATTTTAGAAGTAAATTTTTACAGGTATAAAATTCAGGTAGTGAACAAATATACCACACATCTTGACATTACATTTTTAATTATTTGACTATTTTTCAAAATCTGAAGCAAAGCTTTGACAATCCACTTAAGTTAATTTTTGACAGATATAGAATCCAGGCACTGAACAAATATACCACATGTTCTAACAGACCATTTTTAAAGATCCGACTATTTTTTCAAAATCTGAAGGATAGATTTGACCAACCATTTTCAAAGGAAATTTTGACTGTTTGCTCCAAAATTTTTAATTCAGCACAGATACATCAGATAGTTAACATAAGTGTTAGTTTAAAGATTAGACATTAGGCCGAAAAACTTTTATCAACTGTCAGGTTTGGTTTAAAGCTGCATTAAGTTTTCCAAAGAAAAAATTAAAAGGGTGCTAATCTAATTAATGATGTTCTTAATGAACAATGTTACATTTGGTTCAAAGATAAACGCTCCAATAAATACAGAAATTACAGTATTTACCCAGCGAGATGCAGCATTTGGGATCTAATATTAGAACATGGTTACGTCATCAAAACCCGGGTCATTTAAACACAACTTTAAAAACGGTGAAATACGATAAATTAAACACAGAACTTTGTTGAATTTGTCATTTGTGACTTAGTAAGGGATACGTAACACCATTTCAAATACATTGGATATTTATGAAGGACAGTTAATGCAATCTGTCATGTTTCACCTTCGATTCTAGGGTTTTCCATACATCCGTGTGCATGCTCCAAGCTCATAATTACCATCGTAAAACCCTGACCAACCGGTCAGGGGATTCCGTTTATTTACAGCTAAAAGATATGAAATTTTAGAAAATGAATTTCACGGATTGTGGTTAGAAGATATCTATTTTTAAAAAAATGTATTTTAAGAAAATCAAAAAAATTCAGAAAATTGAAAAACTTAATGCAGCTTTAAGCATTTGGTTAATAAGCCAAAAAAAAAATCTGAACTTATACTTCACCTGTGCAACAGTTAATATGATAATACATTGTATGTATATTTTATTTGTATGGAAAACACTACTGTATCTTAAATGTACTGTACTTGTATGTAATATGGTATTCTAATAAAGATAATTAAAGATTATTAATTAACTGACAGGGAGTACCTGTAGTTTGAACAAACATGCACATGTTGTGGTTACCAAACTTTTAACTTTTTGTTGTAATGCTTAACTTATCTTTGGAAGGACTTCTATTTATATAAACCGCTACAATTTTTATTTTGACTGGAAAAAAAGCCAAAAAAAGTTCATATCAAGTCATTTTGAATATTCTTGTGCAAAATATACAGAATTTAATGTTGGAAGGGTACAATTAATTCCTGCAATGGTTCTTGGGCATACTAACTACGGCTTTGACAAAACCATTTAAGGCGGAAATCAATGAAATAAGAATGGGTCATCATCAATTCCACTGAATTCATTAAAACAATTTCATGTACGTCTATACATTATCCATAATTATAGATCCATTAATAAGCATATGATCTTTATAAACTGACTGGGTGCAGAAGCATTGCATTGGAAATAAAGGAGCGAAGAACGAGATGGTTGGGACATGTGTTGAGGATGCCACAAGAACGTATTCCAAAAACTGCCTTGAGATGGACACCGCCGGAAAAGAGAAAACCAAGAAGGCCAAAAACAACATGGCGAAGGACAGTAGCATCGGAGCTGCAGGAGTTGGGATACTCTTGGGAGAGGCGCAGCACATGGCGAAAGACAGGTCTTATGTTCCCATTGGGAATGAAGAGGCCTAACCCCTACAATGGTTTTGTCAAAGCCGTAGTTGGTATGCCAAATAACCTAACCTAATAAGCATATAAATGCATCAACATACCTGATACATTAAAAGAAATTTTAAAACACTTACGTTTATTGTCTGAATGCCTTGCTTTTGTATAAATTTGGCGGTTTTGAATCACATGGTTTTATCATGTGATAGAAGGGAGCGCAATCAGACGTACACCAGATATAGTGATTTGTAATAGAAGTCTGATATAACTGTTTGATGTGTTCTGTGTAATTTAATGCGTTTTTCTTTACATTTGTTTGCGTGACAATTAAGTCAACAGTTAATTATTTCTTAAATAAAAATTACATATTCATTTCATATTTCAAACAAACACGTAATGTGGGTGATATATATTTTTGATTTTTAAATCAAGATATATGTTAAGATCTTATATCAAAGAATTTTATTTACTTTCACATACCAGTGACAACAAATGAAGAGTTTGGGCCTATTTATCTCAATAGAGGTAATTGACATGTTCAAATTGATTAATAAAAATCGGATAAAACAACATTAAAATTAATGTAACAATATTTTGTTGTCAATGAATCGATACAACAATGACACACGAAGGTGATATAAGAACAGGTATAGCGTCAATCTAAATGTCTGGATATAGTGTTTAAATAAGAACCGACTTAAAGGACTTTTAAGTTTAATATTTGATCTTACAATCTTTGTGTTAACTCTGGGTTATTTTGATAAATAAATTCAATTTTTATTGAAATCCATGTTCTCTTTATTCCTTATAGCCTGTAAAATATGCGTAGAGCTTTGTCAAGTTTGTGTTAGAATGTAAAAATGTTTATATAAAATAATGACATTAAGAATATATGAATCATAATCATATTGGAGAGAGAGAGAGAGAGAGAGAGAGAGAGAGAGAGAGAGAGAGAGAGAGAGAGAGAGAGAGAGAGAGAATTAAATGCATATACATAGCATCCAAACATTAGAGATGTTTCTCAACCGTCATGATTCCAGATGCACAGTGATGACATTGGTCTAAATAGACCAAGCCACGGATTTTCACAGTTATAATACCGTCGAGCCTACCATAAATTGATGAGCGACTCCTTGGGTCTAGAAAAGCAGTGGTTCATATGATATGTTTTACGAATAAGCAATTCTTTATAAACATAATATGTGTAATAGACGCCAATAACCATGTTAGCCCAATGACAGCCTGTTTATTTTATTTATTTAAAAAAACTGTCAAGTTTTACAATTTTAACTTAAGACCATTTTTTCTTGCAAGTTTTTAGCTATCAATTTATCTTCTGTACTTATTAAATGCCATGGTTACCGAGTATGTAAACATATCCAATTCAATAGGGATAATTTCAAACGTTTAGTTCATGTTGTTGGTCTTTACATAATTGTTCAGAGCCTATTTCAATATTTGAAAAGAAGACGTCATTCACATGTATATTATAAATCTATGCACAAAAAGTTGCATATTTAATTACAGTTTTGATACAACCTATTCAAATAAATATTTAGATTTTTCTGAAGGTGTAACTATATGTTCTCAAGTGTTACAAAAGGTGCATTGTTGACGGGTACTGACTAACATCATTTCTGTTTAATTAAATAGATTGTGTGATCGTGCATCTATTCAGTTCAATATAAACGTATTTTTAGTTTCGTTCAAGGCTGTCTGGTTTCAAGAAAATCGGTGGATTACGTTAAAAACGTGTGTTTATAGATTTGTGCATTTTTATATTGTATGGTCAAATATATAATTCTCGTTAGCTGAAAGTTAACAGCTAAACGATGCAATTGTAAGTTAAGTTATAGATCTGCTTATCTGCTTGCCAAATCAAAAACAAGAACAAAAACAAACAAAACAAACAATAAATAAATTAATAAATAAATAAATAAAAATGATATAAAAAACAAACAAAACAAAATAATAATAATAAAAAAAAACTTTAAAATAGAAGAAATGACTTCTTTAACTGTAAATATATAACAGCCACAAACACGTATGAATACAAGTTAATAAAAGAAACAACAAAAGAAAAGACAAACATAACCGAGACTAAACTTCAGACGGGCACCTGAGTAGTTTTTTTTCTAATTGTATGGTTAAAGAACATAATTGTTTTACATCCATGCAATCAGTCGTTAAATAATAAATCGTTTAGCCTTGCCAAATAATTTTTCTACGTGATTTAGGATATTTTGTAGCTACCTAGATACCTACTTAGCATAATAAGAACCTTAAAGCAACATACAACAATACACATAAAAAGAAAAACAAAAAGCAATTTGTTCTCAAAGGATTCTTCCTAATATGTGATGAATAGAAAAAAAGGAAAACCCCATGCAGGATGCAAAATCAGGTTCGATATTGCACATTGATTATTTTATTCCCTTTAGAGGAAAAACTTTTATATTTTATGTACATTCGAGCTTACTCTTTGAACAATCATATCAACGGTAAATCATAGAAATGTATTAAAAGATCCTCTTAGAAATGGATGTTATTCATCCCTTGTGCACATTTGTTACATTTTGATTTTATTTAAAATAGTTTAAAAATCAAGAAGTAAAAATATACACATCAGTCCCAAAATTACCTTAGTTTAAATTTTCTTTTAGTCTTTAATCATAAAAATCGTCTTACACCTTGTTGAAATTTAAAGCATAGTGCATGACACACGTGCTTTCTACAATTAGTTACATTCATATAATCCTTAAAAGGTTCATTGACATCTGTTAGGTCGCAAGGTACATATACTTTTCATTCATAATACTGAAATAAACAACATGCATGTGACATGTTCATTCATAAAATTTGCACGTAGCACAACAATGTATCTATGTATCTATGTGAAACCGGCAAATAACAGATTTGTTATAGATTTTCGCATAAGTGGATTGGAAACTTGCAAGAAAAAAAGGGCTTGTATATCGATAATACAATGTTTGAAATGTTGAAACGTGGGTTGATGTGTTGGACATGGGGATAGATGTCGGTGTTGTTGGAGAAAGCAGAAACGAAGCCTATAGGTCGAAATCGATATGGATAATTATCTAGCAACAAGACTTTAGGGTCATAAAAGGCTATATAAAGTAAGGGATTATTAGAGGTTGTAGATCCGGGGTTAGTTAGAATTACGTTTTTAGTTTGGATGGTTAAAGACATCAAGAAATGAGGCTATATGATCGAAAATTTGATTTTTAGAAGCAATGTTTTATAGGTTGGAGCAAATTTGGAATCATAAGTAGAAGCTTACCTTCTACAGCAGCGTACGTTCTCTCTAAATTTGTCAATGTTAGTCGCACAATACTTGAATTTAATTTTAAATCTCCATTTTCACCTTTATTCAATAAAAATATCCTGGTATCAAACTTTCTCACAACACTTTCACATATGTGGGGATCCCCGAATCCTTCAATCATAACCATACTTCGACCATTGGGTCCCCTCTTTACAACATTATACGTCCGATTGTGGATTTCACCATTACCTTTAAATATACGTTTTATTTCTATTTCACCTTTATACATATTTTTATGAATTTTATCAGGCATTAGCTGTTTGACTGTACCACTTATTACAATACTCGCAATTTCTTCTCTTTTTTCTAAAACACTTTCTGAACATATTTTCTTTGAAACACTTAAATCCCAAAATGAAATTACTAATATTAAGAGACTTAGACACCACATGTTTAATCCATTCATCACCTGTTTTAACCATTAAACATAAATTAACATGTCCCTTTAACTACACAGTCAGTACTGAGATATAAGAGCTAACTGGTTAGATAGAATTACCCATATCATAAAGTTAATGTTTGATTTTTATAATCTCATTTCGACACACGACCTAGACGGGACGGACCATAGGTATGTCAAAATCCGAGATCAATGCACACACAGTGGGTGACCTTACTTTAAGTACACAGGTAATATAATGTACGGATTTACACGGAATATGCCGAAAAATTGTTACCTGCAGTTTTAAAATATTAGAAGAATATACCTGTGTCCTCTTTAAGTGCATACCTGCAATTTTATTACCGTTTTACTTTTTGTTATAAAATGTACATAGATATACATAATAAAAAAACTCAAGTTTTGAAGTTTAACTCTTACATCTGTTTTGTTTTATCACGTCGTTAAGTGAAAGTATAAACTTTTAATAAATTTTAAAATTATGCATTTGAATATATGTATTCAAATCAGTTACATTGTATTCAAAATTTAAATCATCCGCAGTATGATAATAATATCAATTTAAGAAAAGATCTTTTAAAGATATATGAGTGTGTTTAAACTTTATTTAAATTTAAAACATAAATATGTCAGATTAGTTTGTTACGTATCATAATCATGTTGTAAATCTATGTATAGAAGTTCCTAGTAAAACAATTGATGACGACAAAATTGGGAACTTCTAATGAAGTAACTTGCAGTTTACGATACGGTCAGAAGAAATTCAGACTAAGACACACACACACACACACACACACACACACACACACACACACACTATACTCTTTACTCTTTATATAATTGCAACTTGCAATGCTTGTGTGTTGGGTTGCTTATAAAAGAATGCACTTAAATTGTGTAATTACCAAACAAATTCAATGAAACCGAAGATGGTGTGCTTTTTGGTTCGCATAACTTATAAGTATGTCCATAAAAAGTTTTGAAATCATCAAAAGGGCATTTTTGGGAACCGGAAAAAGTGAAGAAAAAACAGGGACGTAGCTAACTAAGGATCGACTAGTCACCTGCCAAAATATACTTTTGTGTGTTTTTTATGTCTAGGAATTAACAGTTTATTACTTTTACTGATTATAGGATGCCACATCTTTATTATATTGGGTGTTTTCTTATGCTAATTGCTCCTATAATTGGTCTAAGTTCTGTCATTCTTGATTGCTGCTTCTTTGACATCTTCCCTATCCCCATTGCCTTTTACCTATTTCATTGTTTGACAACTAAAACCTCTCTTCATTTGATAAAAATGTCAAAGTACTCAAATCACCCTATCAAAACGATAAAACCCCGGAACTTTGGTGTGTACCCCTAGAATCTCCACTCATGGTTCTGTTCTGGACTTGACGAGGGTCTTTAACGTTGGGGCCCCAGACCAATGTGACTTCAAGATAAAGCAACTGTGCTTTAGCGGTTAACCGGCTGGGGCAAGTCCAAAATTCACTTTCAATCGTATTATAAAAGTCGTTTATTACATGAATACGCGACATTGTGCCAATCATTTAGTCTTGTATACGCGAGGTTTGCTTATTTTATTGTCAATCGCTAGATATTTTTTTCAATTAACTAAATGTAGTTCACGATATGTTGTTGATATTGACCCCTTTACGGTTATATATTCTTTAGCCTTAGTTGAAAATACATGTCTGCTTTGTTGCCCAACGGTAGTCCATCATCCTTTTACGTAGCTAATTTCAAAATCAACTATGTCAACTTTTGGTTGACTTACCACAGGTTAAATCCAAACTAATGTATTTGTCTTCTAAAATATTTGAAAGCGGAAGTTTGCGAGGTCACGCAGTCTTGCTTTGAAGAAATTGGTAAACAGCGTCTTCAAAGAAACTGATCCGAATTCTAAAACCAGTGGCGATGACATCTTGAAATATATAAAAATTTAAAAAATAAATCATTGAAGTTAATATGTTTTTACGGTTCCGCTAATATTTTAGTCCGAAACGAAATAAAACGGCCTTCCAATTTCTTTAGTGACCATGTTTGCCGTCCTCTACTTTCATTTTCAAACGAAAAACCCGGGAAATTGTATTGAAATTGTTTTGATCCTACACACAGCCGCAAGGCATTGGGTGTGTTAGGGTCAGAGGATATTCGTAGTACGCCTAGCGCGCTCGTAGTTACATTAATTTCAACAGAATGCCTTTTGGGCTTATGAAAGCAGCAACTGGACGAGTCCGGAACACTTATCACAACCAAGATTTGTAGAACACTGATATCGTAGTAAAAGGTAAACATTAAGTTTTATCTTGCGAGGTGGTGAATTCGAACATTTGCTTAACATATACCTTTTTGAGAGTGATTTTAAAGAATATTAAAGATATCTATATCAGAGGAGATAACTCTTATAAACTTTGACAGCTTTATTATGTCGGAGTTATTTTTCTTTGTATTTAATTTACATGCTTACTCTAGATGTAAAATTGTGTAGATGGGAGTCCTCTCGCATCTTTTTTTTTTTTTTTTTTTTTTTTTTTTTTTTTTGAAATGGTGTTGATATCAGTATCAGGTCAATATCATTTCACTTATATGGTCACGGTTAGTTCTGGAATGGTGGGGAAAATAGGAAAACCAGAAAAACATCGTCCTTCGGTAAAAAACGGGCGTCTATGATCCTTCACCTATCGGCTAACTACTGAAGTATTGAACTTATAACTCAGTGGCCTAAATGCAAAGAATCAACATGAATTTACTAATAATCCCCTGTTTTTAGCTCACCTGAGCACAAAGTGCTCATGTGAGCTATTGGTATCAATAGAGGCAGACCCTCCATCGTCCGTCGTTCGTCCGTCCGTCCGTCCGTGCGTCCGTCAACAATTGCTTCAAACGACTTCTTCTCAGAAACCTCTGGTCACATTTTGTTTAAACTTGGTCAAAAGCATCTATAGAACATTGCCTTTCAGATTTGTGTTTTTGATTGCCATAGCTACCAAATGTAGGTCACAATGACCTACATAGTTAAAAACTTTAAAAAATCTTCTTCTCCAGAACCACTTCACCGAGATAAAATCTGATGTGATATTTGGCATCTACGGCGTCTTATTTACCAAGTTTGTGAATTTCAATAATTTTTGTGAAAAATTAGGTTACGCGTTTTTTGCGTTTATTTTTTGTATTTTGTAAATGGTACTCTTTTACAAAAATTACAATAATGAATAAATTAGGTGAACTCTTTAACCAAACATCATTTTCTTATGTGAAGAAACATATGTTTGACAATTTTCATGAAATTCTGTAAAGCACAAGTCGCTTTTTTTCGGCCTTTTTCATTTTCAATCCTAGCAACCCAAGGGTCGAGGGTTCAAATCCCAGTGGAGCCACTTTTTTTTTTTTTTAATTTTTTTTTATTTTCTGAATATTTTGACTTACAATGGTGCATGGAAGAGATGTTATGAATTTTGAGTGTAATTTTTTTTTTTTTTTTTTTTTTTGAAATACATGTGATACTGCAACCCAAGGGTCGAGGGTTCAAATCCAAGTGGAGCCACATTTTTTTTTTCTTTTTTTTTATTTTCTGAATTTTTATGACTTACAATGGTGCATGGAAGAAATTTTTGAATTTTTACTTTTTAGGTTGCCATAGCTACATTGACCTAAATAGTTGAAAACCTAAAAAAAAAAAAAAATTTCTCCAAAACCACTTCACTGAGATAAAATCTGATTTGATATTTGGCATCTAAAGCATCTTATAAACCAAGTTTGTGAATTCCTACAATTTTGTGAAAAATTAGGTTACGTGTTTGAGCGTTTATTTTTTATACATTGTAAATAGTACACAAATGTACTTTTTACCAAAATTACAATATTAATAAATTTAGGTGAACTCTTTTTCCAAACATCATTTTCTTATGTGAAGAAACATATGTTTAACAATTTCCATGAAATTCTGTAAAATACAAGTCGCTTTTTTCTACCTTTTTCTTTTTCAATTCTAGCAACCCAAGGGTCGAGGGTTCAAATCCCACTGAGGCTACTTTTTTTTTTTAATTCTGAACTTTATGACTTACAATGCAATGGTGCATGGAAGAGATGTTATGAATTTTTACTTTTTTTAGTGAATTATTATTTTTAAAATACATGTGATACTGATATGAAGATTTAGCTAAAACCTTGAATTTTTTTTTTTTTTTTTTTTTTTTTTTTTTTACAAAAGCATTCTTATGTGACATTATTTAAATTTATTGAACAATTTTTTTTAAAAATAATTTGCAGCTGAATTTTTACCTTTTTTTTTTTTTTTTTTTTTTTTTTTTTTTTTTTTTTTTTGAAATATTTGAATTAATGTGTCAAATCTGTAAAGTCTTTAATCCGGATCTGAAAAATGCTCATGTGAGCTTTTGTTATGGATAGGAACTCTGCCATCCATCCATACATCCATCAAAAGACTTCTTCTCAGACACTACTGGTCACATTTCATTCATATTAGTCAATAGACCTTCAGACCATTGCCATTTTGGTAGCTTTGGCTACTAAAAGTAGGTCACAGTGACCTATATAGCTAAAAACCAAAACAATAAAAATTAGGTTATCTGAAACCATTTCTATTGAGGCAATATGTTTTGAATTACCAGGTATTATCAAGACATACCAGTTACACATTATTAAACTCAGGTGAGCAAATTAGGGCCATCTTGGGCCTCTTGTTTATGTGACTCCTGGCGATTATTTTAATGGTTTAATAATAATAATAATAATAATAAACATCATCATCATCATCATCAACAACAACATTAACAATTTATGTTTCATGAACGATAATGAATTTTCGATAAAATTAAGTATATATCTATATGGACTACAAGTTCAACGGTAAGATATATTTCATTTTAAAAATATTTAAACCAAGCTATTGAATATTATTTTTTCATTATATCTAAGTGCCCGTTCAAAAAGGTTTTGTAAATCGGGTCCTAGTTTCACAACAATTTCTTAAATAAGAATTTTTTAACTTGATATCTGAATAATTCTGTTTCCATACAAGATGTTCATAATTAAAGGTGTCATTTTGTTCAACATATCTAGGCTTAAAACATATCATCATTCAAACAGGTTACCCGTCCTTTCAGGTGTTCCTCAAGGTTCAGTACTAGGACCTTGTTTATTTCTGTCTCACATTAATGACCTTCTTAAAAGCATCCAAGGAAAGGTGAGACTGTTCGTAGACGACACTATATAGTCTACCTGACCTTCAAGTCTACCACCGATGCCCAAACACTGCAAAAAAGATTTAACATCCCTTGAATCCTGGGAAAATGATTGGTCAATGAAATTTAACCTGGATAAATGTGAGGTCTTAAGTATCACCCGCAAAAGGAATCCTATTATTTTTCAATATACTCTTCATAACATCTAATTAAATTCTGCAGATTCTGCCAAGTATTTAGGAGTTACAATCACCAAAGACATCACATGGGCCAAGCATATTAACAACATCACTGCAAAAGCCACAAATTTTCTTAGGTTCATTAAAAGAAACATTAAAACATCCAATAAAAAGGTCAAGGAAACGGCATACAAAACATACGTAAGACCACAACTTGAATACTGTTCCACTGTCTGGCATCGGTGGCAGAAACACCTTACTTATAAAGTAGAGCAAGTGCAAAGAGCAGCAGCTAGATGCATATTTCATTACTATAGTCACACCAGTAGTGTGTCTAAAATGGTAAAACTTTCTTCATTGGCAAACCCTTGGGCAGCGACGTAACCGTCTGTGCTGTCACTTTCCTTTACAAAATACATCAAAACTTAGTCTCTGTGGACCATCACCATCTGACACCCACTAGAAACCTGAACTACCTAATACCATACTCTAGGACACAATACCACGCAAATTCTTTTTTCCCCAGAAATATTCATCTGTGGAATAGTCTCCCTGAATCTGTTCAGTCCAGCCCCAGTATATACATATTTACTGAGCGGCTAGACCCCTCCTATCAGTTTTTAATAATGAAAATAGTCTTGTAGTTCTTTTTAATCTTTTTATCTTTTTAGAATGCACCTAACAATCTAACAACTGCCCCAGACAAAGCGCCTGCTAATCATAATCGTCCAACGATTGTCAAGCAGTAGTATGCAGACTTCAGATGTATTTTCTATTTTGTTGAAATTTTATATTTCTGGGTATGATAAAATTTAGTCAAAAGCTAAAGGGTTTAAGATAAGGAATATATTAGTTAAGGGATGTCTGGGAAATTGGTGGCGTGTGGAGGTATGATATTTATAAATGATTAATATAAATAAATATAAAATCTATATCACACAATAAAGAACTGAATCTTAATTCATGAGTGAACTGACTTATATAAACATTGCAGATGGGTTATTTTAAAAAAAAAACTTTATCCTGGTTTAACAATTTAAGAAAATTTTAGTTCTGCGATTGTATCCACTCTGGGCCTAGGTTCACTCAGCTATGGTCATTTTCAACTGTTTAATATAACATATTTCGACAAAAAAAAATCAAATTTCAGTTGCTCAGTATCGCCAGCGACAAACTTGACCTGTATTATTATTCTATGTCACTGCCCTTAAGAAGATAACAAGATAATCTTTATTTTTTCATTTATATATATAGGGTAATCTGCAAAAAAATGAAATCCGCATTATGAACCGTTTCCTATTCCGTTTGTTAGATTAACAGTAGGGATGAGTCATGAATGAAACTTGATGCCCGGAAGCTGATTGCGGCAATGAAAACATCTAGAGTAAAAGATGAATGAAACTTCATTTTCGTTGTTCCCAGCCATTGTCAAATGACAAATAATTGGTAAAAAGTAAGTATTTTTAAGATAGTTTAATGCACTAATTACAGTACCAATATGCGTGTTTATATTTGTAACAGCTGAACAGCATGAAATAATCTGATTCATTTCGATGAGTCATAAATCCAGTAAAGTGAAAAGTCCATGATGTGTACGATATATACATGTATTTACAACTCGATTGAGATAATAATTATGAAATATTAACCTAAATAACAGAGATATATACTTAATTTTATTTCCAATCATTCAAAAGTTCCAATAAAATGCAATATTTAGATGCAGTGAAATCCTGTTTATATATCAATATCCTAGTCCCGAATTTCCTCTGACTCTAACACACTTTATGCCTGACGGATGTGTGTAGGTTAAGAATAATTTCTATGTAAAAACCTGGGATTTTCCAATACCAACTGGTGTCAGAACGAGTGCTGCCTCATTTCGCTTCAGACCAAAAATAGTTTCATCCTGAAAATTCCGGGTTTTTGATATAAAAAAGTTCTTACCCTACACACAGCCATCAGGCATAACTAGTTTTAGGGTCAGAGAGAATATTCAGACTAATGAATATCCTTACATTTTGGTGTCATTGATATTGCCATATTGGTGATCACTGTGTGTGTGGTAGTGAATCATGCTTAATTTTTAATGAACTTGTAACAGGAGGGGGAAAAATGCAGGGTCGGACCGAAGATCAAACCCGAGACTTCCCACACTATAGGCAATGTGCTCTACCACTGAGCTACCCAGACCGCTACATTCCTCCCCTGTTATTCTTGAGTTTCCCATTATCCTATGGGAAATCCCACCCCACGGATTGACTTTATATGGCCGTATATATTCAGTCCACCACTTCCGGGGGCCACACTGGCCACCAAACTGTAACAGGAGGGAGAAAAATGCAGGGTTGGACCAGGGATCGAACCCGGGACCTCCTGCACTATAGGTGAGTGCTTTACCACTCAGCTACCCAGACCGCTACATTCCTCCCCTGTTATTCTTGAGTTTCCCATTATCCTATGGGAAATCCCACTCCAAATTCCCACGGATGGACTTTATATAGCCGTATAATTATATTCAGTCCACCACTTCCGGGGGCCACACTGGCCACCAAACTGTAACAGGAGGGAGAAAAATGCAGGGTAGAACCCGGGACCTCCTGCACTATAGGTGAGTGCTTTACCACTCAGCTACCCAGACCGCTACCAATTTAATTCATTTTGCTGTTTTTTCACTTACTAGAGCCTAGTCATGATAAAATATTGATATTGGCATCCAGGATTATCATAGAATAATCCCAGCACAAGGTAAAAAGTTGCCACCATAGGGATTTTAGAAAAAGTGGGCAAATGGTTGATTCTTTTGCATATACGATGTAAAATGTCACCATGGACATCACTTGCAGTGTAAGTGTCATAATTTTCGACATGTAAAAATTTCCATGGAAACAGATATTTCAATGTGCACTGCCATTTTCAGTTACGACTAGACTCAAATAAGTGAATAATATCAAATGTTATTAAAGTTTTATAAAAACTAAGCAAAATTTACAAACATAGTGATTTTTTGGGTAGTTGGATTACAGACTTTTAAGAGTTTTCTAACAATGAGACCTACCTAGCTTAGCTGTCTTTCTAATATCCATGTCATTTTGTTTGTGACAGAGAATTTGTTAAATTTTAAGGGTACTTGTAACAATTTTCAGTTTTGACATACTGGTATCTCATTTGTCATGCTTAAATATGGTTTTAGGGAAAATTAGTTATGATAAAACAATTTTTGGTTACAGGTACCCTTTAATTAAAAAAAAATCATAAGAACTTGAATAAGTTTGGTAGCTTTTACATAATTAAGCCTAGCTTTAACATAAAATCATCATGCACATTTTTATCATGAAATAACTTTCTACAGAAAAAAGAAACATGTTTGCTGTTACTGTATGGGGATTTTACATGTTGAACATTGTGGCAAATGAAAGTCACATGTGAACATAGTGTTTTATGTGACTAAGACATATTTTCTGATATAAACTGTCATTATCAACATGTAAAATACTCAAAATAAAATGTCATTGTCTTACATAAATATTTTATGGCAATAAAAATACAGGGATTGATTTTAGGTAAGAAATAGGCCTAAATAAATAAAAATAATGCCAAACTCTTTCTGTTTAGCCAGATTTTCTCTGAAAATTTAGCAAATTTTGCTGTCAAATACACTGTCACAGCTAGTAGAGTAAATTCCAGTAAATGTTTCGTTTTTTTAAGTTTTTAATTAATTAATTAATTTATTTATTAATTTATTTATTTATTTTTATTTATTTATTTTTGTTGTTTTTGAACTGTCACTGTTTCCTAGTCATCCACTTGTTTCTAAATAAATAAGCCCCTTTATTTTATTGAAATGTTTTCTTGTCAAAAAAAGGGTAAAATTGAATTGAATCACAGTTCTAGAATTGAGAATTGAATAGAAATGGAAGTGTTCCATTTGTTTTATTCCTAATAGCATCAGCATCTGAAGCACTACTACAGGGTATGTTTGTAAAGTTTGTTGACATTGACTAGCATTCAAACTCAATGTGACTTTAATTATTACAATTCAAACATCATTTGGTCATGAAAAGAAATTCATGTAAGCTTGAAGTTTCATTTATAGCATCAGGTATTGAAGCATTTACAAATTTTGTGAAGCTGGTTGACCTTTACTCACTTTCTAGATGGCAGAGATTTGAAGTAGTAAAACTTTATGCATCTTTTTATGAAAAAAAAACCCCTTCAATTTCATATATAACTTCAGTTTGTGTAGCTGGTTGACCTTGACCCACATTCCAGTTAGATAAACCTGGTTTATTAAAACTCTTGATAACCAATCAAGATAATGTTTATATCCTATTAATTGGTTTCTTCTGAATAGTTTTCCAAGCCCGATAGAGTTATCTTTCTTTAATCATGTTAAGATACTTCGCACTCCATATCTTGTTAGTGGCAATTTAAAAATTGTATTTACAACTTAAGTTTTGACCAGTTTGTAACCTACACAGTCAAGATTTATCCAGATTGTGTTTTAGACCCTTTTAATAACATCAGTACATAAAAAACCTGTATAGGAAAATGCTGACATCAAACTTAAAATGTTAATAAACCAGCCATTCTGATTTACATTTTATCAAAATTTTAATTTTCCTGGGTTGACAGTTTGAGTCTCATTGACCTTTTGTTGTAATTAATTGAAAATTTTAAATCATTTCTAAAGATATTTAAATGTAACGAAATCTCTTTAAATGTAAAATTGGAGATATTAATGCAGCCATTGTTTTTATTTTATTTAATGATCATTTTTTGGCAGGCATGTGTGTTAAAAATGGTAAACAAAATCATACAAAACATCTGAATGTTCTCAAAATAAACTGCATATACATGATATACTTGATGCATAAAACTGCACACTAGTTCATATATGTTATACATTATATATATGTATACAGTATTACCGGTATACATATATGATGACTATAGAGTACTGCTAGTTTTTTTTTGTAAATTGATAAATTGTCAACACTTGCAAACTGCCTAATTTTACACATCAAACATTCACACAGTCACTAACACATCCCACCCTACCCTGCTGGACACAAACATTCACACAGACACTTACACATCCCACCCTACCCTGCTGGACACAAACATTCACACAGACACTTACACATCCCACCCTACCCTGCTGGACACAAACATTCACACAGACACTTACACATCCCACCCTACCCTGCTGGACACAAACATCACACTTTTATTTTATTATTGATTTTTAAATGGTAAGACAAAATTCAATATAAGGTTATTTAATAGGCAATTTCCCCCTCCTCCCACTTTCACATGCTGATGTGCACAGATGTAGATTGACATAAAAACACACATGTATGTAAATGTGCACAGATACAAACTGACATACATGTACTAACACACATAAATATTTACAGACTGACATATACACACAAACATACATACATATTTAAAATAGTTTCATCAGCCTCCTTTTGGCATAATAAATGAGTCACAGTGAAGAAGTAAAATGAAGTAGAAAATTGTCTGTTTTGTGTTGTGACGTAGCTGATCAAATCAGGGCGGATGTCAACTTGTATGTTAGTGGTAGGGTTTTCTAAGTAATGTAATACAACATTTTATATAGTAACTGAATGAATCAGCTGCTGTTATAGCCAGTAAGCTACTGTTTGACTACTGTATGTGTATCTATGTAAAACAGGTTGGTATATATTTGTATGTATATAAATAGATTATTTATCTATCAGTGCCTATCTTTATGTTACATATTTTGGGATAAGATCAAATCTCCTGGGTCAGGTTGAATTGGATTTATTTCGTAGTTTTAAGATAAGAATCAGAATATGATGTTAAGTGGGTAAATGGAGATAAATCAGGTGTTTTATGTAAAACTTTGAAAATTTTCTCACTGAGGTTACTCTTGTCAATGCAGCTACAAGTGACCTACTCAGTTTTTCATTTTATGAACATGGACCGTGGTTTTGAGTCTGACAAGTGAAAAGTTCTCTGAAAGCAAGTTTTTTTTTCTTTTTTTTTTTCAGTTTAGGTTGGAGCAAATCTTGCTTATGCAACAGTATGGAAAAAAATTATGGCCAAATCAGAATTCTAATCCAGAACCATCTGTCACTATCCAATCAGAGTACCTAGACTGCTGCACTTGTTCCCCATTTACCTCATTTCTGTTAATAGCAAATCTCACACTCAGATTCTGTCATATTTGACTATTGTTACATTATTGTTATTATTGCTAATCACCACCTTTGGTAGCCACACTGTCCTCCAAACTAATAAATGGAGATCAAAATTACAGTTGGACCTCAGGGATTGAACTCAGGATCTTCCAAAATATGGGTGAGTGCTCTACCAACTGAGCCACCCAGATCACTACAATTACTTGGTATAATTAAATACCCTATATACCAATACAAGTAGCACTGATAACTGTAGTGAATTTTTTTTTGTTTATATGTGTATACAACAGCATTAATGACAACCAATTACTAGTATTTCATAGGGATAAATTACAATGTATTTTTATCTAATGTTTTTTTTTTTTTAATGAATACTACAATCCCTAGCTGGTCTTTGCCACTTTTTGGGACCAAACAAAAACATCAGGTATTGAAAAAAGGAAACATTTGCACAATTGAAGAGTGATTCATTGTCTTATACTACATGTACTTTAGTTAAGTACTTTTACTAAACTATAAACTAGTTATTCTTAAAAACACCTACACATGAAAGATAAGATGGTGAAAAAAATACAATTTGTACTACAGAAAACTCTCATTTTAATGCCTTTTGATATCTTTGCCATCTTGCTTATTGCCAAACCCTTTTTTAAGTCCATTTTTACATAGGAAAGTCAAAGACTGTCATGGTTTGGTAACCAATGTACCATATCTATGTAAACAAATGTCGGTTTTCTTGTTTTCTATGTTTTCTTTTTGAAACAACCTTAGGTTTATTGCCATACCTCCATTTACCCAGTAATCCCAAAATATCACTGAAATAATGGTGGTGATAAATTAGGGTTTTACTCTATGGTAGTGTATCAATGTGGATCAAATAAAAATGACTTATTGTATATGTTTATTAGAGATATAAGTTCTGAAATCTGTTTGTCTGTTTTGATTAAAAATGATCTTTTTGGTATGTTAGTCTGTTGGACCATTTTCTTTACTGAATACACATAGAGAAAGTTACCTAATGCCCCAACATGAAGAAACATATGTATTTACAACATAGTTCTCTAAAGAAAGATGCTTCTGATTTCATGGGAGTGCAAGTTCCTGTTGGACAAAGTTCCAGAAACAGTTGTAGTCTTTTTAAGTTTTACAGATTATCTAGAATCCAATATGAACATCAGACATAGCAGAGATATAATAATTTTGTTTTCACTTAGATATAGTTTTGTTTGTATCTAACACATCAGCCCCAGTGCTGTACTTAATGCTCTATATTTGAGTGTTGTAAATACCATCTTACACTTGACTGGATTCCAATGTGAGAATGTTTTTCAGTTCAGCTATGACAGGTTGTTGGTTGTTTTCTCTAGGTGCTCTTTGTCCCTTGGTCATCTCACATGTGACTTTCTTGATATGAATGAAAAAATTTTGACCTAGCATGAATTTACATTCTTACTCCAGTCCACTCCAGTCTACTTCAGTCCAGCCCACTCCAGTTCTCTCCAGTGCTCTGTGAATTATGTTGAAGGGAAATTCCCTCCAATCCCAACAGGAAGAAACTTTATAATTTGACACAATGTAAAGAACCTTTTATGGATTGATATTTTGCATAATTTGTAAGTATTCTTTAAATAACAAATGATTCTTAGCAATCCTTTTATTCTGTAAGCAGGGGGTAACATCACACATTGCTGCTTTTGTTTAGTGTGGATATAACTTGTTTAGAGGTACATGTAGTGGCTGTTATTTTGATGAGCTCTCTTCATTCAAGGTACATTCTAGTCACAATCTCGTATCTTTACTTATCATTTATCATTCCTCTTTGAAAAATCTTTGGTCTTTGGTCTTAAACTGAACAAATTTCATCAATTCCAATTTTAATAATGCATGTTTTTGGTTTAGTTTTTCTGCAATGATTCTAGTCTTCATCAAAAACCTAGGTCCTTTAATATGAACTGGTAATGATAAAAACAATTTAAATGTTTTTCCTTTACAGGTCCAAGTGATTTTTAATTGACCTATGAACGAAATAATTAACAAACTTCTTGAATTTGTATTAATAGTCCTTAAAAGTAAAAGGAGTTGTTAAATAGTATTAACTCCTTAGATTCATTTTCAAATCTTTATGAAAAGATTGTCTGTAAAATTGATGAACTATGCTTTTCTTGTGACAAAACCGAGCTCCAAATGTAAACAAGTCTCTTTGGGCATTTGGCCTTTGTTAAGGTGTAATATTTTCTGATGTTTACAATGGAAAAGGGTTGTTTTCATTACCTCTAACTTTTGCTCCATGAACTGTTTTTCCATCAAGAACAGTCAACTCTTTGACCTTTGACTATTTGAAGTGGTGTTTTAACACTCTGTAGACTATTACACCAAGATTGTGTTTTTGTTTACATTTTTAACATGGTAACTTTTGTATTATGTAAGATGGATGTTGACCTTAAAGCCTATATTGTTATAAATTTAACCAATGATAATTAAAAAGGTTTTTTAATGAATAGAAGGATTTATTAAATAGGGTCTTACATCCCAGTCAAGAAGTATATACTTACATTATGTTGGACATATAGATGAACTGATAGAAGTTTTTACCTTTGCATTTAGCTCAGGGTCATGTGAAGGGAGGGTTCTTTAGCTTTCCACACCTACAGTGACACAGCACATTGATAATTAAGGTTTCCTACGAAGGACCCATGACCTTTTCTAAATGTTTAGTGCTTGGGGAAAAAATAGTCATGGCTTTGATTCTAGTCACAGTCAGACATGGCTAGGGTTCAAACCTGGACCTACAAAATATTGGGTAAGCACTCTACCACTAAGCTACTACTGGGTTGAAGGAGTTGAATTTTCATTCACATTTTATACAAACCAGATTTGTATACTTTTTGTTGACATAAGGTAAAAAAGTTGGCAAAACAGCTATATTTAATTTGTGTCTGGATATATTCCCACATATAAAGAATAAAAATAAATCAACAGTAAACAAGAATTGGCAGAAAAAAAATCCATGCCAGTTTTATATATCCTCAAAATAGAAACATTTAGACAGATAAAACAGATTTTTGATTTAATGATTTCAACACAGGATATGGGAAATATATTGGTTCTGTCTCTATTATAGGTTTTGGTGTCTGGGTTTCTTATTATACTGAGATCAATTAAGATATTTAGCAATTGAAATATTTATTGAGCTGTGACAGATCTATAAATAATAACAGCTATAGAACAGAGTAATAAGTTCATGTACTCAGTGTTACAGACACCCGCTCTACTCTATTGTGATTGTTGTTTGGTTATTTGGAATGGTGATTGGTTGCTTAGTCATGGTAAGTTCTAGCGTGGCCTGTTCTAGAAGAAATTGGAATAGATGGGAAAAATTCATCTTAAGCAAATGTACAGACATTTTCTCTTGTTTTTGAATCTGTTCTGATTGGGATTTTGGATATGGTTGAGCTTGATCTTCACATAAAGATAGGCCAATTATGATAGGCAACTGTTTTTTGCCAAGCACTGAGCCATTATCATAAACACATCTTGTTGATTTTTAAAAAAAAAACAAAACACTCGACATTTGTGAATCATAAGGAGGGAAAAGTTGTTTTTACCAAGCATTAGAGTAATTATGATATAGGTAAAAATTGTTTTTTATTATTATTATTATGTATTTATTTATTTTGCCAAGCAGTGTGTAATTATAAAAAAGGTAAAATTTAATAATTTATTGCCAACCATAGTGTGATTATAATGTAGGCAATATTGAATCTCTTTTCCAAGCATTTTGCAGTTATAGTATTGGCAAAAGTTTGTGTTTTGCCAAAGACTTGCCAATTATGATATTGGAGATATGTATATATCTTTTATCTAAGCATTTGACATTTATGGTGTCAGGAATATATTATCTTTTTTTTTTTTTTTTTTTTTTTTTTTTTTTTTTTTTTTTTTTTTTTAAACAAAGATCTGGGCAGTTTTGATATAAGCAATACATGTTGTTTTGCCAGACACTTGTCAAAAATAATATAGGCAATAACATCTGCTGTTTTGCCATATACCAGGCAATTACAATTTAGAAATGAAAAATCATAAAAAATATGATTCTTTGCCTTTTGTCAAGTAGTAGTTAAATAACAAAAAACCCTCTGTCAAAGTACATCAAAATAGCATATAAAATGCTGAGGACATCTTGGTATTAACAAGTTTATTTTTTTCTTGAACCATAATCCTTTAAAACAATAATCTAACCCTTTTAGCTGATAAATTATGTTTTAGATCCAAATAAAAGATTCAGCATTTTTCTAGGAGAAGAAAATCATTTTTAAAAATGATTTACATGTGAAATATAAAATCAATTGTGCATGTGCGTTGTATCTTACGTAGTTTCTGTTTGAACTCTAGCTTTACATGCTGCAACAGATGTTGATTGTAAATACAGCCTCTCAACTATAGCTTCAGGTATATGTACATAAACACATCCGTTATAAAAATGTATGTGTGAGGGGGTGTATATATCTTCAACATAAAGCCAGGTATATTAAACACATTTAATAGTATATAACTCTTAAGAATCATCATCTGCGTTTTCTAGTACATTTTTGCACTCCCTGCATTTCTGAGTTTTTTAAAAGTAACTCTTGAATGACAACACAGACATAAATGGTTACGAATGATTTACTCATGCGATTATGTTGTTCATGAAATATTTTGTTTATTCGTTTTTATGACTCATGACGTAAATGTAGTGACATCATTGATTTTGGCTCAGGTGTGATATAGATTATCAGTGATTACAAGGAATTTTTGTTTTTTCCAAGGAATTTCTACTCTGACGTGAGAACTAGGAAATTTCTCTAGGTAACGGTACTTCCTCAAATCAGGTAAAAATTCTCCAGTTGTTTTTGATTTTATCAGTGTTTTGTGGTGGTGGTGGTGGTGGTAGTCGATGGCTGAAGGGGGCCCAAGAAAATTAGACTTTAACAAGGAGGCTGGTTAGTATTGATTAAATTGATATACAGTAAAACTTTGTATCAAAGATTACTGTTGGAACTTTAAATATTGGAATCGTTTCCAATAGACATTCATTGTGTTTGATATTATGAAGCAAAAAGATTTTTTAGAAGACACTTGTGGTTCTTATACAGAGGTAGTCTTAATAGCGAGTTTTCCTGTGTATCTTTGTCTGTATTTTGGATTTTTATTTTCCCTTCATCATTAGAGTAACAACTGGATGCTCTGTTAAACTTTGATATTTTAAAGTTTAAGCTGTCTTTTTTAGAGTATATTATATCTGAATTTGTTCTACCAGGGAAAATTGTTTTAAAAGAGATTGTTATCCCTAGTGATTTTTTCCAAAAGGAAACGGGCCACTAGGGAATTCATTCTAAATTAATCATACCAAAACATTGTTTATTTACATCATTAAGATTTAAACAAGATAAGATTAAAACTTTAATTAAAAACAATTTTTTTGTTTTTGAGCAAGAATTTTTTAATTTTTTTTTTCAGACAAAATGGGGCATGTGCAATCGAAGAGGAAAAAAGAGAAGCAGATAAAGAGAGATATATCAGACTACATTGTTAATTCAATCACAAATGGTGATCCAGAAAATTATAAAGTTAATGCTCAAATGAAAATTAATCGTCTTTTCTGCAGATCTAGAAAGACTGTCTGTTGGAAGTGGTGGTTATTATTCTAGAGATTCTCTGGTAATTCCTACAGATTCTTGGAGACAGAGCAGAATATCCGACTTATCGGATGAGTCAGATATTTCAGAATGTAAAGTAAAAACATCATTCAGCTTTCAGGAATTAAACGTGGATAATCACCCTGTGTTAACAAAACTTCAAAATGAACAAAATGTGAGACTTGAAAAAAATGGAAGAAAGAATGAGTCAGATTCGACTTCATGCAATGCAAGAAGCAGATCGACGCAAATTCGCTCATTTATTTAAGGCTAAAAATCATGAAGGTCCCACAACTGAACTTTTAAATAAAGTAAAAGACAAACTGCCAAAAATAGACTGTGTAATAAATGGACATTTACGGAAGGCCACAATAAAGGATATGGATAATGAAGATAGAGGGGAGATAATCCCAGTAACTGTTGTGACACAAAGTAAAGAAGAAAAGACTGAAAATAATAATAAACTAAAACAGAACCTATTGTAGATAATTCAGAGAGTTATTCAGTCGTTACCAGCTTTACGAGCTGTTAATATGAGTAAGTCCTATTTATACCTGATTTATTAATCAAATTCCTTAATGACTCATTTTTGCAGTGATAATTTAAGTGTGTGTGTGTGTGGTTCTCCTCAA
>CM056597.1:16866275-17131581 GCA_029721355.1 Tegillarca granosa | reverse complement strand
GATAACTCTCTTGCAAGTAAAAATGGGCCATTTTACATTATGTTCTACTTGTTTGATAGGTGTAGAACATGAAGATCAGAACTGGAACTAGAATTATCAAAAGGGACAAATACCCCAAAGCACCTACTTGAATACTAAAGAGCAATAACTATGTAAATACGGGGTTATGGTCCCTGATTGCTGCACATCACCTTTATATTAGATGTACCAGTATATCTATTCCATGAAAAAAGTTTGTAACTATTATACTTTAGAAAAAAATGTATTACAGCCAGGACAATGTGATGAGACATATAGACAGATAAAGATGGACAGATAAAAAGGGCAACTGATTTATATTCCAAACCATCATCTGCAAAGGTATAATTATATTTAAAAAGTGAAAAGTCAAGTGAGCACTTCCTTATATTTTTTAAACAAAATAAAGCACTAATGAAGTCTATTTCTTTTATTTTAAAATTTCTATTTATTAGAGTTATATGTATTGGATTAAATTACAAAGACAATAAGATAAGAACAATCAAATTATTCATTTGTGTCTGGTTAAGAAAATAGTAGTAAGAAATAACAAATCATGAGTAAATGATCCATCAACAGAGCAGATTGCAATTTGGGAGATCTTCAAAAAATTTTAAAAAATTAGAAATTAGACAGAATTATGTTATCAGAAACTTTCACAGTCAGCATCTGTGTTGCCTAATAATGCCATATATATTTATATAAAGGGTTACATAATTTAGGCTTCAGATAAGACAGGAAAGTTCTACAGCCAGTTGAACTGCTGTAATGATAGCTTACAAACTGACCAGTTTACATACAATAGCTCATAGAAAATTTATTCAGGAAACTTTTACTTCTGGTTCCTGCTGTTATGATACCCAATACACTAATATGTTTACACAACAATATCACTATCAGTTAGCCACAAAATATCTGTACTGGGAACTACATGTATTATAGCAAGTATCTGTAAGTATATACTGAATGGGTTACAGAACAATACAGTGTCTTTTTTACCAGTTTTGGGAATGGGGCCAGGGTTTGTGCAATTTGAGTCAAATTGGGAAATTTTTATGTTGCAACCCCCGTATACGGTAGATTAGTTATGGAATATTGGTATGTGGAAACTTCCACAGCTACTATAATGATACCAGATATACTGTCAATATCAGATATACATTAGTTATGGAATATTGGTATGTGGAAACTTCCACAGCTACTATAATGATACCAGATATAATGACAATATCAGATATAGATTAGTTATGGAATATTGGTATGTGGAAACTTCCACAGCTACTATAATGATACCAGATATACTGTTAATATCAGATATAGATTAGTTATGGAATATTGGTATGTGGAAACTTCCACAGCTACTATAATGATACCAGATATACTGTCAATATCAGATATACAGTAGATTAGTTATGGAATATTGGTATGTGGAAACTTCCACAGCTACTATAATGATACCAGATATAATGACAATATCAGATATACGGTAGATTAGTTATGGAATATTGGTATATGGAAACTTCCACAGCTACTATAATGATACCAGATATACTGTCAATATCAGATATAGATTAGTTATGGAATATTGGTATATGGAAACTTCCACAGCTACTATAATGACACCAGATATACTGTCAATATAAGATATAGATTAGTTATGGAATATTGGTATGTGGAAACTTCCACAGCTACTATAATGATACCAGATATACTGTCAATATCAGATATAGATTAGTTATGGAATATTGGTATATGGAAACTTCCACAGCTACTATAATGACACCAGATATACTGTCAATATCAGATATAGATTAGTTATGGAATATTGGTATGTGGAAACTTCCACAGCTACTATAATGATACCAGATATACTGTCAATATCAGATATAGATTAGTTATGGAATATTGGTATGTGGAAACTTCCACAGCTACTATAATGATACCAGATATACTGTCAATATCAGATATACATTAGTTATGGAATTTTGGTATGTGGAAACTTCCACAGCTACTATAATGATACCAGATATACTGTCAATATCAGATATAGATTAGTTATGGAATATTGGTATATGGAAACTTCCACAGCTACTATAATGATACCAGATATACTGTCAATATCAGATATACATTAGTTATGGAATATTGGTATGTGGAAACTTCCACAGCTACTATAATGATACCAGATATAATGACAATATCAGATATAGATTAGTTATGGAATATTGGTACGTGGAAACTTCCACAGCTACTATAATGATACCAGATATAATGACAATATCAGATATACAGTAGATTAGTTATGGAATATTGGTATGTGGAAACTTCCACAGCTACTATAATGATACCAGATATACTGTCAATATCAGATATACAGTAGATTAGTTATGGAATATTGGTATGTGGAAACTTCCACAGCTACTATAATGACACCAGATATACTGTCAATATCAGATATAGATTAGTTATGGAATATTGGTACGTGGAAACTTCCACAGCTACTATAATGATACCAGATATACTGTCAATATCAGATATAGATTAGTTATGGAATATTGGTATGTGGAAACTTCCACAGCTACTATAATGATACCAGATATACTGTCAATATCAGATATAGATTAGTTATGGAATATTGGTATATGGAAACTTCCACAGCTACTATAATGATACCAGATATAATGACAATATCAGATATAGATTAGCTATGGAATATTGGTATGTGGAAACTTCCACAGCTACTCTAATGATACCAGATATACTGTCAATATCAGATATAGATTAGTTATGGAATATTGGTATGTGGAAACTTCCACAGCTACTATAATGATACCAGATATACTGTCAATATCAGATATAGATTAGTTATGGAATATTGGTATATGGAAACTTCCACAGCTACTATAATGATACCAGATATACTGTCAATATCAGATATAGATTAGTTATGGAATATTGGTATGTGGAAACTTCCACAGCTACTATAATGATACCAGATATACTGTCAATATCAGATATAGATTAGTTATGGAATATTGGTATGTGGAAACTTCCACAGCTACTATAATGATACCAGATATACTGTCAATATCAGATATACAGTAGATTAGTTATGGAATATTGGTATGTGGAAACTTCCACAGCTACTATAATGATACCAGATATAATGACAATATCAGATATACAGTAGATTAGTTATGGAATATTGGTATATGGAAACTTCCACAGCTACTATAATGATACCAGATATACTGTCAATATCAGATATAGATTAGTTATGGAATATTGGTATATGGAAACTTCCACAGCTACTATAATGACACCAGATATACTGTCAATATAAGATATAGATTAGTTATGGAATATTGGTATGTGGAAACTTCCACAGCTACTATAATGATACCAGATATACTGTCAATATCAGATATAGATTAGTTATGGAATATTGGTATATGGAAACTTCCACAGCTACTATAATGACACCAGATATACTGTCAATATCAGATATAGATTAGTTATGGAATATTGGTATGTGGAAACTTCCACAGCTACTATAATGACACCAGATATACTGTCAATATCAGATATAGATTAGTTATGGAATATTGGTATGTGGAAACTTCCACAGCTACTATAATGATACCAGATATACTGTCAATATCAGATATAGATTAGTTATGGAATATTGGTATGTGGAAACTTCCACAGCTACTATAATGATACCAGATATACTGTCAATATCAGATATACATTAGTTATGGAATTTGGTATGTGGAAACTTCCACAGCTACTATAATGATACCAGATATACTGTCAATATCAGATATAGATTAGTTATGGAATATTGGTATATGGAAACTTCCACAGCTACTATAATGATACCAGATATACTGTCAATATCAGATATACATTAGTTATGGAATATTGGTATGTGGAAACTTCCACAGCTACTATAATGATACCAGATATAATGACAATATCAGATATAGATTAGTTATGGAATATTGGTACGTGGAAACTTCCACAGCTACTATAATGATACCAGATATAATGACAATATCAGATATACAGTAGATTAGTTATGGAATATTGGTATGTGGAAACTTCCACAGCTACTATAATGATACCAGATATACTGTCAATATCAGATATACAGTAGATTAGTTATGGAATATTGGTATGTGGAAACTTCCACAGCTACTATAATGATACCAGATATACTGTCAATATCAGATATAGATTAGTTATGGAATATTGGTACGTGGAAACTTCCACAGCTACTATAATGATACCAGATATACTGTCAATATCAGATATAGATTAGTTATGGAATATTGGTATGTGGAAACTTCCACAGCTACTATAATGATACCAGATATACTGTCAATATCAGATATAGATTAGTTATGGAATATTGGTATATGGAAACTTCCACAGCTACTATAATGATACCAGATATAATGACAATATCAGATATAGATTAGTTATGGAATATTGGTATGTGGAAACTTCCACAGCTACTCTAATGATACCAGATATACTGTCAATATCAGATATAGATTAGTTATGGAATATTGGTATGTGGAAACTTCCACAGCTACTATAATGATACCAGATATACTGTCAATATCAGATATAGATTAGTTATGGAATATTGGTATATGGAAACTTCCACAGCTACTATAATGATACCAGATATACTGTCAATATCAGATATAGATTAGTTATGGAATATTGGTATATGGAAACTTCCACAGCTACTATAATGATACCAGATATACTGTCAATATCAGATATAGATTAGTTATGGAATATTGGTATGTGGAAACTTCCACAGCTACTATAATGATACCAGATATACTGTCAATATCAGATATAGATTAGTTATGGAATATTGGTACGTGGAAACTTCCACAGCTACTATAATGATACCAGATATAATGACAATATCAGATATAGATTAGTTATGGAATATTGGTACGTGGAAACTTCCACAGCTACTATAATGATTCCAGATATAATGACAATATCAGATATAGATTAGTTATGGAATATTGGTACGTGGAAACTTCCACAGCTACTATAATGATACCAGATATAATGACAATATCAGATATAGATTAGTTATGGAATATTGGTACGTGGAAACTTCCACAGCTACTATAATGATACCAGATATAATGACAATATCAGATATAGATTAGTTATGGAATATTGGTACGTGGAAACTTCCACAGCTACTATAATGATACCAGATATAATGACAATATCAGATATAGATTAGTAATGGAATATTGGTATGTGGAAACTTCCACAGCTACTATAATGATACCAGATATAATGACAATATCAGATATAGATTAGTAATGGAATATTGGTACGTGGAAACTTCCACAGGCAGTACCTGCTGAAATGATACAAAATATACTGAAATGTTTCCACACCATTAGCTATATTAAAGTATTGACATCAATATTTCAACAGTTAAGAGGTGAATGTTCTGAATATGGATATAGAAGCAATTAAAATGGATATGAAAGTAATTAAGTGGAAACCAAGAAACACGAAAGCCATTTAAATGTAAAATACAGATTGTATATTTATCCATAAATGTCAGTCCACTCTCTGTCATTTTTTAACATCTGGAATGGCATTTATACTCATCCTCAGCATAACATTTTATCTTGGTAATTACGGAACAGTTGATGTGTTATGATATTAGCTACCGGTAAGCTTTAAGGCAAAATCGAAGATAATCTTATTAATTCCCTTTTGGGTTGTTAAATGAAAGGAACATAATAAAATAAACAGTGATTTGCAAGGGTTAAATACACACAACCCACTCTTGTAATTGATTGGCTAGTTCTGGTGAATCCAACAAGTGACAGGATCAAATTAAGTTATACACGTAACCAACCTCGTATTATCTAATAATCTATATCATGATAAACTAATTACGACCACTATCTATTTGATTCTAAGATGAGTGATTGACTTTTTAAAGACTAATGCAACAGTATTTTTTAAAATACTAAATATCTTAGGACCAATGAAATACTGATCAATCAAGATTTCTGACAAATTCCATAATCTTTGCCTTAGGGTTGTGTTACAGGAAATGAGATACATGTGGTTTTTGTCTCCTTACATGATACAAAATAGAATTAACTGAAGTCGTGCAAACTAATAAGGTCTCCAGCTTGAACACATGTGTTTTTCCTTGGAATTGAGGGTTTTTCTCCCATGCTAAAGCATTTAACAAGATTAAAAATTTTAACTTTAAGCTAAGCTTCGTAAATACTTTATCATTTGGGTCCATTTTTTGAAATTTATTTTCACATAATATTGTTTAAAATGAGTAAGATCGTGTAATGAAAACATAAATTTTTGAATTTTTAATTCCATGATATAAGATATAAAGAGTCTGTCCACATACTAGAGATCTGAATGCCAATGCCATTAAACCAGGATTAAAGGTCAAGAATTCTCCTTATGCAAGATTGCAGGAATTTAATATTGGAGTCAACAAAATTTCCAACTCATGTTGATTAAGTGAAGTAATCTTGATAAGAAAAGTTAAACTCTATTTAAAAATGAAATTAAACAGTCAAATGTAAGTAAGTTGAATGCTTTCTACATCAACAAGTGTAATAATGATTTTTATTCTAAGTCAAAATTTTTTCACTAACTAAGTTTATAAAGGTGAATTTTGTAACGTTATTTAAACCTGGATGATAGGAGGCAAATGGATTATACATAAGCTGACACTGTCAATCACTTGACCAAGGTTAAATGTTAATTTATGCTCTTGCCAACACTCAAAACTGATAAAATCTTGCTTAATTAAAATGGTCTTTAAGATAAAAATGAAAATCAAGATCCTAAGCATATTCAAGGCACTATGAAGTTTAAAAAATGAGTCTATCTATAGCTACTAAAGAATGTTTAATGGCACTGCGCTATGTTTACTGCATTTTTAACATTAAACATCACTTAAGTGATTTCATCTCTTTGAAAGAAAGATTTTTTCTACTGCAATTATTGATCTAATCACAAGTTCATAATTCATGTGAGTTGTGTGTTTCTGATTATTTCATGCAGCCTTCAAAAATTCAATATATTTGTCCACAATGTCATAGATAAAGGTCACAAACTGTTGTGATGATATGGAAAATAAACTTCTCACTTTGGATCCACCAAGATCAGATGCAATTTAGAAGAGACATCATATGGCTAATATATCCCTGACAATATTTTGTGATCTAGTACCATTACATTTTATCCCCATTATGGTCTCATGGGATGCTAGAAAAATTTTGATGTCAAGTGTAAATAAATAGCATGACATTATTGACAATTATTGACAAGTTGGTAGAGTGCTTGCTTCGTATGTGGGAGGTTGGGGTCAAACCCTATCCTGGTCTGACCAAGACCTGAAAAAAGGTTGTAGCTGTTCTTTTGCCAAATACTCAGCGTTAAGAGATGAAAAATCACTGGGTCCTTCGCAGAAACCTTAAAAACCAATACCCTGTGTCACAGAAGGCATGGCAAGGCATGGTAAAGAACTCTTCCAGCACATTGCCTTGAGTGCACTGCAAAGGTCAAAATCTCTGCCACTTCACCTACAGCTGGATACAATCAATCAATAAATCAATCAGTCATTGACAAGTTGAAAACAACTGAAACATCTAATTTTGGACAGGCCCATCTTTGTTATTCATTTCAGTATGATCCTTCTATGATTCATTAGTTATTCATAACACAAAACCATAATAGTGATAACCCATAATTGTAATCACTACAGCTCTTTAAAAGCCTTTGATAATTCCAGTGAAAGTCAAAATATGCACAGCATTAAATAATTATGGAGTTTGGAGGCAAAGTTAAGGGAGTGGACTCTTAGTCACTTGATCTTTGGAAGCCAGGGAGATTGACATTAACTCCCTACTATAACTGGGCATAAAACCTGTGCGATTGTAGCAAGAACAGAACAAACTATAAATCAGGAATCTCTATTTAACAGTGATGTATTGATCATACTTGCAAGTAACAAGACAATAGATTATATCTGATCACATTTTCTGTATATCTGCATTTTGAGATTAACTTTAAAAGCCAATGGCAATTTCATGTATGGTGGGATTGTTTTTAATTTTCTGAAAATGGCAGGAAGATGTTGAACTGTCATTCTGATGGATCTTAAAACAAGTAATCACTTAAAAGAGGAAATTTGGTTTAAGTAAACAAGAAGAAAAAAGAGGAAATTTAAAAGAGATCCACACTACACATCCAAGCCCTACTGTAAAACTAAATAGTGGATGAATTAACTTTCTGTCACACGATTCACAGATAATCAGATAAGAGATATGAGAAATAAAGGTCTATTTAAACCCATTTAAAACAGCCAAACCTTGAAGAGCTGACATTCTTTACTCTGAAAATTTTTTCTAATATTTAATTTGGCATGGCAGCAAATGTAGCATTCAAAAAGATAACAAGAAAAGCATCAAATGAACTGACTTTTTTAATTTGTTTCATAGTCAGTTGAATTAAATAGACACAGTGCAGCATGCTTCCACTCATCTAAAATATCAAATTCAAAATATTCTGTGAAACTAATGAACCATCAAGAAACATTGAAAGCAGACGTCATGTATTACAGATTTTATTATATGGAGAACCATTAATATTTGTTGGGTTAAAATTTTGTGGTGTTTTGCAATTCTGAAAAAAAAAATTGTTCCGAGAAAATTTCATGTAATTGAGTTTTGTGAAAATAAATCCCTTTACGGGCTTTGGCAATTAAAAATTTTCATTAACATTAAATTTCATGGTTTTTACTAACCAGACAAAATAGCAAGAGAACATCCGTAATTATGCAGTACTATATAAATCAAAATGAATGTGTATTGTCCAAAGTACAAGAGCCTAAACTGGTCTAAAAATAATAAAAATTGTCATTACAAATTTGTAGTTCAAATTTGAACTGAAATTGGACTACTTTACCAAAATGACTTTACTTACTTTAATGACTTTTGGACAAACTAGACAAAGACTTAAATAAAGGTTTAATTTGTTCTTGATATGTCGCAATTTTTACAGATCAACTTCAGAATAAAGGCTCCATGTGGGACTGAAATATTTGGCCGGTTTTCAGAGGGGCCGTTTAACAGGGCCTCATAAATCTGGTTATCCTATCTGGTCTGAATTTCATCCGTTTCAGAATGTTTTCAAACGGTGCATTGAAAAAATACAAAAAATGTTATTACATTCTCATAAGCATTGATCGTTCATATAATTCTTGAACTTAACAAGTACCTTGTGTATAAATCCACAGCTTACGAGCAGACAGGTTAATACAAAAAACTGTGCAATATCCAAAACAGATACATGTGCGCTGCTTGTGTTAGTAAGGAACACAGAGTACAGTATCCGGATGAAAATGAAATAATTCATTTTTCAAAATATAGTTTTATATGAATTGTATATGCTATTTACATAAAATGAAGCCAAAATATTATCACATCACTTAAAATAAGGGCTGATTAGGTGCCGATTCGGTATTTTGGTATTTCTGGTGACCATTTTCTGGATCATGGTGACAGGAATGTTTTGATATTAAATAGTAATAATTTTTTAAAAAGTGTCTAAATAAAAAAGAAATTGATGATTTTTTAAAGAAAAAATATTTCTTAATATTTTTTGCATTGCACAAGTGAAATAAACATAATTGTTTATAAAATGTTTTGATCACCATAATAAGAAAACCAATGACCTTATTCAAGTAAGGGGCACTTCATGAGTAAAAACCTCGAAGTTAAGAAATTAAAACCACCAAAAAGACATTAATTGCAATAATTTTATTATCAAATACTGAAGGAAACCATTTAAGATTGATTTAATTATTTATTAAAGTACATCTGCACAGGGAATCTGGTCTACCGGCACAATGATGTGTACATTACGACAATCGGATAAGCAGATAGAAAATCACCTGTCCGTTACGTTCATTGATGCATTTTGACTCCTGAAGGCCAGTTTTCAAAGTAATTTATTAAGATGTAACATGATTTCGGCACTTAAAAAAGGCTGGTGTTTGGAATTCAGAGGGACCGGTTTATGGAAGTTTATTTTAATATAAACAAAGAAGGTTAAAATTGGGACCGGTCTCGCATGATTGGTATGTGGAGGTGATCCGTTTTTAGAAGGGCCGGTATTCGGAAGTTGCACTGTATCAGTAGTACCAGAAAATGGCTTAGTAAAAAATACAAAAATCCATTATTGTTTATCTTCACTTCCCTATACTACAATTAAAACCACATTTTTTCATGTAAATTCTGTTATATATTCTTTAAAGATAGTTTGTATTTAATTATGTTTTAAATGTGTTTGATACCAGTTCAGGGAGGGGGTGGATTGAATAAGGCATTTATGCCATATACCTAGGCCTTTGCAAATTACTTTCATTGACTACTGCTAATATGTTGAATATGAGGACTCTTACAGCAGTTATAATCAGTCTTGCTGAAATTAATATACATACATACATACATACATACATATATATACTAGTATATATATAGAGAGAGAGAGAGAGAGAGAGAGAGAGAGAGAGAGAGAGAGAGAGAGAGAGAGAGAGAGAGAGCAAGTTCAAATAACCAGCCCTTTTGGGCTTTATTTTTTAGAATATCTCACAATATTGTACTGCTTTTTACATTCTCTTTATGTTGCTGATTTCAAAGGAAAACTGTTGTATATGCAACTTTCTGATAATAAAATGGATTCATGATGAATCATGAACCAGACACTGACAATTTAATGAAAACAATGGGTGAAATGGGACCCATAATAATGAATTGCATATTGGCTGATAACATTCATGTGCAATTACAGTTTCTACCAGTGATGATTGAAAAATATTGTAACAAAGTTTATGTAATAATGTCAGTTTTGAGAGCCTGGAATTCAATTGATAATAGACATTACAGATAAACACTAATGTCATTGTCTGTGACAATGTGTTTGTGACAACAAGTGTTACACATATAACAAAGGAAATCCAACCCACTTGAATAAAAAGTTAGCAATTCACTTGCGTGTACCTAATTTTAAACAAAAACCACTTAAACTTGTATGTTTTGGTAATCAATGACGGCATAGCATTTTTTAAAAAAGTTACAACTTAAGTTACGAGTGGTTCATAACTTCATACAAATTTGATTTTATTGGTGGGCAACAGTTAAGTGACCAACTTTGGGTCAGATTTAAGACTTTAAAAATTGTATTGTATGATTTTTTCCCCAATAATCACTTTGTATTTATAAAAATGACCCATCAGGAATCATATGAATGACAAGTGACCTTAACAAATGATACACCTATTTAATAGTAGGCATAATAAAGACAACTAAAATATTATATTCTAGAAGCAGAAGCACATTAATCAATCATGTTGTGAACAACTACATGCAAACACTTGTAGTTCTATTTATGTATCTAGTCCAGAATCTGATCAGCTACTCAAATAACTTCAGTTTCTACATTAAATTCAGCTATAATGAATCTTTGGCAGGTGATGATTTATGAACTATTTATTACTAGTAATATTGAAAAATTAAAATTTAAAATTAATTACATCTTCATTATGTGATGGACAGAATTCTATTAGGTTTGATTACTTAATATTGATTTTTTGTTTTGTTTTATCCTTACTCACACCAATCATACATTTACAATTAATGATTAGTTAATTATAGTTATTCTTTGAAATCTGAATCAATGTTCATGAACGTTTATCTCTTCCTTTCAATCGATTTATAAAGTGCTTGCCATCTGTTTTTATGACTCCAAATTGAATTAATTGCTTTTAATTGGTTGTTTAATTGTTCTCCTGCCTTCAGTTTCTTATTTGACACTAGTGTATCAAAGCTCCTCAAGTGAGATTAAGATAAAACTTTGAGTCTCAAGCATTATTATTTTTATAATGATGTTCCTCTACTATTCAACTTACTGGATTGGTATATTGATATAGAAAAAAATTTCCAATTTCAAAATTTCAAAAGTGAAAGCCATTTAATGAGTTTGGTAAGCTTAATCTACAAGATGATTCGTAACCCTAGCAAGTTTTTTTTTTTTTTTTTAAAAAAAAAAAAAAAAAAAAAAAAAAAAAAAAAAAAAAAAAAAAAAAAAAAAACTCTATTGGCATAACAAAAATTTGGTTGGTTGTACTAAATGTTGTTTTTACAATAAGTGACAAGAACTTTTTTTAATGTAAACTGAGATTCTTGTTGCATGTTGAAGAGGTATATATCATCTGATTTAAAACAAATGAATGTCTTCTTATTATCTTCTGTGTGCTGGTATGCTTGCCCACTTCATTACATATAAAAAAGATCATTTAGTCTATTTTACTTGTACCAACTGAACCAAAAAACTGAAGTGTGAAGGAAAAGTGTAATGATTTCCAGTACAACATTCCACAAACTACAAGCTTAACAACACATGATTACAACATTCCAACAACTGTATGCTTAACAGTAACATGATAACAACATTCAAACAACTGCAAGCTTGAATATCATATGATTACGACATTAAAAAAAATGCAACAACTGCAAGCTTAACAGTCCCATGATTACAACATTCTAACAACTGCAAGCTTAACAGTCACGTGATTATAGCATTTAAAAAAACTGGCATCTTTACAGTCACATAAATACAGCATTTAACAACTGCAATCTTTACAGTCACATGAATACAGCATTTAAACAACTGCAATCTTTACAGTCACATGAATACAGCATTTAAACAACTGCAATCTTTACAGTCACATGAATACAGCATTTAAACAACTGCAATCTTTACAGTCACATGAATACAGCATTTAAACAACTGCAATCTTTACAGTCACATAAATACAGCATTTAAACAACTGCAATCTTTACAGTCACATGAATACAGCATTTAAACAACTGCAATCTTTACAGTCACATGAATACAGCATTTAAACAACTGCAATCTTTACAGTCACATGATAACAGCATTTAAACAACTGCAATCTTTACAGTCACATGAATACAGCATTTAAACAACTGCAATCTTTACAGTCACATGATAACAGCATTTAAACAACTGCAATCTTTACAGTCACATGAATACAGCATTTAAACAACTGCAATCTTTACAGTCACATAAATACAGCATTTAAACAACTGCAATCTTTACAGTCACATGAATACAGCATTTAAACAACTGCAATCTTTACAGTCACATGAATACAGCATTTAAACAACTGCAATCTTTACAGTCACATGAATACAGCATTTAAACAACTGCAATCTTTACAGTCACATGAATACAGCATTTAAACAACTGCAATCTTTACAGTCACATAAATACAGCATTTAAACAACTGCAATCTTTACAGTCACATGATAACAGCATTTAAACAACTGCAATCTTTACAGTCACATGAATACAGCATTTAAACAACTGCAATCTTTACAGTCACATGAATACAGCATTTAAACAACTGCAATCTTTACAGTCACATAAATACAGCATTTAAACAACTGCAATCTTTACAGTCACATGATTACAACATTTAAACAACTGCAATCTTTACAGTCACATGATAACAGCATTTAAACAACTGCAATCTTTACAGTCACATGAATACAGCATTTAAACAACTGCAATCTTTACAGTCACATGATTACAACAGTTAAACAACTGCAATCTTTACAGTCACATGATTACAACAGTTAAACAACTGCAATCTTTACAGTCACATGATTACAACATTTAAAAAAACTGGCATCTTACAGTCACATGATAACAGCATTTTAACAACTGCAATCTTTACAGTCACATGATTACAACAGTTAAACAACTGCAATCTTTACAGTCACATGATTACAACAGTTAAACAACTGCAATCTTTACAGTCACATGATTACAACATTTAAAAACACTGGCATTTTTTACAGTCACATAATAACAGCATTTAAACAATGCAATCTTTACAGTCACATGTTTTTACACAATGATTTCTCACAATGACATAAATCAAAGTTTAAAGGATCCAACTTGGCTCAGTTTAAATTATTAGTATTTAATGTGCATCAAAAATTCATGTAATCATGTTCAGTAATGTCGCTAGTGTATAAAAAATATCATAAAACTTTAATTCTTTCCAATAAGTATTTCCCTACTGCTTGAAAACTTATTCAACAAAATAATTTTTTGTAAATTTTTTTATGTATTTATTTTTTTGAAAACCATAATTTATTTATTTGTATTCCACAATTTATTCTTTTGCAATATATTTAATATTTGTACATGAAAAATAGCTCTGATATCTATTAAACATTATTCAAACATGATAAATAAAGTATGAACTAAAATGTGTTGGTAATAATTTTATTAACAGACCCAGAGGTATTAAAATGTTAATAATGACTAATGATAAATCCTTCAGAGTGGGTTGGAAGCAGCATTAGGGCACCATGAAACATGGATATCGTAAATGAATTTGTCATTTAGGCAACATGTTCAATATCAACCTATGTTACAAAAGGCTGTGTTTGATATCTGAAGGGTTAAAATTGAACTATTGTTTGATTTACTTAGACCCTCGGGAAACATTAACTGTTATCAGATCAAACAGTAGATCTAGACTGTTTCAACAAGCTGATTGGCAGCAATGGTTGTGTAGGGTGCCAGTTTTTATTGATGGTTGCTTCTGAGTGTGTGATGTGTATTTACTTTATTGTGATATTACTCAAAGACCAACAAAAATTATGTGTATACAAAGAAATATGCATTCATCATTCCTGAGCTATTGATGTTAGAAAATTTTTATTATTTTCTATTATGAAGTCTATATATCAAAGAATGGATGTTGTTCAAATATTGGATAACTTCTGAAGATTTGTTGAAGTTGTGAATATTATAGTGCACATTGTGAATCATTTGCAGTCAGATATTAATTTTGAACTTCAATAACCTGAATGTTTTATTCTATGAATAAAATGGATAACTTGAATTCATTATTTGGTTTTTTTTCCCATTTATATTTTATATTTTATTATTTTTAAACAATGAAAGTCAAAATTGAAGTTTAGAATCCTTTGTTTACCGGTGTTTCATGATGCAAGACTGTATTTTATAATTTCCGTAGAAGAAGGGCATCCTTTTTGCATGTAAATGTGCCTGTGCCAAGAGATTTTGCTTAACTCTTTCTGAAACCATAAGTCTGAAATAACTACCATTTAGTTACATGTTTTTGAGATTCCAGTTCCTAATTTCACAGAAAAACTCCCCATTCATATGTTATGGTTATTAATCATCTCAACCCTCTTGAAAACCATTCATTATGCAAGATAGTTATTAAGCACATTAAAAGGTATAAATCTCTGTAATTTTGCACATAGCTGATGACATCTCGATATAGAGGAAATCAAATTGACCGAGATATTAACTCTAATTTCATTAGATAACTACTGGTTTAGTTTCATAATAAAACAAAGCATTGATGTACATAAATGTGAGCTTCCAATGCAATCTAAATCATCCCGTAATCAACCCTCTGTAAGTGTTAATTTTTTCTGCACATTATATTTCAACCTTTCATATTTTTCAAGCCCTATATATTTTTTGTCAGATTGTAATCAGAAATAGACATACATTTCTAGTGTAGATTTTACAACAGAAAACTAATACAAGTGAATTTAAACAAGCTTGTAAAAAGACTGGCTCTTTTAATCTCTTAAAGTTACATTAAAGTTTTCCTAGGAAAAAATTAAGAATGGTACTGATCTGCTTAATTATGTTTCTAATGAACAATGTTACATTTGGTTCAATAATAAAAGCTCAAATAAATTTAGAAATTGCAGTAATTTCTCAGCAAGATGTTAGACCAAAGCTATGTCATTAAAAACCAGGTCATGTAAATACAACTTACAAAACAGTAAAATATGATAAATTAAACGAAATTTGCCAAATGTTTGTAAATTTGTCATTTTAATTTTGTAAGGGATAAGTAACACCATTGCAAATACATTTGGATATTAAAGAAGTACAATTAATGCAATTTGTTACCTCTTTGATTCATCTGAGTCTCTGTACATCAGTGTACATGCTCCAAACTAATAATGATCCATGCTCCAAGCTTATAATGATTATTGTTAAATATTTGACCAACATGTTAGAGGATTCCATTTAATTACAGCTAATAAGAATGAAATTTTAGAAAAAAAATCTTACAGGTCGTGATTTTAAGTTATCTATTAAAAAATATATTTTTTGAAAATACATGTAATAAAAAAAAAATTCAGAAAATTGAAAAACTTAATGCAGTTTCAATTCGATTAAGATTTGAACAGTACAACTGAGTTGTCCACACTTGATGATTGTTCTAGCCCCGTTCATAGCCATCAAACATCCTACAACATGTTGCAGGTCAGCAATTAAAGTTTGCAAATGTTATTAAGATATGATGAATAATGAATTTTGTATTTTTTAGTGAGACATTTCATTCTCTATAAATTTTTTAAACTATTATGATCAATATTGAATTTTTTCCCCCAGACATTTCATTTTTTTTAACTTTTTAATACATTTACATGTATAACAAATTTATAGATTCTTTGTCTGTCGATAAGCATTGGAACCTAAACCTCAAATTGTATCTGGATGTCCGATCGCTTGAACCCTTGGCAGGCAGAAATCATTTGACTATTAACCATCAAAATTCTACTGTATGTGTGTGTATATATATTGTATATTTTAAACAATAGCCAAATGAAACCAAATGCAGCTCTAAAACTGTGGTTAAGAATACCCTTAAAGTGTGATTGTTTACAATTTTTGTATAATATTATAGAATTTCTCAATCATTTAATTAAATCGTAATTTGTACATCAAGCCATCTCTCAAAACTGTATCAAAATCCGTAAATAGGTTGAAGTATGTAGTGAATTTTTTTTTTTTTTTGATTTTGTGATTGTCAATTATAGTTTTCAGTATAAACACATTATCTAAAGTTTTACATTTTCATTCTAAATCCTATCTCATTTTGTGCAATAATGTCATTCTCAATATATTTACCAATGATTTATATTACAAGATCTATCACGAAATTTTTTTTAGGATTGAAATTTAACGTAATTTGAGAGAAGATTCAAAGATACAGAACACTTTTTATCAATAGAAATGGAATTATGATGCAACCATTCATCACTTTTTTTCATTTTCCTCATCGTTTGAAATTACCATTTAAATAAATCAAAAGTATGCTTGGTGGAAAAAATTACAAAATGGAATTTGGGAAATACTGATAGCCATATGATTGTATATACAACCCTGGAGATTTGAAAACTGATTAAATACATTAATTTATATACAAATGAAATGTCGTAATAAAGGATATACATTATGAGAACAATTTTCTCAATCTTACTAATTTCCATATATACATATACATATAGATGGATAACTGTGCATTGTGTCAGAGAGAAATGAACGCACTGATCAGAAAGATAGATTTTACATTATAAGATCAAGAAGTCAGTTTAGATATAATGAAATGTGGCATGATGCATGTCAATTCAATCAGAAACAAAATCCATCAATTTTTGTGAGGAAAACTGTGTAAATAATAATGATACAAATTAGTATTTTTCCTATATTGCTCTGTTTGACCAATTTTGTTATTAAATTGTCAAAAAAGTTGTGATGTATGGAAACCAAGGAAACCTCAACAGACAAAGGTTGTGATTGGTTAATAAATAGAGGATATAAGATGGTTTACATTTGTTTCCTGTACAATTCTAGTTCAATATAGAGATCATTTGTCATGACTTTGTTATTTATTTTTCATCTTTTATGAATTAACACTTCTGATTCTATTTCTTTACAGAATTCTGATGATTTTGAATTACATGTACAGTCAACAAGAAATATGCACAGAGAGATTTTTTTGTCTCTTTAATTCACTTTGAGACTAATACATGTACTAAGGTTTTGAGCCAAGTTCTCGTAAGTAATTTTCAGTAATTTTCTCTTTAAATTCTTTTTAAAAACTACACAATTAAATCACAAAAAATCATAATGATTAATAAAATAAATTAATAATAATAATAATAATAATAATAATAATAATAATAATAATAATAATAATAATAAAATTAAATAAACAAATAAATAACATTTTATTTAATAGATATTTCCTACAACTACAAATCACATACATGTAAACAGACCATTTTATTTACAATGTGAGATCAAGTTCAAGGTACATGTAATTAACTTTGATACAGATGTAGCTGCTCATTTTCCATATCTTTTTATAATTCCTATATCCAATATCATTACAGTCTGGAGACTCTTATAATAAGCTTCTAAAAGACAACCTGAGAGTGATCCAACATGAAACATCTCAATCTGTTGAACGCTCAACAAATTTCAAACAAACCTTTAAGCAAGGTGTTTCATTCTCTGCATAACACAAATTTGTGATATAACAAAAGATTAACTAAAAGCAATATCTAATCAAATAACAAAACCCTCTGTTATTATATGTCTCGCCATTTCTCAATTACGATGTGAACAGCGAGGAAGTATATTGTAAGGATTTCAAATCTCCATAAAAACAATAAATATCATGTAAAAGGTATATGTAGAATAGGTAAAAATGTCCTAAATTGCATTATAACCACTTTGAAATTACATATACATAAAGAATGGGTTCAACTTGTTCTAACCTTTGACGTTCATAGGTTTCCAAATAATTATTGTATGTTGAACTTGCTCTAACCTTTGATGTTCATAGGTTTCCAAATAATTATTGTATGTTGAACTTGTTCTAACCTTTGATGTTCATAGGTTTCCAAATAATTATTGTATGTTGAACTTGTTCTAACCTTTGATGTTCATAGGTTTCCAAATAATTATTGTATGTTGAACTTGTTCTAACCTTTGATGTTCATAGGTTTCTAAATAATTATTGTATGTTGAACTTGTTCTAACCTTTGACGTTCATAGGTTTCTAAATAATTATTGTATGTAAAATATTAAAAACATAAGATAAATACTTACAAACAGGCTTGACTTCTGGTGGTGTAAATGGCATATCTGAAAGATAAACAAAAAATCATTAATAAAATAAAAATACATAAAAAAGATAAATAAAGAAGGGAAGTCATGATGTTTTATACCTCAGTCAAGATTCTTACATCAAGGTGGCCTGTATTGTAATAAAAGATAATACCAGTATTACCAGGGGAAAAAAACACGAACTTTGGTGGGCAAATTGACATACTTTCTAACAATAGTATTTTCAAACTAGATGGAGGGAAAAATCTATTATCAGTAAGCAGTTACTTAAGAGCATGCGGCAAAAAAAGCCCCCTAAAATAAAGAAATGGCTACCCTAATTTCAAAACAACTGTTACCATACAAACATTTAGAAATTAAGTTAGTAATATCTGTTATATAAATTGTTAGTGATATAGTCTATGGATAATGGGTGTAATTGTGCCTAATGGGGTCAAGCAAAATTATGGTTTGTTGTAGTTATCAAAGAATTTAGCTGCTTGCTTTAAAGCAATATCCCTCTATTTTTTTTCATAAAGAGCTTTACTTTATTCACTTTTTAAAATTGCTAATTTTTCACAAACTGATGGAGCTTCTAGATTACACTGTTGGACCTTAAAGCTGGACCCCTAAACCATACAGTGTAATATATACACTTTTATTAATTCTGCTGAGGTGAAGTTCAATAGAAAAACAAAATAGCTAGTTGGTAGGATCAGAAACATTTATAATGCCAAAAGTTATACAAAAAGGTACAGTGAAAACAACAAGAAGAGATTAGAAAAGTTGATGACTTAGATCAAAATAAGCACTGAAAATAAATAAATAAATAAACTTAAGCACCAATTTGCAAATTCTGAGAAGATGCCCGATAGTAATATTTATGAAATCATCAAAATTAAGTCTTTACAAGTGATACAGCAAGATTGACATCCAAACCCCAGGAATTTTCAGACATAATTAAAACCATTCTTTTTCAACATATTTAAGTATTTGTCTGAGAAAAAATATCTCAGAAGGTAAATCTTGCAATAAGGCTTACTGCACCAGTGAAATTTCACAGCTTGGTAGAGTTTCTTGAGTAATTTGGACCACAAATAAGGCTGAATGTTTTAGTTGAGAAGACATGCCATTGCTTGATGACAATGATAACAAAACATATTTTGGGTGTCATAAAGGGGTTTAATATTTGCTTATAAAACTACCATATTTCAAATTCAGGATCCAGTAATAACAAAATAAATAAATAAATTAATTAATTAATTAACTTAATTCAGATAATTGTAAATACATGCCAGACATATCGAAGGACAAAAAAAACTTAGATATACATTCTATTAGTAAAACCTACATACAGAAAAAAAGTAATCATATAACAGACAATTGAGGTCTCCATTTATAAAGTCATTACTAAGGTTACCATGGTAACAAGATTAAACATTCAATGAATTTCCTGGAAATGCAATTTATATAGATCAGAAATGTGTCCAAAACAGATATACTGAAAGTATATTTGCATTTCTGATAAGAATATGAAAGCTGTTTTTGACACCAACATATATAAAAAAAAGTTAATTTACGATACACCCTATATACAGTGACCTATATACAAGTATGGATTATAGTCAAATCAGTTCTAAAAATGTACTTGGAAACATAAACAAGTACAGTATGCACTAACGCAATCAATTCAATAGCCTCTACATTCTTTTATTACTTTCCAATGTCATATATGTCAATGTCATACTCACAAAACTCCTTCACAATAATTACATGCTCAATATTATAAGTCTGATGCTCTCAATTCTCATGTTCATAGTGATAGCTCCATTGATAAATGTAATATTGGAATGCTTGGGCTTTAAATGTGAAAATGTGTAAATTTGACATTATTCTTCAAAAATTCTCTCTTTCAATTACTGCTCTTCAGATATCAAGCTATCAGCAACTGTTGCTTTACTTAAATATAAATACCCAGTACATATATTTGTACTATAGTTTGGTTGTAACAATTATTTTTTAACAAATTTTGAATGATAAAAAAACATATAAAGAACATTTTAAAAATAAATAAATAAATATATATAAATAAATAAATGAAAATAAATAAATAAATAAATAAAAAAAATAAAAAAAAATAAATAAATAAATAAATAATTCCAGATCATTTTAGGGTTCAAATATATTTTTCCCAAATTTTGATGATTCGTTCAAATGTTCTGTATTTTTCAAAGAAGCTACCCTCATTCAAAATGAGCCAAAAGTTCCCCAATTGTTTTGAAAATAAAATGGAACAAAATGTTCCCTCATTGTTTTAAATGAAAAAAAAAAACACTCAACCAAAATCAAATTTTATTACTAAGGTGCCTACAATATCTCAATCTATATTTTTGATAAAATTATATCTAAATATATTTTATGCCTGATGGCAAGACAGAATCAAGTCCTTCATTTGGTTTATGTCAAGTACAACTAATAAAGCTAGAGAAAAAAAAAACAATTATGGCTTTAATTCTCTGGCCATTTCCATCCCATAAACTAGCATTACTAAGGGTCATTACGTCAAGTGGTCAGTTAGCTGTATCTTGTAATTATACTTGTCCCAATAATAATACAGAAGACTAATTAAATTTCATCACAATTTATTATCAGAAACATTCTATATATAACATTATCCTGATTTATGAATATAATCTTAAATAAAGAAACACCAGACAAATAATGTTACCATGGCAATAGTTTGTAGGATAACACAAAAAGGAAATTTTATTAAATAAAACATATTTAATGATTGACTATAATGTAAAAAAAACATATGACCACTGGTGACCAATATAAGTGGGATAAGTTCAATTTAAGTACATTTGTACTAATATTGTAGTTAAAATGTCAATATCAGACTGTTTTTATGTTAAATAACATTTTTCACTTTAGGACTTATTTAAGACTTTACAACAAATCAGAGACAATGTTTTATCAGTGTTTTCTTGCCAACTTTAATAAAGAAATTCTTATAGTTTTATTTAAGTTATATACATGTAGTTATATTATATATGGACACTCATGGAAGAGACTGGACATTTTATTAGTGTTTAAATAATTAAGATACTAGTACACATATATAAAATAAGTTAAAAGCTATATAAGAAATAAGTATTAATTATATAACTTCTACTGCTTCAAATATCATGATTTGTATATTTTTCATTTGGTCAAATTTAGTAGAATAATTGATGTAAATTTTATTAGTCTAAATCTTATAGTTTCATAATAATAGGTAAAAAGGTTTATGGCAAAAACACAGTAGGATTTTAATTTATGTACATTTATTTGTATTAACAACCAATTTATAAAATGTCTTCTATAAGGTCCGCTAAAATTCCTTATATTTGGAGTGAGAGTTAAAAAGACACACAGACAGATAGTAAGATCATTCTGTAACATCATTGGCTATAACATCTGCCAAGCAATAAATCAGCATTAAGGAACTTAGATTTGTGTGGTCATTCAACAACAACAACAACAGAAAGACCCCTACAATACTACAAATACTTCAACTGAACTACTGGATACACATTTTATTGTGCCTGCAGGTGGCAGTTCACAGTTATGGATTTAACCTTCAGTGGTCTCAATTCACATTTGTACCAAAGTCTATCATTTTGTATTTTGTATTGTGTCTCCTTTTAAAAGGTGTAACAAATTTTAAAACATCTGCCATGATGTCCACATCAGTATACGCTGTTTGAAGTTTTTTCAAACCTTTTATTTCTACATAAGTATCTGTGAAAGGACAGTGATTCTTGAAAAATAGAATCAACATGAAACAATTAACAATAGATGCTACAAAAGTTGAAAAATTAATGACCTTAACTTCTGGTCAGATATTTACAAAGCTTATCAAGTATGATTTGCAAATCTTCAGATTGCTTTGTGGTACAGCATAGTTTGACATCAACTTTTTAATACAAGTAAAGGCAGACATGAGTGACTATCCAGTTGCGACTTGTTTTCAATAAAATTACTTTTCTCTGATGATTTTAGATATGTGTTAGTGTAAAACAATAGTGATCTTGATATTTTAAAACACAATGTTATGTGTATAATGTTGAATGCATTTTTTCAGTTGATATCTTTAAGGGTACACATAAAATAGCCTATTAAAGATATATTTTTATTTTTTAGTATACATTTTAACATCATCATCACTGTTGTTATGAATAGTTATCTTCTCTATAATGTAAAATAATGATTTATTGTAGTAATTAAGCTATTTTGTTTTTGACAATAAGTAATATAACTGAAATATTTAATAGGTCTCCTGAGTACTGTTTAACTGTAAATATATCTAAAAACCTCTGTCAGTCAGTCAACAAAAACTTGTAACATAAATTGGATATTGTCTTTTCCAATAGTCCATTAATAGTTTCTGCTTTGATCCAAGGCTATTTTCGTCTTGCATAAAAAAAATGGAGAAATAGCAGACATATGATAGTTAATGTTATTATTGGTTTTGGCTTAATTTGACTTTGGCTAAAATTTTAAAAAGTTTTTTTTTTTTTTTTAAATGACACAGAAATAGCTGTCTTAAGGATGCAAGTGTTAAAATTATCTTCCAATTTCATTTTTGTTGGTTAAAATTGAAGACACTTTTAAGCAATGGTAGAAAAATAGCAGTCACTAGGTTGTAAATGTAATTGTGGTCTTCCAACCTTTTTTTTTGGTTTCAATTTAGAAGGCACTTTTGAGGGTGCAGATATGATGATGTCAGGCAATGTTTTCAACAACTTTTTTTTTAATTTTAGTTAAAATTGAAAGAAAATTTTAAAGTAATTGCTGAGAAATATGAGTGACATAAGGTTGTCTGCGTCATTGAAGTCTTTAATTTTCTTGAATTTTTAAAAATGTAAAATGCACAACTTAAATAAAAGTATAACTCCAACAATATCTCATATTTAATATGTTTTGTCTCATATCTATTCTGTTTTGTCTCACATACACCCATCTTGTTTGGTCTCACATACATCTTGTTTGGCCTCACATACATCCTGTTTGGTCTAACATACATCTTGTTTGGTCTCACATACATCTTGTTTGGTCTTATATAAATCTTTGTTTGGTCTCACATATATCTTGTTTGGTCTCACATACATCCTGTTTGGTCTCCCATACATCCTGCTAGGTCTACCTACATCCTGTTTGGTCTCATATACATCTTTGTTTGGTCTCACATACATCCTGTTTGTTCCACATACATCCTGTTTTGTCTCACAAACATCTTGTTTGGTCTCACATACATCTTGTTTTGTCTCACATACATCTCGTTTTGTCTCACATACATCCTGTTTTTATCTTGTTTTGTCTCACATACATCTCGTTTTGTATCTTGTTTTGTCTCACATACATCCTGTTTTGTCTCACATGTGTTCTGTTTGGTCTCACATACATCTTGTTTTGTATCTTGTTTTTTTTTATCCACATACTCTTGTTTTGTATCTTGTTTTGTCTCACATACATCCTGTTTTGTTTATTGTGAACATTTTTCAAGGCTGCAAAAACTAAACCTAGTTCAGATCAACATACTTTTTATGATAACAATAGTGCATTGTCTATCAAAGGTATCAAAACTAAAAATTTGTAAAATTTTGGTAATTTGAAAAATTGGGTAGAAAAAGCTGTAATATAGACATAACAGGTTGACTTATACTTCACAACATGCAAGCCCTTGTGTTAGAGTAAACAAATTCCAAGTGTGGCAAAATAAAAATTGGTTGGATTGAATAATGTCTTCAGGTTACTTCTAGATTTTTTTTAAAAATATTGATAATTTTTTCCCAGATTTATAGTATTTATTTTCGGTCTTTAAATTAAAAAAGTACAATATTCAATAAAAATTATTACAACATTCCACCTAAAATCTTAATCATCTTATGTAACACAAACATTCATTTCTAAGAAAATTGCAATCTGTCCAGACAATAAGCTGTCTCTCATGCCCTTAAGAAACTCTTTACTGTGTAACACAACAATTTCTTATAATAAATAGCCACAGTTAATTAAAATCTACTTGTACTCATGGGTGACTGCTTACCATCAGACAGAGAACAAGGCAATTATTATGAACAAACTTTAAAAATAAAGCAATTTCAAGTCTGTTTTTATGTACTGATACAAGATGCTGGATTAGACTGATTCTAGAGTTAAAATTCATTACCTGTTGGAAAAAAAATCAAAAGAAAGAAATTCTCAAAGTTATAATGATACATTGGAATGTGTTCAAGCACCTTATAGAGTGAAGATGTTCAGAGAAGACAGGTACCTGCTTTAAATGGAACCTGTCGAATCCAAATATTCTAAAGACTTTGTTCAAATGAGACATGTATCCTGCTTACAGTGGAACGTGTCAAACCCAAACATGCTACACTGAAGACTTTGTTCAAATGAGACAAAAACCCGCTTACAGTGGAACCTGTCTAACCCAAACATGCTACACTGAAGACTTTGTTCAAATGAGACAGGTATCCTGCTAACAGTGGAACCTGTCTAACCCAAACATGCTACACTAAAGACTTTGTTCAAATGAGACAGGTATCCTGCTAACAGTGGAACCTGTCTAACCCAAACATGCTACACTGAAGACTTTGTTCAAATGAGACAGGTATCCTGCTAACAGTGGAACCTGTCTAACCCAAACATGCTACACTGAAGACTTTGTTCAAATGAGACAGGTATCCTGCTAACAGTGGAACCTGTCTAACCCAAACATGCTATTTGTTCAAATGAAACATGTACCTGTTTACAGTAGAACCTGTCTAACCCAAACATGCTACAATGAAGACTTTGTTCTAATGAGACAGGTATGTTTCCTGTTTACAGTGGAATGTGTCTAAACCAAACATTCTAGACTGAAAGACATTGTTCAAGAAATTGTGACAAGCATCCTGTTTACAGGCTGAAATAACAAAAACAACATGATGGTATTTCTTAATAAAGTAAATCAGTTTAAGACAGGACTTTAGTTTAATTAGGGTTCAGGTATCAAGTTTACCAGTGATATTCAGTCCAAAAGGTGACTTCTTACATAAAACATCTTAAAAAACACCAAGTTTTCAATTTTAAATCAATTGTCCTGTAAAGAAGTAATATCCTTGGTCAGAAATTCAATAAATATAATTTAAGTTTTCCATGTTTATATTTCATATAACACATCAAATTTTCATTTTTAATTATTTTTTAAAAAGAAGTATTATCATTAGCTTAGCTCAGATATTGAAAAAATTAATTTAAATTTTTATAGCTCAGATATTGAATAAAATAACTAAAATTTTTATCATGTTTTATTTCATAGAATAACACAAGAATAAAATTTAGAGGCTACAAATATAATAAAAAATATTCAAACAGCCTACTGGGAAGTAATGCCAATATCAACATACAAAAAAGAATTATTACACATTTATAACACCATTTCAAAATCACCCAGTCAATAAGAGATATCATTCTGCATGCTTTTGAAATTTCACGATAAAGCAATCTTTTTATTTCTAACAGCAAGAGGGGAATAAAGCAAAGAAGTGAAATGAATTGTGATTTGTTGTTTAATGGAATGAAGTGACGTAATAGTTTATATGTCAAAGTCAATTATCTTTCATTTTTATTGAAACTCCGGGTCCATGGCAGATATTGGAGTACCTGGAGAATATCACTACTTTTTGGCAAGAAAACTGACGAACCTTTTCACACTAAGATTAATATAGACAGAGTGGTATTTGAACATAGGTGGTGACAGAGCCACTGTGATGTGATCTCTTTACTATGAGCAAGAACTAAGTTAAGACAAGGGTCTACTGCCATACATAATCTTTTTGTGAAGCAGCATTAAATTTCATCAAAACATCAATTACTTGCTTCCTGAATTATTACAAAAGCATTGCAGCTTTTAAAAAGTTTTCAGTTCTATAAACTACAATGCATTACATCAATTTATTAATATTTTCCATTAAACATGACTCAAATTACATGACTACTTTCAAGTTAATTAAGCAACATTATGAAAGGTCATAAATTACTCAATTTCACATCATTTCAAAACAAGATTTATTTCTATTAATTCAATGTTTGGATTTTAAAAAACAAAAATTCAACAACTTTAAGTTACTAAATTATTCTACATTTTTTCGCATGATAGCAGCATCATAGGTTCCCAGCTACCGAATAAATTTCAAGGTTTATAGCTGTGAAATATATTTCTAGAAATGGACATACGTGTGATACAATATTATAAAATATTTTTATTCTTGTTTTACTTACTTAATTATAATTAAGTTTTAATTAGTTATAAATTTAACTTGTTTGTCTTCTACAGTTATCCTGAGGGATGTAATTCAATAATCTGATATTCTTGTTACTATGGTTTCTCATGTAAAATCTATTCTAAAAATAAAGACGAAACGACATTGACATATCTATATTCATGTAAAGCAATGCCATTAATTATCCAATGAATCTCTACAAGTTCATTTACAACTTCTATTACCAAGTCAAGATTCAACGCGATGTCAACTTGGTGCAAATCATGTGCCAGTAAATGCAGTGTATAGACTCATTTTAAATAAGCAAATTAAGTGAATTAAGCTCCCTATCAGTACATATATTTATGTTTTTTGCACTTATATTAAATAATATCTACATTTCAAATCACTTTTGATGTGTTTCATAAAGTGTTTTTATGCTATTAATAAACAATTTTAGAGATTAACTCCATACAGAAATCTTAAAAGGGCAATAACTCAAAGGGAAATTGGCAAACTCAAATTATCAATATGGGCTAATCTCCTGTCACTGCTGTAAGCCTCTGATATATAAGAGGCAAATCAACTCTGATTCATTATATTTGCACCACCTGCACTGTTGAAAAAATTTGAAACTCTGAAAAAACATTTCCCATTGAAAATTTCAGAGGTCTACTACCAACTTTAATTAATAATACATGCATATTCTTTTAGTGTTGATGTGTTGCACAAAGTTTTAATAAAATTGTGATTTAGAATATTGAACAAATGCTGAAAAGACTTTTTTTGTTTGTAAATGTTTGTTTTTTGAAGACTGTGAAATAGTTCTAGCTGATGAGTTCCCTTCAAAGATACAATACTGAGGCTCATATGGAAACAGCTCTGCAAGAGACAGGTCTTTATTCAAGACCTTAGACATAATTGTACATTTTGTTCCCATGGAGTTACGTAATCTTTGGTCTCAACAGATATTTGTACTCTCTTTTTAATATTTTTTTTTTATCTAAATGTCTTGATTTTGTATATAGCATTGGGAAAAATCTTGTTTGGCTCCTAAGCCAAGATTAATTGACTTATCATGATTAACTTGAAGGAAAAATGGAGGAAAGTGGAGTACCCAACAAAATTATTGACCTTTTACAACTGAACCAACAGCCTTTCTAACATTTGTATTTTTTCTAAATGGAATTTTATCATGTGACCACATACACTGTGATTATTAAGCTATGGCTTCAGACCAGTGGTCATCACAGACTATTCTAAAATAAAGGTCAATTAAACTTGGTTAGGAGAAACAATTAATCCCCGTAGTTAATTATCATTGGTATTGTACAGTTTTTTTTAACTATATTGAACAGCATGTTTTTTAGTTATTACCTGCTATATAAACCATGTTACTGATTATTTATGTTGACATGTTGTCATGTGCAGACTAGAATTCGGCATATAAATTTGCAAGTTAGTTAATTTAATTATACTTTACATGTAACTTATTGCTATAATTGTATTTTATTACAATGTTTACAGAAATAAAGTTGTCAGTATGCATGCTTTTTATTTTCTTAATATCATAACAAATCATGATTGAAATGAAATAAAAAACCAGCAAGTGATTGTTAAGAATGACTTTATGATTTTCTGAAAAGATTTATCCTTCATTGTCTGGATTAATTGACCAGGTTTTATGATCATTATCCCCATTAAGTTTTAAAGAAACCATTAAAAGTAGTGTAGATAATGATTCTGTCTGTCTGTCTGTCAGTTAGTTGCATTTAACACTTCCAAAAAATGCTGGATGGATTTCAACAAAAATTTTTCATGAACTGTTAATACCATTTGTGGTAATTTTTGCTCTATAACCCTGTAAGCCAGAGGAAGCAGTATAAAAGAGGCAAGCAGGGTGGAAATTTTTGTAAATATACCATCACCGCATTGAAATAGTTGCACTAGTATAGACTATTGGAATTGTTACAGAAAATAAAGCATTACATTATGGCATAATCTTCAGAAGCTAAGTTATCCACAAACACTTTTGTTTTTGGATAACAATTCCTCTTATCATCTACTTTTGAAACCCGTTGAACAGATCCTGTAAAGTAAGTTTGTTAATTAGTATCTTTTTTAGGATTTTTTTTTTTCAGAATACTTCAGTCTTCTCTGCTATCCAATAACTGTTTCTCAATGTAAGCAACTTAAATGAGGTGTAAAACACCATTACTTCATTCACACTTATTTATCATATCATGCCATAAAATTAATATTGACAATGGTTAAAGCATTTTTAAACCTTATCAATTTTTATCATCGATTTACAAATGACCAATTTGATTAATTTATCACTAAAACTGTATATGTTTCATAAACGGTGTTCAAGAGCTTTAAAAGAAATCACGGGAATGAAGTTAAGCATCTAACATGACATCAGAAATCACAAACAAAATAGTAGCATCAACTGATGAAAGTTACTCTTAATCTGGTTTTTTAATTTGTACAGTGATTTATAGAAACCACTATCAAATTGTGTTTTAATAAAATTTTTTTAGTAGAACTTGATTTAATCTGGTATATTAATATCTAAATTGCACTAAGCAGTGGTAGGTATTTCGTCGTTCAAATTTGAGATACTGCTTTCATAACTGGCCCTTGGCATTAAAAGAACAGAAGAATTAAGGTTGGTTCATCAAGTGTTGTTATGTAACTGGGACATTGATATGCTTGTGTGTTGCATATATAGACTCAGTAAGCTAGCACTTAAAAAAGTCTCCCCAAGTGAACAACAGTATATATAAGGCAGTCTATAAAACACGTTTGCACACTTCACTCATACAGTAACTTGTTTTTTAGATTAATTCTTCCAGTTTATTTGCTCTTGTTACAAACAGCTTAAAAATTGTTGATACAACATTATATAATATTACAATCAACCAAAAATCTACTATATGTATAATAAAGTAATACTGCTGCAGACCTGTATAAAGACAGTCTGCTGTACAAATTTCTCACCCTCGCTCCTTCCTAATCTGTTTATTTTGCATCAATTAGATTTGATACTGATACTTTCAGTGTTGTATAGTGTCCATTTACACCAAACTGGCATAAGCTTTAGTTGTCATAGCTTTAATGAAAACTATTTCCAACATTGTCTGTATCTTATCGGATTTGGATAATGGCATTATAATTCTGGATTTGTCTAGATTACAGCACAGCAGGTTCGCAGTGTTATTTCAGTGTGTTGTACAAACTATAAAAAGACTATCTTAAACAGCATACTGAAATTTTGTATAAATAATTTTTTAAGCATCAAAAGATTCTAAAGAAAATGAAATCTTCAATGATTGTGGACAAGTTTGGAAAAGTACTAGAAATGTTTAAGTGGTTTTAATTTTCTGTTCACTTCTTGCTAAAAAAAATTTAAAAAACAACAACAACAAAAAACAACATTGTATATAGAAATATACATGACAAACATATAATCATTTATTGATTCAGTATCAATCACTTCTGTTATGATGATGTCAATTGATTCAAGAATTAATCATAAAGCAGTAATTTCAACTATCTATTTTATTGTTGAACATGTCCAGTACAAAACTCATTGTTGTAATCACAATTGTGAACAGATTATAGCAAGTGTCATTTAACCAATTCATAAACATAGATATTTCTTTTGACCTAACAACAAAAATGGTAAAACTGACAATGTTTGCAGATTTTAATTCCAAAGTTCTTTAATTGTATACCTTATATATAAAAATATAAAGTATCACTCATCTTGGAATAACAAGAAGAAAATTTTAAAAAATTAAGACATGATCTGATGAATTAAATGTATATTATACAATGCCAGGTGAGTTACCGAACCATTAGGCCTCTTATTTGTGAAACAACTACTAATTATTTCAAAAAGTGTTGATGCATCATATCGCTGATTAAATTCAGATGTAACATGTTTAAATAATTTGAGAATTATGATGGAATACTTTCTTTCATGTGCCTAACATTCCGGAAAATGGAAGAGTAATAACATGATTTACAATGAAAATCCATATAAAAAAGGGAACATTGTCATTATTTCCGTATTGCGGTTTTTAATTACTGATCTGATTCAACAATATTGATCTAGTTCATCATAATGTTTGTGTTTACATCAATGGCTAATTCCACTCTTACCAACAGCTAATTACCTTTACATATATGTATACATCTTGTTTGTTATGATAACATAAAACATGTCTTCTAAATTAAAATTACTTATCATTTATTTACATAAATTATATACAAATAAAATAAGTCTTAACAGGACAGGCCTTCAGTGTCCACAAAGATGGGTGCACATGTGCATCTTTTTTAACCTTTGGCATCAATATCACACAAAAATTAGCATTATATTATATCAGTATTTGAAGTTTTATTTAATTACGCACAAAACAACATGTTGGAAGAGTTTAATGTCTACATCGGGCCTTTCGGCCATTGTGCAGACTATTTTTTTATGCACAAAACATGTGGTTATCATATTTTCGGCCATTGTGCAGACTATTTTTTTATGCACAAAACATGTGGTTATCATATTTATAGTTAGATTTATCATGGAGTCTTTCCTGTAAATAAATATCTTATCAAGCACTTTAATAATCTAATAACTTACAGACAACTTTAACAAGACATCAAAAATGCCAATCCACTCCCAATGGAGTATTGTATAATATTGTTTTTTTTCAAAAAATTGGCTACATTTGGCTGCTAGTGTGCATATTGCACTAATAACATGAAAACAAAGGTTACCAAAACTTGTAAACTTATGAAGTTACATAAAATCCTGTTGAGAAATACACTTGCAAGGGCACTGACAAGGAAAGTGTAACATACGTACATATAAGACAAATCCTATATCCCCTCTAAACTTTGTTTGCCAGGGGATTATAACTTGATCAATCACTAAATACTTAATTGTTGAAGCACCTTCATAACTCGATGATTTGACCCATTTTGAATAATATGAGCACCTTCAAAATTATCAAAAATAATGTTACCAACCATTGTATCCCTGAAACAAGCTAGAAGGTTATGTTGTCTTTGAAGCAGAGCATTATAGTTTTTGAGTACAATGTGCAATACTACAAACAAAGGCTGAAATGTTTATAATATCTTATGAGTACTAAACACTTGTTTCCAGACATTTCTATTTTGTTTTTATGCAATTAAGCCAATATCTTGCTGACTTAATAATTAGAGTGAACTAAAATATATAAATGTTTTTCAAATGTTCATTGTTTACCATATATATCATTAGTCTACATTACATAAACATCTGTTGGAGACAACAATATTCCTGATATTCTTTAAGAACTGGCTTTTCCTGCAGACAAATAGATATGTTTTTGATAACATTGGGTAAGCAAAATCCCAAAAGTAATTATAGCTTTACTGTTGTTTAATGTTTTTATAAACAATAGTTTATATTGTTAAAACAATCAATTCTGGTTAATTCCTGATCATTCTATTAGTTCTAGAATATAAAACACAGCTGATACATTCTGATGGAAGATAAACATTCCAAAGATGTCTGGAAGGTTTGGTTGAATGAGAGATCCATGAACTGAGAAATCTTGACTAACTAGAGCTGTTAAAAAATTATAAAAAGTGGCCTTTCATTGAGGAATGGAACATTTTTCCATGTAAATAAAGAAGGGGAAATAATGCTCTTTAGGGAAGACTTCCCATAATGTTCCACTAAATAATGGACAGGCTCCTTTCTGCTCCCTTTTTTTTTTTTTTTTTTTTTTTTTTGTTAAATAAATTACCAAACCTTTGCAAAAATGGTTAAGCTATATGGTCATAAACTTGAATTAAGTCTACAAATTTCAGAACTCAGGGATAAAATAGGTCCATGGTAAGTAGTCATATATCACCAAGTTCAATTTTAAACATTGCATTGTTACATGGCTAAGTTGACTAGCTGCATAAACAATGCAAATTTATTTGAGGCATACCAAATGGTAATTAAACTCCAGGACAAGGTCATCTGGCTTAAGTTTACTGCAGTATGTTTCCATGGGTAATCTATGTTAATGTTCACTTCCCTATTTATAACCGTTTGGTTTGTTTGCTTTGAATAATATGAACCAAAAGATTTGTACTTATATGATATAAAGGACAACTCTATAACAACAGCATGAGGTGTTTGTCTTGCACTTATCAGATGAAGAAAGAACAAGACTGTCCAATGAGTTATTGAAAATTATCTTGGAGTCCCATCAGCATGAAGAAAAAAGGTATTTAGTTGCAATGTCATAACAATAAAACTTAAGTTACTCTTTGTTTCCAGAGGGTGAGGTGGTAGTAATAATTCTGATTTTGTCACTCAATTAATGATCTGATTTCGTTTGGTCAAGAGTTGATAATAATAGCCACCAAATCAGCCAAAGACTTGTCAATTGTTAAGTAGGACTGGTTCCTTTTTGTGAAAAAAACTGTAAGCTGAATGCTGATTTGGCCAAATGATCATTTCATAAGCAGTTTGACCAATAAAATAATACTTTTTATAAGCAGAAAACCAGACACAAACTACCTTTAGAAATAGACTTTTACATCATAAAAGACAGAACAGCCATTTGCCAAGTTATAAAGAATTCTTGTTCAGTAGAAATCATTTATTTATAATTGCAATTAAATAACCAAATAATGCAAACACTTCATAGCACTGGAAAACACATATTAAAAGCAAGTCTAAAACAGGTAAAGCTACAAATTTTCAAAAAAAAAAAAATAGTGTCTCCTCTTTTATATTTTTTGCAATTTAGGAGAATTATCATTTCAAATGCCATTTTATAGCACCAGGTATTTTATTTTGCTTTCTCAGTCTCAAATTGAAAATTACTATTATAACCTAGTATCAAATCTATATACCTTAAACAGAAATAAATTAACCACTTCAATGTTCTCCGAAGTAAACAATTTCTGTAAAAATCTACATCATGGGTAACTCACTGAGGTGATTAGGCTTTTTGCCAATTTACACACGATGTAAACCTTTAATCCTTGAAATCAAATCCATCTAAATTGACATCCACTTCATTTAATTAAGGATAATTTTACAGACATATATAAAATCAATCGGGTACAAAGACAAAACTAAACGATAAATATCCCCATTTTATCGTCTCCACAGTAATTATTTCGTCTGATTGGAAAAGTGTTAAATATGGATAATATCACAAATACATTTACTTTATTTACCCCCGAGATTAATGACACATATAGATTACCATTACAAAATAATATCAAAGTGAATATATTTATGTGTATACACAATAAAAATAGATTGATCAGATTGTCATGGATTACTGTAATGTTGTTAATACCAGCTCCATACAAATGGATATCAGTAGATTATAACAGAGGGGTAAATGTCTACATAGAAATTGCAAGGAAAAAAAAATAAATAAATAAATAAAAATAAAATAGTGCTTGATTGCAACAGAGATGTGCCTTCACAAAACATCTGCAGCTGATTACATCAATAAAATTTGACTGGACTGCATCAGAAACACACCTTTATAAATGGCAATGGACGAAAACATGAATATTTTAACACAGATAAAAATGTTGATCAAATTACTGAATCTTGAAAATAAAATCTTTTACAAAATCAGAATGTTCACATTTACAGAATGTGCACCAAAAAAGTATATTTTCATTGCGACAAAACAGGATACGGCCATAAACAAATGACTATCGTGTGAAGAACAGATGATAAATGGGTTCAAAGCAGCAAATGACCATAAACAACCTGATTATGACAGATGTAACGTCTATTAACAAACTGACATCTGACTGACAGAAATTTATCACAGTGATGCACTGAACAAATAATGAAATGAAAGACTGAAATCTATAATACTGAAGTGTGAAAAAACATGTTCACAAATGGTGACAATTCGAAAATCAACAAACGATCATACAATATTACAATGCATGACCATATAACTCAAGCCTTGAAATATTGATAATTATTAACAATAAAAGATAAAATAAATAACAATTTTAGATTGAAGCTTCAATAGCAAATTGTTATTTAACATGCAATATTGTGATAAAAGTTGAAATTATAAAAATTTGAAACTTGAATCGCTCAAATCAACTTAAAGTTTGATTTTTTAAATGAACACTCAGGAATAATGAATGGTACATTTGCAATGATTTTAAATGCTTTAAAAAATTTTAAGCACTGATTAATTAAATTTGAGCATCCTTAAACCCCAATCTCTGTTAGATTTCGGAAGACTTGAGTACCCCTGTTTCTTTCTATATGAAGTAACCAGATATTTTGATATTATAAAATACTTAATAAATAAAGCTCAAAAAAAGTTGTTTAAGCCCAAACTATAAAGTAATTTACCACAGGCATTCAAAACAAAAACAAAATCCACTTTCAGAATAAGTAAGGGTGTTATATTGTATTAGTGACTTTATTTTAATTTCTAATTAACACAGTTTTAAAAATACAAGAATTTGTTACAGACAGAAAGAAACATTTGCTAATCAAGTATCCAGTACAAAGATTCAGTAATTAAACTGAAACATTTTTGTAATTCAATTTTAAAGATGAAAACAAATTGTATTGCACAAGATTAATGTGAAGTGCAAATTTTAACAAATTAATTTTATGAATATTAATCTTAATTTTCAAAATGTGCTGGTAACTTCAACAATGTTTGAAATTTGACTGTTAAGCTTATTAATCTTGGGTAAAAAAATTATTTAAGGAGTCATTAATTTTTAACAGTTTAGAGTATTCAAACTCAAGAACTGAATTAGTTTTAACCAAAAATATACATAAACTATTAAATTTTGTTAAGCCAACTAGTAGGTTTGGCACTTCGGCAGGAAATGGTTTGGTGGCTCATTGTGCTGTGTCAAATGTGGCTGATATATTAGTTGGTTTGGGGACATACTTTGGTTTGTGGCTCATTGGGCTGTGTCAGTTGTGGTAGATATGTTAGTTGGTTTGGGGACAAACTCTTGTATAATGGTAGGACCTAGGTAATGGTTTGGTGGTTCATTTTGCTATGTCAGGTGTGGTAGATATGTTAGTTGGTTTGGGGACAAACTCTTGTATAATGGTAGGACCTAGGTAATGGTTTCGTGGTTCATTTTGCTATGTCAGTTGTGGTAGATATGTTAGTTGGTTTGGGGACAAACTCTCGTATAATGGTAGGACCTAGGTAATGGTTTGGTGGTTCATTTTGCTATGTCAGGTGTGGTAGATATGTAAGTTGGTTTGGGGACAAACTCTCGTATAATGGTAGGACCTAGGTAATGGTTTGGTGGTTCATTTTGCTATGTCAGGTGTGGTAGATATGTTAGTTGGTTTGGAGACAAACTGTCGTATCATGGTAGGACCTAGGTAATTGTTTGATGGTTCATTTTGCTATGTCAGGTGTGGTAGATATGTTAGTTGGTTTGGGAATATACTCTGGTATCATGGTAGGACCTAGGAAGTGGTTTAGTGGCTCATTGGGCTGTGCCAGGTGTGGTAGATATGTTAGTTGGTTTGTGGACAAACTCTTTTATCATGGTAGGACCTAGGAAGTGGTTTAATGGTTCATTGGGCTGTGTCAGGAGTGGAAGATATGTTAGTTGGTTTGGGGACAAACTCTCATATCATGGTAGGACCTAGGTAATGGTTTGGTGGTTCATTTTGCTATGTTAGGTGTGGTAGATATGTTAGTTGGTTTGGTGACATACTTTGGTATCTTTGTAGGACCTAGGTAATGGTTGGGCTGTGTGAGGTGTGGTAGATATGTAAGTTGGTTTGGGGACAAACTCTCATATCATGGTAGGACCTAGGTAATGGTTTGGTGGTTCATTTTGCTATGTCAGGTGTGGTAGATATGTTAGTTGGTTTGGTGACATTCTCTGGTATCTTTGTAGGACCTAGGTAATGGTTTGGTGGTTCATTTTGCTATGTCAGGTGTGGTAGATATGTAAGTTGGTTTAGGGACAGACTCCGATATAGTGTTTGGACTTTAAAAGTGGTTATAATGGTGGCTCACTGAGCTGTGTCAGGTGGGGTAGTTATGTTAGTTGGTCGAGTACACACTATGATATAGTGGAGGGACCTAAGAAATTGTTTGGTGGCTCACTGGGCTGTCTCAGGTGTGGAAGATCTGTTAGTTGATTTGATACTAAGGTGTGCAATGCTGCAACAATTTTTAGGGTACTAGTTTGTGCTTTCCTTGTTTGCCTGCCATTAAATGACAAGACTGAAAGACCAAAATTGGAACCACATCTTTTAGTCTTTGTTGTTTATATATAATAGAAATAGCTATCTAGAATTAACAAATTACGATTTAAAATTGACAGTTAATACTTTAGAGAATAAGTTAACAAAAATTGAGCTTTATATTTTAATCTAACACTAGTCTGATTTTAATGTCTTTCATTATTACTGATAATTGTTTGATGTTAATGGATTAAGACTCAAGTTACAAAAGCATCTCAGTTAAATGTTTCTGTTTTGTCAAGAATTCAGGATAAACCCAAGTCCCACAAGAAAAAACGTAATACATTTTCTGTATCTGGCTGTTCTCAGGAATTAACTTGGCAGACAATTATAGAATAAGGTGTTTCTTTTAATTTAAAAGCATGCCATCAACATAAACATTGCCTATTTGTAATAAAAATTCTGTATAGAAGTCATTTATTTTCTATAACTTGGGAATAATTATTTATGGCTCTTGGAAAATATGTTTAAAATTAATTTGTGATAACACCGACTAGAAACAAGATGCCAAGATCATATAATTATACTATGTGTATCTAGTTTTTCTCATTTTCGTGTCGGGATATTGTATAAATAAATTCAGTGTTAGATGGAAATTTAATATTTTTAAAAAATTTTCTGTGGAATATGTCCCATAAGGCCTTCATGGGAGATTTTTGCACTCCAAAAAATAAATAATTTCTTTAAGCATGACAAAAGAAATGTGTAGCTCACTTGTACATCAAGTACATTTATTTTACTTAAAAAATTGTCAGAAAACATAGCTCACCAGGCACTAGGCCCATAATCCTAAATTTTGACAACAGTTAACTTATTATAAAGATTAGCTGGTTGGATTTATGTTGATTTATGTCCAAACAGCAATTTTTTTGGTGTTCTCAACAAGAACTAGGTTATTAATCACCAAGGATTAATTCAAGGCCAGTTTGTGTAGGCATATGTTGTAGAAGTGTGTATTATGGTCTACCCTATATTTTTGCACAAGGTAACTTTGTGTTTAGGTGCTAGCTCACCAAATCAGTATGCCATAGACAAGCATACCCCTTCCCTGAGTCACATTTTCTAGGCAGTAAGTGAATCAGTTGATACTTTATGATCTAAATGCCAAGTTCCTGGTGAGGAAACAGTAAATGCCAAGTTCCTGGTGAGGTAGCAGTTAATGCCAAGTTCCTGGTGAGGAAACAGTAAATGCCAAGTTCCTGGTGAGGAAACAGTAAATGCCAAGTTCCTGGTGAGGAAAACAGTATTTCAAATTTTTAAACCTTATGTATAAACCTGGCTTGATAGGTGGCCAGGTAGCTTAGTCGGTAGAGTGTCCCACTAATGGGAAGGCTCCAGGTTTGAGTCCTAGTTTGGCTGCTGCATTTTTCCCCTTTCGTGTTATATTTTGGGGCTCGTCCAACCCTGGAGAGTGGCTGACCAACCTGGTACCTGGCTTCAAGTCCTGGTTCATGGCCACTGCATATTTTTTTCCTTATCTGTTACACATATCACCTGGCTGGAGTTTGATCCCTGAGCTCCAACTCTGGAGGTTGATGCTCTACCATTGAGCCACTAAGTCAGTCCTTATAATAATGTTTTTTTTTTTAAATTCTATGTACACAGAGGATTTTCTGATCTAAAAGATAGCAGCAAAATTTCTGCACAGTAAAAAATATCACCAAGCTCAGCTTAATGCTCATGCTGTACATGTATACAAAAATCTGAAATTTTTACGTAAACATATTATCACTTTTAATTTTATTATGTTACTAATAATAGTCTTTCATGTAACACATCACATTAATTTATCTATAAGATCAACATTTTCCACCTAAAAAAAAGAGTTATCTTTTACAATCAAGAAAATATTTTTAACTAATTAAAAGTGATACGTGTACATGCAAAATAATTATTTCCCCAAAGTTAATATTTAAAATGATGTCTACTGAAATTAAATGCATGTAATATGATATCTCTATTAATTAAATTTCCTTTTCAAAACTTATTAATTTAATAGTTAATTAATTCCCAGAATTCTGAGTATAGTTAGGTACTCATGTTAACAGCAAATTGCTTAATTAAGATATTAATTAATACTGAATTTGCTTAAAATGTACATCATTTTCATTTTTTCTTCATTTTCATGGATATACATGTATATATATATATATATATATATATATATATAATATATATATTTATTTATTTATTTTTTTATTTATTTATTTATTTATTTATTTATTCATTCATTCATTCATTCATTTAATGCATTTAAGACTACATCTTAGAATCTAGAAAGCTTACTAGAGTAAAACAATGTAATTGAATGGTTTGACTCTTCAAAACAATTCAACTGAACTCTTGGAATGACAAGGGTCACATGAATGTTTTATGTTATATGGTCTCAGAAGAGAGGGTTAAAAACCTTTCAAGTCTTGTCATGTGACTGACCTAAATTTGTAATTTTCTGGTACAAGAGCTATCAGCTTTATTAGAAAACATTTTAATGATGTAATATAAGAATCTTTAATTTGTTCTTTGATTAAGGGCCTCACTGTGACCAAGTAGTCAAAAGTGACAACCTACTAATCACAGTGCCTTATAGCTGACTCAGTTTTAATCCCACACTGAGGCCTGGTGAGAAAGTGATTCAGTTTACTTACTATAATAATAATAATTTATTTCACATAAACCATTGTTACAGTATAGAGATTATATACAATATTTACATATAAACATTTACAACACATACATGGATAAAAAGCTAACCTGGAGGACTGACAAGAGACTTATAAATATTAGGAACAAAATTACAAAACCTTTTAATCATCAATATATCATTAGTACAAAAATAAATTATTAAATTTTATTACAATTGCACAGATAAAAATGTTTTGTCCATATATAATCTTTTATAATAGTTTAAAGCTTAACATATTACAATACAACAAAATTCATCCCCAATTTCTAGTTCAAGTAATGTACATTTTCTATTTTCTCTGTTGATATCCAGTCATCTACCTGTTTCGATGGGTAGTTTATGGTAAATCACCAGATTACCTCTAAACACTCTGGTTTTCCCCACCATCCCTGAACTGACCACCTTGATATAAAAGAAAAAATCTTGACATGAGCATAAAACACCAACTCCACTTCAATGTCAAATTTTGGGGAACATTTTTATACCCTGATGAAGTATCAAAGATTTCCCTTAGATGAGGGTGGAGTGGAGTGGAGAAATAGTGCTTTACTTTCTCACACTAGGATCTGTCCTGAGTGGGATTAGAACCAGGGGGTGAGAGGCGCTGTGATCTGTAAGCCCGGGTTTTGGACCACTCGGCCACCGGGCCCCCATTAGATGAAACTAAAACACCTTAAGCTAACTACAGGGTATGTAACTCAGATATCTGTAACTTGAAGCATTATTTTTCTAATACAGTATAGATAGTTACTTCAATAACTAACATGCAATGGATTTTAAGTTCTGATTTTAAATTATCCTGAGTTCTGGTTTTTAGATTCAAATCACTAACAAACAAATAACCCTGTGATCAAGAAAATTATGTAAAATTACCCATGGTAAACGAGAAGAACATTGGTAGAACATAGGAGTTACACTGTAATTTGAAGCGATAATTTGATACAAATTATATTGTTTTGCAACAATTTGAAATTTAAAAAAATTTAACAACCTTAGAAACATTTCAAAATTGTCCAAGACTGACTGAGATTTTTACTGTGTGTAAAAAAAAATACACAATTATATCTAATTTATAAAAATGATGTAAGTATACCTAAAGTAAGTTTAATCCATAACTTTCCTTTTATATCTACATGCTCTTCATTTATTATTTAAAGAACCAATACCATTTTATTCTATACAATGTCTGACGTGTGTGTTTTTTTTTTAAAAAAGCAATCCATGTAATTGGATAAAAATTGACCAGAAAAGCGATACGTAACAAACACCATTCAGACATGGTAACTCAAGATCTGACATAACTGTCACCTGATCAGAGAAACTGAATATAGCAAAAACCAGGTTTAAAAACATGCTAAAATTACCAAGTCAGAAAACTACATTCATGAGGAAATATAAATGTATAATGAAGCATTCTTATATTTTAAATAACATGATTTACAATACTTTTGATCACCTTTTGTTGCATGCACACATTTTTATAATGTTTTTGATGTGAGAAAAGTTAATAATGTTACTAATGGTTGGAAACTAAAGCAGATTTGAAACTGCATAGTATCTCATGTTGCAAAACAGCAAAAATGTCATAAAACTAATGTTATTTGCAATAAACATGAAACAATTGTTATTGAAAATTGAAAAACAATCACTGTAAATCTTAATGATTTTGATTATTGATTTACAGTTGGCAGATTCAATTATAAATTAAAAGCTATGTTGCCCAAAAAAGGTGTTCCTGCAAAGCACTGGGATATCCGATATAAATTACTACGACTATCCAGGTGCAATCAAACAAAATGGCAAGATGTTTATTCGATGTCATCACCATCAGCCGTGTTTAAGAAATACAGCATAACTTGATTTATTACTTTGCGTTGATACAGGAAATTATTTTCCGTTCTAAATTTGGAACCGTTATTAATTGCTGTCAACACCTGATGGTGTGACCAATTAACTTTAAATTTATCAATGATAAATTTTTTATTAAATAGTTATTTTTTTAGATGATATAAAAAATTTCCTGATTTTTTGAAAAATTTCTAATTTTTCAAAACCAGCATAGCCATTTACAGTAATTTTTTGTGAGAATTTAAAAACTGAAAATCAGGAAAAATTAATGTGTCATGAAATTAAGGCAAATTGCTGATTTTGAAGTAAAATGTGTATTGAAATTAATGCAATTTTTCTAAATTCCATTTTTTTTAAATTTTGCCTATCTTTTATCTTACAATTATAAACATTAAATTATGGACTCAGAAATTATTATCTAATGTCTTCCTTAATTTATAAATATGTTATAAACAAACTTTTGGTAGAAAATTATTAAAATAAACAGTGGAAAGTTAACAAAGGGTGCCGATGGTAAATTTTTATATGCTGATGACACGTTGTTTTAAATTAACCAGGGTGGTAAAGAATTGTCAGAACAAAGAAACGTGTTGTCCTTTTTAAAAACAAACATACACAAATATAGTTCTTGGAGTTTTTATTTAAATAATGCATTCAAAATTAGGATGTCCATGCCGGCATGTGTACCACTAATCTTCGTCTTTGACTCACTACTTCAGTAGTTCAGAATGTTAGATTACTTGTAATCACAGTACTTTAAATTTGACATTCCAGGCAAGGTTCAAAATGGTGAATCAGTCAGGATTCTACCCGTAGCAAAATTCCCAGAAGGCGAGAAACTGCAAAAAATTACCACTATATGAGAGGGTGCTCAAATATAATCAGTTACGATAACAACTTCTGGTTAAGGGAGATAACTCAATTTACAATATACATACAGAAATCGGAAAATAAATGCGACAATAAATTAATGTGATTAAACGGGCCTCACATTTTTCACATTAATTTCCTGATTTACAGTATCAAGAAAAATGGAGGTGTTTTGTTTCAACTATCTATAGGGAACTTGTCCGGTTGAAAGTAAAATTACAATACTATCCTTTTTCAAAGTAAAATATAATAAGTTTAATTATTCCAAAGTTGTTCAGATAAGCCTCTAGACATGTCTGTTTTGCCTACAATACCAGTGAACTTGCAAGACTAGGGGGCATCTAGCTACTTGCTATAGAAAACTATTTTTTGGTTACTGATTAGAGAAACATACCGGTAATGTTTCTCAACCAAGAGATGGTAAGGAATTTTGTCTACATTTTTAGAACCTTTTTTCTTAATTATTAAATTAACCAACATTTTAAAAAACGCATCTTATTATATGTTATATGAAATGAAGTAAAAATTTCGGTTTTCAGTAACTTGTGAATGTCTGTTTCAAGTTGCTGCAGTTGATATCAAGTAAAGCTTACCAAATTTAACAAGTTTAATTTATTTTCAGTTTCTTGTGTGATTCCTGATGCTAAGACACAGGTCTGTACAGTAGCTAGAAGTTTAAGTGTTCAATTGAAATAGACATTTGACATCACACAGGAGTCTCTGAAGATTTATTTAAATGATCAATTTCCCATAATTAAAACCCCATGGATGACTGCTAAGCACATACAGTGTCAGGGCCCCAATATTTCCCATTCCCTCTACTATTACCCAAACGAATTCTGGAATTAAAAAAGAAACCAGAGTGTTAAGGAAAACTAACTGCCATCAAAAAATAAAATTGACAACCTTTTTCAATCTAAAATCTGCCTTAGTGGGATTCAAACGAAGGTGGGAGGGAATGTGATATGTTAGCTGGTTTAACAGCCACTGTAGGTGATAAATATAAAATATAAACATACTGATTATAAATTTGCATACATCACAACAGTACCTTACAAAATTGCTAGAATCACACCATTAAACACGGTATTATTGTTCAAAGTCTGGAATTAAACAGTACTCTCAGAAGGATCTGTAAATCTTGTCAAATGCAATTTCCATGTAAATAAAACATTACCAAACAATTGATAAACTGAAGTCATTGTTGGCAACATTTATTTCCTGATGCCATATTGTCATATTGCTTGTTACATTGATATTATGATACAAAATTAAGAATTCTGAACAAAAACCCAATGTGTTTACATTACATTAACTTTTTTCAATGTGTTAACATAACATCTTGTTTTCCTTTTTCTTCTTTTTTTCTTTTTTTATTTAATGTGTTCACACAACATCTTCTTTTTTATTTGATTTTATTTATTATTATTATTTATTTTTTATTTTTATTTTTTGGTCTGGTTGTTACTACACATTTTTTAACTCACCTGGTTATTGCCAAAAACAGCTTATTCTTATACAATTATCTACATATTTCACAAAAACAGCAACAAGGTTTTGCGATAATTAAGCAAGCAGAAAAAATTCTGTGCAAACTGGTAATGAAAAACCATTGTAATTGTCTAGTCATAATAAAAATAAGATTATTATAGTTGTCAATGATCTGATCATTATTTATAACAGTTGAACATGCAAACTGTTAACTGAACCAACACAGAGCATGTCTATATACATAACCATCAATTATTTTTTATATATGTAATTTTTTTCTTTCTTTCTTTCTTTCTTTCTTTTCTTTTTTTTTTTTTTTCGGTGGGAGCAGACTTCCCGAAAGCCTTCAGTGCTTGGGACAAAACCAATAAATTTTCATTCGGACTGATAATTTGTGAGTTGGTATTGGACCAAATGTCTGACACTTTTTTTGAACTTTCAGGAAGTCTGTGGGAGGGGTCAATTAATGCTTATTTTTTACATATTTAGTGTCCACTATTTGTAAAAAAAAATGTGATAATTATAAGGCCCTACTAAATGTACATTTGATACTATTTGTCACTAGTAACCATCCAAAGTCAGGGAATATTAACAAAGCACTTAGTTGTATTAAAATTAAATTTCATAATACCTGACCAGATGAAAAACTCTAATAAAATCATAGATCATGAGCAATTTTGTTTTTATTTTTAAACTGACAGTGGTTTGTATCTTTCAGGCATTTATTAGAACCTTCATTTTAACCACAAATAATTTTTCTATCAAATTGATGATTAAACTTGTTCCAAACTTCCAATTTTTAGTGTTCCATATTCTTGATAGCTCAGGTTGGTTATTAACAAGTACACATTATTTAAATTAATTTTTTATTTTAGAAATAAATGCTTATAAAAGATAAAAATATAATTTAAAAAAAAGAAATAATTTTGTATTAAAGTACATATTAATCTTGTCATAAAAACAATATGTATTATTATAAGTAAAGATTCAATAGACCAGACATGAGTTTTGGAATACAGTCAAAATGTCTTAACAAGGTATGTCTAGTCATGATTCTGATTTAATTAAAAATCATAAAAATTAGGACTTCAAAAAAATGAAAACTATAGTATAAACAGAGGTTTAAATTATATCTATATGACTGTATACCCATTCATAAAGAATTATAAAAAAATATATTATTTTTACCAAAATATGAAGCATAATTCATAATTTTTATAATATTGTTAAATTTATTGTTACAATACATTTTTCAGCAACATTTTCATTCAAAAATACTCAATTTGTAACTTTAAAATCTGCAGTCTTACTTTTTGCACATGATTTCAATAGCACAAGATAAAAAAAATATGTGCAGTGAAATTAAAAATTTTATTTTGAAATGTTCAAGCTTCTGAAACTAAAATTGGGGAATATTAAGTGTGTGTGAATCTGAAATTCAAAATCTATTTGAAGGCCAAATTAAGCATAGCAGTTCCTTAAAAAAATATTTTTAAATGCCTTCTGTTTTTTTTTTTTTTGTTTTTTTTTTTTTTTTTTTTTTGGGGGGGTGTCTTTTCTTTCTTTTCTTTTTTTTTTAAATTACAGTCCCATGGCATCATTATGTTTCTTAGTTAAACATTTACAGAGACTTTACATACATGAATTATGACTAAGTCAGTGAGATTGCTATGGTTTTTAAAAACTACCTTCTACCTTTCAGATTGGGAAAATTTGGACCCTTTTTATGTCACATATTATGCTCAGAGTTTTGAAATTCATTGCAAAGAACTTACATGTACATTGTGACAATATCTAACATTTTTTGCCTGTCAGAACAGTTTTGGACAACTGGATTTAACTTAAACTATTTGATTGTGTGTCACTGTTGCCTTTTGGGGAATGTTAGTTGTCAAATTGGGAAATTTTAGTCTTATTTCTCAAGGGGAAACTACCTTTATTCATTAGTAATTTTAGGCAAACAAAACCACTGTAAGTAAATACAAAAATTTAAAACTTTCACTTTTAGAACAATCAAAGGAACTTCACTAAACCCGCTCTTTCCTACAAGTCAATATTATATAATTTCAAAAATTCATGAAAGTTTCATTCTCTGTCTTGTTATGCACAAATAAAGAAAGTGTGAATAATTTAAGGTTTACACTATTTGATAAAAGCATATATATTTAAATCACAAAAGAATTTTTAGATCTAAATAAGTTTTGCCAAATAAGCAGTGATCATCTAAATTATTGGATTTTATTAATGTTGTGTGTCAATAATTCAATACTTTCTATACTGTACTAAAAACTTCTAAATTTATTCTGAAAAGTAGTTTGTCAAAACATAACGGAGAATCATTCTAAGATAATTCAAATAAATAAAATTAAAATTAAATTAAATATACAGTAACTTGTCTGAATGTTGAAAAAGACATCTCATAAGTTACACTGTGTAAAACTGAATCCCCGCCTAAAACAAACAGAATCTTCAGCACAGAAAGTGACCACATTACAGAGATTCTGATGTGATTATAAATGGAATAAAAACAACAAATTATACTTTGTGATAACAAAATTTTAAAACATATAAAAGTGAATTATGAAGCACATCAGGCAATGATGAACATTATCTGATAGTTGAAATTATAAAATGACCATTGCTTAATTAACCAAGGGTGAAAATTCAGGGCTATGGTCATGCATCTCTTACTGACCATGGGGTTTCAGAGGCAATTTGGTCTAAAGCACTCGCTTATAGTTCATCTCTTTGCCTAGGTTCAAATCTTGTCTAGGCAGATCCTAATGTGAGAAGGTTTGCCAGCTTGCTTGCTGATGCCAATGGTTTTTTTTTTTTAGGGTACCCCTGTTACTCCACCACTTTAGAATGGATTATTTTGAAATGAGTGGAAAAATCTTGACAGGGGCTTTAAACACTGTAACTCAACTCTACTTCTTTTTTACCATGAAAATTATAGGGCCATTGTACCCTTTGTTGATGTGGTATGTGTATATATACCAACTTGAAGGTTCCCCGAATACTTTGGGAGATTTTAGACTAAAAATGGAAACAGATGGACTGAAGAATAGAAATGCAGACATATTGATTGCTTGAAAAAACCTACCCCCTTGTTCATCTTCAAGGGGGTATCATAAAAAACAAAATAATAATAAGAAGTGTGGTACCTCTATGTTTGTATGACCTTGACCATCCTGCTTATTGCACAACCACTGGTCAAGTTTGTTAAATGTCCAAATGATTTAGTTACAAAGAAGTAGCTAAAGGCATACAATTATGTAACAGGTAAACAGACAACCAATACGAAATCAGATCATGTACCAATACCAATATCAATTATATGTCGAAACAAGCCACTATGTCATATTGTATACATGTATACATATTATATATATAATTTCATAACTTACCTTTACGCAGTTGCTCATTAAGGTAAGTATCCTGATGATTTAACTGATTATTTTTATTATTTTCCTCCATAAAAGAATTATCAACTAAACTAGTGTATAACAAGATCATTAAAACAGCTAAAGCACACCAGAATAATCCAAAAACGCTACATAAAATCGCTAATCTATTTCTTCTCCAACAAGATCTACACCTCCTTGGTTCAACAAAAGTCATCTTGTCGGTGTGATGATATGATAAGTCACTGTCAGTAGAGTATTTCATTGAAATACTGATTAGAGTCAAAGTTTTTATATAAATGTTTAGTGTTACAGTACCTATATATAAGTTTGTACCTTTAAAGTGGCCAAACAAAATAAAAAAATTCAATATGATTAATCAGGTTTTAGAAATCGGCCTAATTAAGTCACGTGTATAAACAAATGAATAATATGCAGAAAAAATCCAATATATTATGTAACTCAATTACAGTACACACAGTTATATTGCTTTAAAACAATCCACACAATGTTCAACAAACTTTGACCTATTTAATCAAGTTAAAATTAAATGATGTTACATTGACTGTGGAACTAATTTAGGAATAGCCAGTTTCTCAAAAATTATAAAAAAGTACTTTCAATGTAACATGTGGCTTCGACCAATTCACATTGACAATCATACGAATAACAAGTCTTAATTCCATCTATTAAATAATTCAAAATTACCTTTATTATAAATACATCAGTTTACGTGATAACACTCAATTGAAAATTGTTTTCTTATAAGTGCTGATTTTTATATATTTTTTAACCATCTTAAAAATCCATAAAACCAAATTCTACAACAATGCTAAGAGCAAAGATACGTTATTGTTTTAAAGTCAATTAATGCTCTCGTAAGTTTTTTTCTCAAAACAAAGACTAATGCAGTCTCATTAAATTTTAAAAGTGTAACGATTTTTTACGCCCCTGTTAATTGTTCTTGTCACAGAATGATCTCGTTACATCCAAAACATGTTTTACGCTTAACTAAACAATCAAGTTTTTTTTATGCTTCATGCATTAATGTTGATCTTCATTTTCTTCAAGCACATTCATAATAGTTCACATTTTTATTAACTTGACAACAATCATGTAATTAATATAAATACTGAAATTCGCAGCCACAAAATATCCATGCTAGATTATCAAAGCCTCAAGGTAAAAGCATTGTCATTAATACATTTATAAACGATTCCAATATGAAGAATCCAAAAGGAAAAAAACAATATTTTGAAAAAATTGCCGTTTTTCCGACAAAACATTATGTATATAATACAAGTGATTGGTCATTATTAATCAATAAATCAAAACTTTTCCGATACATGATTGGGCCACTTAGAAGTAAAGGGTGTGTAACATGACATCGTGTACAAACACAACACGCTGAAGTAACTACTTATCTTACAATGTATAAATTATATTGATTTACAGGAAAAATACTGAATACTTTCATCAATTTTCTTGGACTGACTTCGGATAACAATGTGAGGGTAACTTTGTTTAGATATAATTCCTAAGATACTGATTAGGTTTGATTTTGTTCATTTTAATTTGTTTCGCAAGGGAAATAAACATATGTTTGTATTGTTATAAACGGAAAAACATGTCCAATGAATGTTAGCTCAGACAGAGGCCAGATATTTTCTATTTATCTCTAAAGCTATAATGTTGCTCCCGAGAGTGTTAAGATTACGATGTTTTCACTCAGTATTGTTGGCCAAATTTTCTCAGTTAGTTAGATATAATTCAATATTGTCAGATTTTATTTCAATTGTATATTTGACAAGTGAGAAAATTTTGGCCAAAATATCTATTTTTATGAAACATGAAATAAATGAAATCTAATGAATGATGAAAGTTGACTAATTATGTATCAGTATCAAATTTGTCATTTCACATAACTTATTTGTTCCCTGATAGATTAAGAAAACAAGAATTCCACAGAATTAAATGTCTCGCCTAGTTGATATGGACTTTAACATAAACTTTCACATTTTGACATGCTGCCACCGCTGCCACCACCGCCACCAACACATTGGAAAAGTAACACCTAAGTCTCGCCTTATGGCGTTGCGAGGCTTGACAAAAATTATATTACATTTCATATCTGTAATCTGTAAAAATTCTGTTTTTAAATACAGAATTAACTTATTTGTTCCATGATTGATAAAGAAAAAAATTTATTTTACATTTTATATCTAAAATCTGTAAAAATTCTGTTTTTAAATACAGAATAAAAATCCTTAAATTTCAAGCAATTTCATAATCAAAATGATAAATCTGTTATATTTTACTTGAAAATGTTTTAAAAGAAAAATGACCATGGTTTCGGTGAGATTCAGCTTAAGGTGTGCCTCATGCTACCTGGTTTTGGGTTAAGATCAGGTACGTTCAAGTGTGAGACAGTTTATAAAACTTGTATGAGACAGATTATCATTATTTAACACAGTTTTGTTTATATCTAGTTTCTCCATTACCATTCAGCATCACCCAACAAATTTTATCATCTCTTATGTATTATTAGAAATGTTCATTTACATAAGTTACCAAAAATACAGATTTTCTACTGTAGTATCATTGATATTCGTTGGGTTAAAATTTCATGGTTTTGTCTTTTTAAACAATTCTGTTGGTAGAATTTTTTGTGGAATTAAGTTTTGTGAAAACAAATCCCAATGGGTCAATGGTAATTAAAAATTTTTGATGACATTTAATTTTGTGGTTTTCAGTTACCAAAGAAAATAACAAAATTTAATCCCCCATGAATATTTCTGATTTTACAGTAAGTCCCAAGATCTTCCCAAATCGTTTTCAGTCAGGGAAACTTAACAAAAAATGTAATAAAATAAAAATACAGATAAATAAAACAATAACTTATCTTGAAAATGTTCCTAAAAGATATCTAACTTTCCCCATTTTTAAAGATGTAATAGAAATTATTTAACTAGCTGTTGTTGTTGATATACACACCATTGAAGTAAAGGGTCATGCAAGTGATATCGCTCAAATCTTCACTTTCTATATTTTTAGATTTAACTAACTTTAACTGTTGTTGATTTACAAGCCATTTAAATGAAAGGTCTTGCAAATGATATAACTCAAAATCTGCTGAATTTCTTCGGTTTTTTTTTAAAAGATATAATTGTTATCTGCATTCAATGTAACTTGCTATAGTTGTTGTTGATAGTAAAGGCCATAAAAGGTATTACAATTGATTTTATTCAAGACTTGCCTTTCTCTGGGTTTTAAGGTTACGGAAATATGCATCATTTAATTATTTTTCTGGAAATATATATCATTAAAACCTGAACCTCCCTTGGATTTGAAAATTTATTTAGAAAGTTATTTAAAAAAAAAACTTCATCTCATTTAGACAATAATTTCCTGAAAATAAACTTAATTTTGAGAACTAGTCTGAAAATAGAATTCATAAAAAAACATTTGATCACCAATTAAAGGCATAAATGAAACTTTAAAGAATGTAAAATTGTTCAAGATGTGACAATAAAATAGACAAATTGCTATTATCAACCATACTTAAGTTACGACAAGTGTCTAATCTCTATCATTATCCGTGCTCATGGCTGCTAATCAATACATTAGATGTCACCAAATCTCAACTTTCTTAGTATTCCTGCATTTAATATCACACTGAAAAACAAGGCAACAGCTGGGATAATTTTTTCCAATTTATAGATAAAATTGTTAAATGGCTAAAGATGTCCAATATTTGTCTAACTTGGAAGCCTGAAGAAGTGAAGTCCTTTAAATTCAGAATTTTATGGCTGAAATTGTCTGATATTTGTCTAACATAAAAACTCATAATAGTTAAATCGTAAATGGCTGATGTTGTCAAATATTTGTCAGCCCTAGAAACCATTCTGAAATAAAATAGATTTTCTATTCTGAGCCAGGTTTAATGTCTAATCTCGAACAAGCAACTAATTTAAACATTTTAAATCAGATTTATTTTAAAATCCTATCAAAGAGATCTTATCTGAAATAACATTCAAAATTAGAAAATCTGAACTGTTAATGGGTTTAGATACATGTTAAAATGTAGTAAAATAGTGATAAACTAAAAGTAACAGGTTCAATTTTGCAATATATATCTTTAAAATATCAGGTTTTCGTGGTGAAAAATTTCTTTCTCCAATAAATCATGTTTTTTTTCTGTCAATCAATTAAGTTAGTTTCTGTGTTTAGAGTTTTTTTGATAAAAAAGAACAATTGTTACAAATTTGGTGCAGCGAAACTTTTTAAAATTTTTTTTTTATTCATAGATTCTGTGTTTGTAATCCTCAATTAACAATTATTTCATGTATATTTCAAACCTAAACCATTTTCCCTATAATAAACTATTGTTGTCAAGTGATTCAAGTGTTAAAGCACAACAGAAATAGGTGATTAATTACTGCCAGCATTTCCTATGCCTCAGTGACAGAAGTCTCGAGTTTAAGAATCAGTGGACTCAGTTGGCTTTTCCCAGTTTTTGTATTATGCTTTTGATTACTTTTGGCTATCACCAGGTACGTGCTATTCAACTGGTAGCTTATATGTACCCATAATATCTTTATAATCTAAAACTTTAAATGTCAACAGACAACTGATCAAAAGACAACTATTAACTGGTGTACTTCAGCATCATTACTGGAGCTTCCTAGCATGATTAAATGAGTTCAATATCAAACATGTCTCTATTCTTAAAACCGCATATAACCCTGAAAATCATGAAAATTAATCTTTTGATCTTCCTGTTACAAACTCTGGCTAATTGGAGAGTGTCAGTTTTTGACATTTGACCTACTCTTATTTATTGTCAGCAATATAAGTGGGTCTACTGAAAATCAAGGCCATTGATGATAAATTGCAATAGTTTCAAGGAAAATATGGGTTTGATACATAAAAACAAGATTTAGTAAAACTTTGCTTTGGCAAAGAAAACCTGGCTTTAACAGGTACAACCTTGTTTTGGCAAGTAAAACCTTGTTTTGGCAAGTAAAACCTGGCTTTTGCACATAATTTAACACAACTTCAAGAAGAAAAAACTGGCTTTGACAAATAAGAATTGACTTTCATTTGACTTCTGAAAGTAAAACAGATTCAAGGTTAGGAGGTGTGTGGGAGGGGGTTCAAAAGAGGAGAAAAAGAGCAAAATGTGATCAAAAGGTCCCCAGAAATATTACAAATTCATTTTTTGCCAGAGTCTTTGCCCCCTCCCGCACCCTGGTCCCCCAAAAGTACTCTCCTCTAAACCTGCTAAGGGACTCTAGCGGCTGAAGACCCCATGCTGCTGAGTTCAGTTAAGACAAGTCTTTTGTTAACTTGGGTTCAGTTTAGACAGGTTCTAGTTTACTTGGTGTTCAATTTAAACATTTAGGACTTGGTTGATTAAGGGTACATATTTCTGGTTGAGACATGGTTTAGTTAGGACAGGTGTTTGATTCACCCAGAGTTTAGTTTAGACAGTGTTTTAATTGACTCAGGGTTTATTCAGTTAACCCCAGATCCAGTTAAGGCAGGGTTTGGTTGACTAAGGGTTTATTTATTTAATCCAAGGTTTGGTTGACACAGGGTTTCGTTAGGACAGGTGTTTGATTCACCCAGATTTTAGTTAAGACAGTGTTTATATTGACTCAGGGTTTATTTAGTTAACCCAAGGTTCAGTTAAGAAATGTCTTTGGTTAACACAGGGTTTAGTTAGAACAGGTTAGATTCAATTAGGGTTTAGTTTTAGACAGTGTTTGAGTGTTTATTTAGTTAAGCCAGGATTTAGTTTACTCATGGTTTATTTTGATGGATCAGGGTTCAATTAAGATATCTCACACTGCAGTATGAACATTAATTTCTCTGCCAAAGTCTCATCAATGAAACCAAAGCCATTTTAAAAAATTTCATTTTTAACTATGAGCCATTGTTAAAAAGCCAAATACAAATATCAATTTTATAATGTAACTCTAGCTATATTTGGTCTTCAATATAACCAAACTGCCATACTGAAGTGAAGATTAATTCATCATTTTTCATATTACTCCTTAAAATTTAATAAGCTGTCCAAGGTAATTTGTTTTACATCAACGTATGAAAAATCGATTTTATAAGAATAAGCCTAGGATTGAAATTCCTAATTCCTTTTATCATCAACAATATTGTTTAACACTGGTTTGTGGTTTGTTGACGGAAATAGATTAAAGATTTTTTTTCTAAAATAATTGTTTCAAGAAAGAGTGTGTCTGAAACTAGAACTGACCTATAGGGACTAATACTCCTGCTTCTATGAACATGAATTATAAACTTGACCCAAAAAAAATAATAATAATAAAAACAAGAGGCCCATGGGCCTTAACGCTCACCTGAGGACATGGCCAACCTGAGGATATATCCAAAATCATTTGCAAAAATACATAAAATATTCTAATATACATTCCTACAAAAAAGTTAATAGTTTTCAAGATAATTAACAATTTGAGTCTTTTTATGCATCTATGACCTTGACCTTTAAACGTAAGACCTTGAATCTTATATCAGAATAATCACCATATCAATTCCTACAATATTCTAATATACATGCCATACAAAAAGTTAATAGTTTCCAAGATAATAAACAATTTCAGTCTTTTTATGCACCTATGACCTTGACCTTTGAATGTATGACCTTGAGCCACATATCAAAATGATTGTCATATCAATACCTACAAAATTCTAGTATATATACCTTTGCAAAAAGTTAATAGTTTTCAAGATAATTAACAATTTGGGTCTTTTTATGCATCTATGACCTTGACATTCAAATGTAAAACCTTGAATCTTATATCAGAATGATCACCATATCAATTCCTACAATAATCTAATATACATGCCAATACAAAAAGTTAATAGTTTCCAAGATAATTAACAATTTCAGTCTTTTTATGCACCTATGACCTTGACCTTTGAATGTATGACCTTGAGCCATATATCAAAATGTTCGTCATGTCAATACCTACAATATTCTATAATACATGCCTATACAAAAAATTTATAGTTTTCAAGCTAACGCACAATTTTAGTCTTTTTTAGCAAAAAAATAACATTTCAGGGGCAACAACTCCTACATGCATTATCATACAGTTACGAAACTTTGTACCTTTTTACATTTTGTCCTGCTAAACATTTTAACAATGTTTTAATATTATATATCTCTTATAATTTGGAAGAAAAAAGCCTAAAACTGCACAAATTACAAACTAGGTCATGACCTTGAACTTTGACCTTGACCCCATTTTGAAGGTTATTTCAAGAAAAAGTACCATGTCAGTATCTATTCATATAGTCAAGTTATAATAATTTGAAGCCATTTTACGAAATTTTCAAAATTAAACGCAAAAACGCGTAACCTAATTTTCTACCAAATTTCACGAAATGAACAATTTATAAGCTTAAGACCCTAGAGAAGCCAAATATCACATCAGATTTTTCTCCCATCATCGCTTTCGGAGAAGAAGATTTTTTGAGTTTTTTGGAACCATGGGTCACCTTGACCTAGTTTTGGGAGCCATGACAACGTCACGAACAAATCTGAATTGCACTGGCCCATATATGCATCTGACCAAGTTTCATTGAAATCTACCTCATAGTTTTAGAAAAGAAGTTGAAAATGTAAAAGTTTACGCCGCGGACGACGACGACAACACCGCCGACGACGACGACGACAAATTTTGATCAGAAAAGCTCACTTGAGCCTTCAGCTCAGGTGAGCTAATAATGAACAAAAAGTGGAGTAGAGAATGCTTAATGTCAAAGTCAATATCTTATATCCATAACTTATATCCAGGTAAAAAGGCCCCAGTTTCACAATCGTTCCTTAACTAAGATTTTCCTGAACTTATAAAAATTTCAGCAATCTCTTTTTGAACTATGAATGAATATTTTTCACAAAACTAAAAAAGAATGTTATGAGCTTGAAGGGATCTTCAAAATGACACTTAAAATTCTTGTATATCTGAACATTTAATAACATTATTACATCTTCAAATTTGACATATTCAAGTTAAGGAAAATCTTAGTTAAAACATGATTATCAAACTCTGGGGCCTGCATTTTCATGATGTAGAAAACCAAAGTTGTGGGAGAAATCCATTGCATCTCTGTAAGGAAACTAACAAACTTATCCATATCATAATACATGACCACAAAAATTATACAGATGCATGACCTCGGTGCACAAATGGAGCATAACAGTTATTGCTAATAACATATACAGAAACAAACTTTGTTTTAAAAAGTACATAAAAATTTCCGAATGTTGAAGACACTAAAATTGTGTATACCAGGTGAGCTTTAACTGAAATTTTATCATGTAATAAGAAATTTAAATCAAGCTCATCAACTGTAGAATTTATAGCTAAAAGCTAAATATATAGATATTATGTAAGCTACTTCATGCTTAAAAATGCATGTCAATAATAATAATAATTATAATAATAATGCATGTCAGATAATAGCTTCAAAGTTAGGCTAAGTGTCTTAATTCCTGTCAAAGCACTAGTCTCTAGTCATGGTTATATTAATACCATGTGACAGTATCATATTAAACCACTTGCTTTAAATATACTGATAAAAATATAAGCATTTTGTAATCAATATAGTTAGTGAGTCCTTTTTAAAGCAATTAGCAAGTTGAACTTTTATACAAGGGGGACTTAAATTGAGAAGACATTTAAGACCTAAATTGATCACTCGCTATAAAGCTAACTTGAGCAAATCAAACATCTGATAATGATTCTGGAAAATGAAGCCTTCAATTTTTTACCTTATAAATGGCTTGTGTTTTTGAAAGATTCTATTTTCGTTTCAACTGTGTTTTTCTTTTACAACAAAAATACAATTTAAAATATAATTTTTACTAAGTAGTGTTGAGTTATGGTATTTTATAGCCCATTCAACATTAATATCATTATAATCTAAAACTTCGTCAGCTGACAGAACATCAAAAGATGGTTACTTATCGGTATATGTCAGCATCATTACCTTAAGCTTAGAGGTATGCTTAAATGATTTTAATATCAAACATGAATGTCTCTTATCCTTTAAAACCTCATATAACCCTGAAAATTATTAATATTCATCTTTTGATCTTTCTATTACAACTTCTCGCTAATTGGAGAGTGTCAGTTTTTTAACCTAATTTACCGTAAGAACTATATCTGGCTCTCGTACAAGTCAAGGTTGTTGTTGATAATTTGCATTTGTTTTAAAACAAAATCTAGGTTTGTGGTAAATTCTACAGATAAGTATTTGATCGAGTAGAAAATACATTACTTTAACATAAACTTTCACATTTTGACATGCCGCCGCAGCCTGCAACACCAGAAAAGTAACACCCAAGTCTTGCCTTATGGCAATGCCAGGCTCAACAACCAGCATTTGGCAAGTAAAATCTGGCTCTGGCAAGTAAAATCTTGATTCTCTTACTAATGCTGTAAATTAGGAATTTTTTGCATCATCATTCCTTTAATTACTGAATTTTCCATAAAATGTGTATTTGATGTGATTTCTTAAAATGAAAAAAAACTAACACAAAAGTGTATTATACCAAGTGAAGCACAGCAAAGTCATACAAAGCCTGGATTTATGGTAATGAAAGAGAAAGTTTAAAATCAGATTTTCAAACATCAGTGTTAAAAATGTTAAAGCTTAAAATTTTTTGTGCACGCTACAGTCATAATAAAGTCTGATTATGATAATATTTAAAAACTTTTTTTTCTCGGGGAAAAATTTTTAAAAAAAAAAAAAAAAAAAAAAAAAAATTCAAATCATGTTACGTTCAAGTGATACTCATAATGTAAATCTCAATATTAAATGTGTGTTGTAAACTGGAAGGAAAATAAAATGGACTATCATGTATCTGAGACTGCATTTCTGCATCATGATAACAGGTTTCCATTCTCAACTATAATAAGACGTGCATGTCTTATATTTTTGTTTCATTTATAATCTAAGAATGGATGAAACAAAGCTACATACAGAGCATGAAGGGAGAGTCTTCATTCTCGACTGGACAGTCAGGACTCATCCTTGTAAAAGGAATAATCAAAGACCTGGATAATCTAAACCGGATAATGATGATGATCCAAAACATCAATAGTTGTGTATTAAAAAATCACACTGACTCCAGGGGATGCAAGTCAATTCTCCCCACGGTAAATTGGCCCCCGTCAAATTCACCCCCACTTTTAACAAATTCGCCCCCATGTCAAAATTGCCCCCGTTCAAAATCGCCCCCACTTCGGGCAAATTCGCCCCCACTTTCAACAAATTCGCCCCCACGTACAAAATCGCCCTCGACAAATTCGCCCCATTTTTTCTGAACTTCATTTTGTAGCAATGACTTATGAGTTGATTTATGACAACGTGCTAAAGTAAATTCCCCCTGGAACCTGTGCTCTCAGTGACAAAAGTAGTAATTCTAAATGCGGTAGCTCAGTTGGCAGAGTAATCGCACCGTAAGTGGGAGGTAGTGAGTTCGAATCCAGACAAGGTATGGTCCAAGACCGCGAAGCACTCAGCATTATGATAGCTCATTATAAGTGAAATATTTTTGACTTGGGAGTTAAACACCATTACTCAACGGTAGTGCGTATTTCACTTAAGAAAAGTTTTTATTGATTAATTAAAGATATTATCCATACAACAGCTATCGTCTAGTACCGTCTAATAGTTCCATATATTTGTCTAAGTTGAAAATGTGGACAGTTGGTGGTTAGAGGTAAATAGCAATAATCGTACAAAGGACTTTTGATAATCACCATTTCAATATAAATTATTACAGTAATCGCTGTCTTATGTGTGAATTCAGTCAATGCATTATGAATACTCAACATAAATTGCAACACACGCAATGCACAAATAATATGTTAACAGTGTTAATTTGGCATATTCGAGGTACAATAAAATTAATAATAATTAAAAAAGTTTTAAAAAGGTAAATCTCAATAAAAGTTTGGGGCGAATTTTCAAGAAGTGGGGGCAAATTTGAAGGGGGTGACTTTGACATGGGGGGCGAATTTGCAAGAAGTGGGGGCGAATTTGACGGGGGCTAATTTACCGTGGGGCGAATTGACCTGATACCACTCCTGGAAGCCAAACTGATGATAAATGAAGTTCTTGTAGTTTGTCTATATCAATTCCATTACATGTTAAATTTTTACCGGTAATAAAACAAACTACCCAGGTCATATTTTAAGCCTCTGAAACAATTTGCTTGTTTTAGATCCATATTTACCTTATTCAACATATGAAGAGCCCTTTAACAAAATGACATTTGGTTACAACTTTTGGGCAAAGGGAAATAACTTGTTCTGCATGAAACTACAATGGAACTGAAATTAAATGTGACAAGAAATTAATGAGATAAAATGGTCCTTGTATTTTTTATGATAATTTCTCCATACCATTTATTTCAGTGCTGAGGTAATCAATTGGAGATATTGAATAAAACCAAAGCACAAACAAGTATCACAAAATCAAACAGACTTACAGTTATGTGACCACAGGATAATTCAAAGTTAAAATTTATGTCATGTGTACTTAAATTTCATTAAATATTTAACTATGTGTTTCAACTCTCACATAATATAATTGTTACATACATAAAGTAAAACCTGCTACAGCAACCACCTCTATATACAGAATACCTGTTCATTTAAATCAGTTTTATGTCCTTTTGCTACACATTTTAATGAAAAAGAACTTTTTACAAGAGTGAAGTGGAGTGGAGTAATGGTGTATTTCACCCCAGTCAAGATTCTTTCACTTATTTCGAGACGGTCAGTTCTGGGATAGTGGAGGAAACTGGAGTGCCAAGAGAAAACAACAGATCTTCGGCAACTGATTTGTCCCAAGTTGGATTCGAACCAAGCAAAAACTGTGATGTTTCCCAAAGTCATTTTTACCACATTTCATGGATAACAAAGTCACTATTTTGCCCTTACTTTTCTATTTGTTGCTGTTACTTTGGATTATAAATCATCTTTACTTTTGAATTCAGCGGTCCAAGTTTTACTGTAATTATAAAATCATTAATTTAGTAATCACCACCTTACAAATTACATTGTAGTTATATGAAAAAACCTAATCAATCATTTCAAAAGTTTTTATTTGTTTTTATTTTTCTTGATTAATTGCTTCCTAAAAGTCAATCATAAGCTAAAATTATTACACCATTACATCTGATCAAATTTCTGTTTTCTCACCTAATTTTTAATCACAACATTTAATTTCAAATCAATTGTTACATCAGAAATTAAATTTTAACCAATCAATTTTCAACTTTCTTCACCAGTTTTTTTCTTCTTTTAATTTCTTCTATCAACAATTGCTTACAAATCAATTATAAAAATAAAATCAATATTCTAGTTTCAGATAAATGAAGTCTATCTCCAATTATTATTATTAATGTTTTAGAAGTCATGAAATTAACCCGAGATTGATTACTGCATCACATGACAAAATAACATCGATCTATTTTTGTAACTTACAGTAATTGTCAACAAGATCTGATTTTTTAATTTGAAAGCAAGTTGCCTGGTGCAAATTAATTTGTTCAAAGTTCTATATTTTCATTACTGATTTCAAGATAACTATAATCTGAAAGGAGCGTGAAAAGTACAAATGTTTTGTTATTTATTTTCCAATACTCGATGTTATTTATGTTGATTTGAATGTTAAATTTTCAAATTCACAGCAGAATGTTATTAAAAATATTTTGGGTTTTTTTATAGTAATCAAAATTACATAATTAATCAAAAATTATTTATGAGTGCATTAATGTATGAATGGTAGGCAGTATGTTGTTTTTTTTTTTTTTTTTTTTTTTTGGGGGGGGGGTGGGGGTGGGGGGGGAGTGGGGTGGCAAGTCAAAATTATTTCATTCATATCAAAGTGTGGTGGAGCATACTGGAATACCCAGAGAAAATCAACCATTTATAAGCAAGCTATCTGGCAATCTTTCATGAATTAACAGAGGAATGGGATAAGACACTTTTTTACTTTTTCTGCATTTATATAATATAGTGCTAGTAACAATTGTATTAAATTTTCACATTTTTATCCATCAATTTGCGGATAGTGAGGCAGATAATTTAGAGTTACTCATGTTGCCGTGTAATTATTGTTAAAGCAATCTCTAAAAGCAGTGTCATATACCATTTTTTGAATTTAATCATAAAATACATTCAAAAAATGGTATATCATATACCATTTTTTGAATGTATTTTATGATTAAATTCAAAAAATGGTACATGACAGCAGGAATATGTGATAAAGGAGAGATAACTCTAAATGTCATCACTGTACACCAAGTGGCAGCCAAAAGACATGATTTGAGTTGTCTCCCTTAAGTCTAGGTTCAGGCTGAAATTGTTTGCGAAATGAAAAATTGTAATTATGCAAAACATTTAATTTTTAAAAGACAAATGGGAAAAAGTACATAATATAAGTTGCTTGTAACAATTAACCATATAAATGGAGGTGGTCAAGATTTAGAGTTAAATAAGTGTGTCACAAGTTGCTAAATTTCAATCACCATGGTGATGAATCATTTCATAGCAAATATTCTAAAACTGTGCATTCATACTGATAATAAACCTTTCCTCACTGGGAATCTTTTTTCAACATTAGCATTAGATTTATGTACTTTAACTTTGTGAATATTAGTTTAAAAATTTTGTGAAATTTCAATCACATGAAATAAGCAAGACGATTATTGTAAATTTGTTGGTTGTAATGATGTTTAGCCTCAAGTCAGCAATTTTCAGCCATATGTGGTGAGAGAAAGTTCATTAATTTTAATGGATTAATGTAAGAATAATTCCTTTATTTGTTAGATGTGTAAGGGTTTTTTATGGTCTGTTTTGTAAAAGCCTACACTTAGGACCACTTTGTACTAGCCTGCACTTAGGGCCACTTTGTACTAGCCTGCACTTAGGGCCACTATGTACTAGCCTGCACTTATGACCACTTTGTACTAGCCTGTACTTAGGGCCTCTTTGTACTAGTCAGCACATAGGACCACTTTGTAGTTAAGCCTGCACTAAGGACCACTTTGTACAGACCAGCACTTAAGACCATGTTGTATTAACCTGCAATTAAGGGCCACTTTACATTAGCCTGCACTTGGGGCCACTTTGTACTAGCCTGTACTTAGGACCATTTTGTACTAGCCTGTACTAAGGGCCACTTTGTACTAGCCTGCACTTAGGACCACTTTGTACTAGCCTGCAATTAAGGGCCACTTTGCACTAGTCTGCACTTGGGGCCACTTTGTACTAGTCTACATCTAGGACCACTCTGTACTAGCCAGGCAGTGCACTTAGGACCACTTTGTACTAGTCTGCACTTGGGGCCACTTTGTACTATCCTGCACTTGTACTAGCAAACACTTAGGGCCAATTTATACAAGCCTGCACTTGGGGCCACTTTGTACTAGCCTACACTTAGGACTCCTTTGTACTAGCCTGCACTTAGGGCCACTTTAAAATGCATGCAAACTCTTTGAATCAGAAACCCACAGACAAGCATACAGCTCCCCAAGTAACACTGTTCTGACATGGAGGGAACCAGTCAATACTGGCCTCTTTATGCTTAGCAAGAAATATATCCAGTGTTATATCAAAATAAAATTACAACCTAAATTTTTCTTTTTTGTTAATCATGTGTACACCTTCAAAAATTAAAAATTTTAACAGAACATTGATCATTTATGTACAAACTGAATTCTTTTTCTATATTTGTCGAGCCTGGCATCGCCATAAGGCGAAACTTGGGTATTACTTTTCCGGTGTCAATGGCGGCCATGACATATCAAAAGGTGAAAGTTTATGTTAAAGTAATTTATTTTCTACTCAATCAAAAACTAACTAGGCAAGACATACAAATCTTTGGAATTCTTGTTTAGAATTTAAACTGAATCATTTTATGTATAAATTGCTATCGGGAAATCAGTAAAGTCATACAAAGGACACATAAAATATTCTCTTACTGACCAGATAAAACAACAGATACAACATTAAAGAAGACAGTGGACCCCGAATAACCAATTAGATGTCTGAATCCTGGAGGGTCAATCAGATGTCCAGTTTATGTCCATTGTTTCAATTTTTATTATATCCTAAATACTTGAAATTATCATTACTAGTAGTACAAGATTTAAATAAAGTTATCTGATGCTCACTCAAGTACAAATTAATTTATAAAATTTATTACATTGTATTTGTAAAGATAATGTACTAGATATTTATGATGTAATACTGTTATGTGATACAGATTCCAAAAATTGAGCTAGCTCGAATTGCCAGGGAAATGTCAGCTTTAATCTGAAAAACTCTGTCACTGCAATATGATAAGTAGATTCATATCAATTACTTTTGTTGTGCTACTGTGTATCAGTGTATCATGAAAAGCATAAAGATATTATATGTACTAAGTGTCATGTTAGAAATTTCCAATTTAAGACTGAATATAGGTAATTCTATTTATATAAGTTTTTTAAATTAAAACTTCTAACCCAAGCCTTTTTTGTTCATAAAATTCTACAGTGTATATAAAAAACTTTGGTTTATATTACATCCATCATAAAATTAAATTTAAAAAAAAAAAATTCAGTCATGAAGAAATGGTCTAGAACTGTAAAAATCTCAGTAAAATGTATTAATTCCTACTGTGTTAGTAAATCTGGTGATTAAAATTGCTGAGGTATAGTGGATTAAAACAGTGGTGCCACCTCTCTCTCTCACCCTCTCTCTCTCTATCTCTCTCTCTCTCTCTCTCTCTCTCTCTCTCTCTCTCTCTCTCTGCCACTAGTTCCAATCATAGCCACTAACATAGTGAAGTATGTTGGCCAAGTGTCAAAATCAACAGCAATAGATCAAACCTCCCCTTACTGTTTAAATGTTTGAATCTCACTTTGACAGATTCTGGTGTAAGTTTGTCAGTTTCCTTGTAAAAGCTGTATTTAGTTCTGTTTAAGTTCATATGATTTAATATTTTCTCAATTCTCTATTTGAATTGTTATTTTTAATTATTACATGAAAAATGAAATGCCTAATTAAAAGTAATTTATTTTTTTTAGAATAATCTTACAAAAAATGGTATCATAATCTGACATAGTTTTACTCAATATTGCAGTACTCCAATGGGGTGGAGGGGAGTGGAGGGGGGGGGGGGGGTTCAACAGCACTGTAAATCTGTAGACATGTAGACTTATTTTAAATCTTGTTCACATACAACATTGCATAATCATAAAAACAATTTTAAAATCATGCTATTTATAATACAGGTAGATTAAATGATATTACATGATAAAATATGTAAAGATACCATGTCAACACCATGACATAAATTTAACGAAGTAGTTCACCCAGATCAGTGTTTAAAACCACAGATTTAAAACCAACCAACCAGTCTTTAGCTTTCAACAAATTTTAAAGTGATTGACATTTCTGCCTAATTAAACACAAATAAAGATAGTTTTTACTGGTAATTTTATGGAGCACATAATATCACCCATATAGTATTTATTGATCATTATCGCTTTACTGAAAATGTCCGTTAACAATATCAGTATTTTGTTTTAACCCGAGTAGACCTTAACAGTCGTGGTTGATTTGATTTAAAACCTTTAAAAAGATTTTCATTTTAACACCTAAATAAAAGATTGATTGATAGACACTTTAAGTTTGAATTATTTTACAAATGTTTTCTTTTAGCAATGTTAGGACACCTGTAAGGACAATTTTCCAGAAATTTGACAAGATATTTTGACAATTAAAACAGAAATAAATCAAACAGAGTGATTGGCTAATTATAACACCTGGAGATTTATTTTTACCTCCAATTATAAAAACTTAACCACACAAATATAATTTTAAAAATGTGCATACAGGTATGCACAACTAGACATTTAATTAAACACGCAACATCAAATATACACATGCAAATAGCGAAGTCATAATATGTTGGCTCTGCTTTTATTCTTCAAAAAGAAAAGAAAGAAAAAAAGCATAATATAATGATCAGAAAAATATTTCAAAATCTTCTAAAATTTACAATATTTATAGTGAATATTCCACCAAATTTTTCAGTAAAAAATTTCCTTTATAAGAAAGACAATTTAAAAGACAATCAAAAAAATTGTGATCCTTCTATTAAATTTTTCAGAAATAATATGATTCTTTAAATGAAAGACAATCAAAGAAAAAAAAAAAAAAACATACACACATCAGAGGAAACAATCACAACAACTGGCAAAAATCTGAATTTTTTCCCGAAATCAATCAAAGATTATGTTCAACTCAATGCAGTTATCTAGCATGTCCTCTTAGGTTTTTGCCAATTAAATAATTATTTTCAATGCACCTGAAATCACAATATTAATGTTCTACCATTAATAAAAATAATATTTAGAAATTTAAAAAAAAAATAAAATAAAACAACAAATTTTCAATATAATTTTACACAGCATTAAGAGCTACAGATCAAATGTTTTCTGGCAAATTCCATTTCACAAACAATACATGGGACTATTCTGAAATGTTAAAAACTTTTGGCAAAGTACTGCATACAACAAATAAATAAATATCTGGACCAGGAATGCATTAGTTTAAAACTTTAAAACTTCTATCAGCAATTATCAAGGTCCAAAGTATGTGTATCTGTGATAGATGAACCATTACACACGCTTTATATAATGTGTTTTATATATTATTGACATAAAAAATATCTTGATTTAAAATGTTCACATATTATTTCATTTATGTTTTTTTTTCTTCTTCACAATTATTTTACCAGTACCCATAATATTGTAAAAATAAATCAAATCTTTGTAACAATTATTATTATCATACAGTGAATTTGTGTATTTTGAATAGCAGTTGAATAATGGAAATAAAGCATATAGCTTCAGAATTGAAGAAGTTAGGTTAGCATGAAAGTTTTAATAAATGAAGACAGAAGTTGGTTATAATTGCAAAATATTTGGAGCTTTATAAGTTATATGCAGTAAAAAATATTACTGGTGACTTAATAAAACACAAGTAAATAAACTTTACAGACATTATTCTTTAAGTGAATAAATGCACTGTTACGTTATAGTTCCAGACTTGGGCATAATCTAATAACTTTTAGCATGGTTCTCATTGTGCCTTTTGTTTTGTTACTTTCAGAAATACAGTAACTATTACCTACTTATTTCCATATACTAAATTGTTCTAGTAAAAAAATCATTGAAATTGGCAGCTTTGGTTTTTTAGTTTTAAATTTTTTTTTAAAAAAATTATATAACTGTTCAACAGGTGTCCCAAAATTAAAGGTCCTTAACCCTGCATAAATTACATATTTTCAATAACATTAGTTTCTCATGAATAAAACTGGTGCTCAATTAATGAGTTATATAGAAATAGCTGCCAAGATGTCAAATGCTCAAAAATAGAAGATCTATGGCACAAATATTTGTTTAATTTTTAAAAATATGCTTTTCAAGCATCACACAAGTCTATAAATAGAAAGTTTAAAATTCCAACTACTTAAATATAATAATGTATGACATATTTAATAAATCAAAATACAAACAGTGTTGAAAACTTCAGTCATTTTATATAAGTATAATTACAATTCACGCCACCCAGAGACTAAATTAAAGTTTGGTTTGCTGACTCACGTGTGTCAGCTGGTACAAAAACATTTTTGTCTATTCTCTAGTCTGAAAATTAAAACATACAAGTTATGGTATCATCATCATTTTTATATAGAAGACATAGTTACCAATAATGGTGCAAGTTTTTCAACCTATATTTTTACAAACATTAAAGCAGTAAGTTCATAATACTTAATATATAGTCAAATTACAGAACATACAAGACATTGTTATATATATTGAAAATAGTTGACCTATGAACTTGTCTGACAGAGTCAGGCAATGAGACATTGCTATATTTAGAGAATGGTTGACCTATGAACTTGTCTGACAGAGTCAAGGTCAATGAGACATTGCTATATTTAGAGAATGGTTGACCTATGAACTTGCCTGACAGAGTCTAGGTCAATGACTTAATAAAATCAATTTTTACAAAACATGTAAACTGTAAATCTCATATTAATTAACACAATTTCAAATGGCCTGAGAGCTTTTAATAAGTGTTTGAGACTGATTTTGTACCCAATAGCAAATTTTTTGAAGAGTGCTAGACAACAATGTCTTATATCACCAACACTTTGAGACTTAGACTATGCCAACCTGTTAAGATCCATGGCAAGAAAAAGCCTATATCTTGGTGCAGCTGACCTTAGTTAAACCCCAGCTGCTGAGCAAGATATGTTTGGCTTGAATCTAAAACCTTAACTGCCCAAAAGATTTGAATGAGTAAAGGTGCATTTACCAATAATTGATTGTTTAGAAAAATAATGTGATGTAAAAACAATTCAGACAGGGGAATGTCATAATTATTCACGACTGTTATGAAGCCCATTTAACTTTCAATTTCAATTTTGGGGTTAAGATATATACTTGCTAAAATGATTAACATATGCTTTCTATTGTAAAAATGTAAACAATGATTGATTTCCCATACAATGACAAATAACATTTTCTTTCTTTTTTTCTTTTTTTTTTTTAAATGTAATCAAAAGATTTCATGGAAATATTCAACAATACTCAAAGACACCTCAACATTTATTTTATAAATAAACATGTAAAAACAGTAAACATAATACTTGTCTGACTGTATGATAATAATGCTGTATTCTAGTATATATATATATACAGGTATATATTGTATATATATACTGGTAAGTAAAATTTACCTACATTATTAAGTTGTATATGACTTAAAACAAATAGTTCAGATAAGACTAAAACCTAAATTTACAAATCATACCGCTTTTCCCACCCCATAATCTAAACCTTACAAACATAGTACACAGAATTCTTCTATCTTTAGTTCACAGATAAAGGTCTTTTTCATCTGAATCATTCACAGTTTTTCGGGGGCAATGCAAACAGCAGCATTGTTTACCAGGCAAAATACAGTGTCAGATTTTGTGATGACAATAATAATAAAAATAACTCTAGAACCACTCAGATTCATACTTGACCTGTTTTTTTTTTATATCAATGTCTGTTTACTAGTGCATCAACAAATCTGAGCATCATGAAAAACAGTTGAAAGAAACAAATGTTATTGTTTAGAAACCAAACTATGAAAAACTAATGAATATCCAGGCTGTCCAACATAACATCTCAACCATAATATGTATGTGGTGTAGTGTAGCTGTTGCTGTAGGTAACAAAAAAGTATTGCATGATTGAAAAGCACTGTGTCCAATAAGACTGTATTTTAGACCTTTCAGTCATTTGGGTCCTTCAGTGAAAAATTCTATTCAAAAGATTGATTTAGTGATTGAATGGGGTGTTACCTCCCAGTCAAGAATATTTCACTTATATTGAGACATCACCAGCTATAGGTAAAGTTTCAGAAATTTTGACCTATGCAGTGTGCTTAGGGCAATGCACAGGGAGGGTTCTTTAATGTGCCATGCCTTCCATGACAAATTGTATTGGTGTTTTAGGTCTCTTCCAAAGGACCCATGACTTTCATTGCTAAATGCCAAGTACTTGGTGAAAGAAGAGTCACTACCAATTTCAAGTCTTGTCTCAGACCTGGCCAGAGTATGAAGCAAGCACTCTACCAAATGAGCTACCATAGTGGTATTCCATTCAAAAGAAAATTATGCAACAAATATAAAACCCCTCAATAAAATAGATAAAAAATCAAGGCACACACAAATACTAACAAAAAAATCCACAGACAGGTCAAAACATCAAAACAAGTCCCTATCATCCTGCACAGATAATTCCATCTTGGAGGTATAAAAACTAGTGTTAACTTTACTGATAATGTTCAGATGTACTTGAAATTTAAACACATTTGTTCATCTTTTCAAATATCTGAATTGTACATGGGGAGTGCTATCTTTTTTCTTGTAGATGACAGGTTAAATTACAGTTCATATCTCATCCTTAAAAATTGCTCATCTATCAAAAGCTGTAGATAAAATATAAGTGGGCCAATGTTCAAGCTGTCATAATATAAACTATATTTCAAATTTTAATTTTACTCCTGAGATATATGTACCTGTTTTAAATTTCTCTCATGCTGTTCTGCAATTTTTAATTCTCTCTCTCTCTCTTTCTCTCTCTCTCAGCACTCTTGACATGATAAACCATTAATATGTATTGCTATGAGAGTTTTGATTTTAAATAAAAGGGTTGTAAAACTGACTACAGTAATCAATCACTCACAAAAATATAAACTAATTAAAAATTGAATAAATTAAAAGAGTATAATATCATGTCTACATATCAGTTTATGTATATATATATATAGTGTTCAATTTAGAAAGTCCTTGTGTCAATAATTTTGTTCTACAAAGTACTTACTGTCTGTGAGTCAAACCTGCCCCCATCTTTTTAGGGTACCAGTATGTTTTGGGTGAAATAGTTCCACCTCTTTCAAATTCACATTTTCTCTAGACTTACTACTGTCTCTTCATATAAACTTTATCATTTTAAAAAACATGGCTCTAACAACTACATTTCTGGAATTAATAACACAAATTGGGTTTTGTAAAATTGATAATCATAACAACACTAGAACAACTTGACAAAAAGTATCAAAAATCAAACTTGACCTGTATTTTATCTACATGTTATTTAAAGCATCATCAAAATTTAGCCCAAAAGACTGCACTTAATCCCATATTACAATATTGCAGAAGAGTTCTTGTTTGAAACATCTTGACTACATTACAGAAAAATTTTTGAATAAAATGTCTAACTCTCCTTATCTTAAATAGCTTACAAAATCATAAAGGTTCATGGTTCATTATTAACCTTGTTAAAGGTATCAATTTAATATGACTTACATCATGTACATACACAAGCTCACAGAACTGTTAAATGAACCAAGTAGAGGAAAATTGGTGTGTTTATTATAACTGCAGTCAGCTACAACTGCCAATTTTTGTATATTTTTTGTAACAGTAATAAAAGTTCAAGCAATTTTGTCACATGGCTGATACTGATCTTTAGTATAGAGTTTATTAGATAATTATGGGAAAGTTCACAATGTAGTGACTGAGGTAGTTTTTTAACTTTGTAATTGTGGAACAAAAAATTGCTCTTAATTACAGTGTTGTGGTCTGTGCATTTTTAAATGTATTTCTGTGTTCAGGAATATTTTTCTGTAATTAAATGCAACTGAACTGTGAAACAGGAAAGACCAGGTGTATTTAATATATGTACAAGGTTGTACTAATTCGGCAAATATAACAATTTAAAAAAATACTTGTAGAATCAAAACATGGATTTGCCAATAAAAACTTGTAAAAAAGGTATTTTTCTTTTTAAAAAAAAAAGATAACAATAAAATAAAATGATTATTGAAGCAATTTGTCAGCTGATAAGTTAGTCATATAAAACCCAAATGACTGGTCATTTTCATTATCCAGTTATGATTAATGTTGGTCAGTCAGTTTTCAGTGCACTTCAAGTCACCATAATCACCCTTTTTGGACAAGATCAAAAATACTTTTATTTTCTTAAACACTAAATAAGTTAAGGAGATTGATAAAAATTTCATAAAAACAGGAAAGTGCCAACTAACAGATCAAAGCACCTGCTCATACAGCCAATTTGGACAGACCCTAAAATGAGTATTTGTTAGTTTCCTCCCAAAACCGAGTTGTTTTCTACGACTCCTCTTGTTTCCTCAACCATCCCAGAAATAAACTTCATGATACATAAGAATCTCATCATAAATATTTCAAAACTGTTAATGCAATATTAAACATTATTCAAACAACCAATTATAATATATGTAGTAAAAATAAAAACGTTTGGTATATACTAATAATAGAAACTTCAAAAAAAAATTTGATAAAATTTTCACAGAAAATCATTTCTTAAAAATTATCTTTGGAATAAAAATCATTTTTAAAAGATCCACTTAAAATTTATCTCAAGTATTTATGACTGCAGATAAATTGGCAACTTATCACATTTATTTATGATTTAAGGCATGTCGACAGTGTCGCTGTTCAAGTAGGGGATAGTTCTTACCGTATTGGGTTGTTAAGGAAGAATGAATGCCTAAATTTGTCTGTCGATTTGGTTACAGTAAACAACAATTATTGTGTGATCTTGTCCGTTGGTAAACATTAACGATAGTGAACCACTTAATCTGTCAAATTAGATCAACTTGATATAAATGACGTTTTTGTCACCTAGTCAGCAAAAAACAACACTAACATTTTCGTTAAAAAAATGTCCTAATACAGACTAAATAACTCAATTTCTTTAAATACGAGATTCTTTTTTTATTTTACCAAACTTTGTTCTTCTTTTTATTATATTTGCTATTAAATATTTAACCTGATAAACTGTTGACTTATCTTATAAGGTTTGCAAATCCCTTTTTATATAGACATTAGCAGGGTATGCATATTTACAAATGTTTTTTTTACACATTGCAGAAATTCCATTTGAATTACCTGGCAAGCGTGTTAGTAAATGTTTGGTAAATGCTACTTGTCTACAAGTGCTTCAGGTCATCCGAGTACCAATACAACTGCTCTAAAAAGAATTAACTTTTGTTTGAAATTAGACTGAAATTATAAAAGACCAGAATCTCAGTTTCAATGTTATCTATATTAACAAAAATCAGTATTTATAAAATGTTACAGATCCAGTTCAAAATTTCAAGTCTCTAGCCTGAAGAATAGCCTAAATTTCAAACCCTAGGCTAACTAAGGCAAGACTTACGGTAAATATGTCTGACAAACCAGATGACCTTAAGATAACAGTTCAAGTCATTCAATTTTTCTGAATAATGTTTCACATCCATTCAAGATTATTTCATTTATATCAAAGCATTTAAATTTGGCTCTTAAAAGGAAACACTTAAATACCATGAGAAAACCAATGATCTTTAGCAAGCATATGATGAATATTCTTAAAATTAAAAATATGCATTGTTAGCGAGATTGGAACTTAGGCCATGAGATTTGACACTGTTCTGTAACAAAAGGCCCATGGGCCTTTATGCTCACCTGAGGATATGTCCAACCTGAGGTGAATCCAAAATCATTAGCAAAAATACCTACAATATTCTACTATATACACCTAAGTTGAAAGTTTTCAAGATAATCAACAATTTCAGTCTTCTTATGCATCTATGACCTTGACCTTAGAATGTATGACCTTAAACCCTATACATGTATTAAAACGATCATCATATCAATACCTACAATATTCTATATGCCTATGCAAAAAGTTAATAGTTTTCAAGATAATTAACAATTTTAGTCTTCTTATGCATCCATGACCTTGACTTTTGTACCTAAGACTTTGAATCATATATCAGAATGATCGCCAGATCAATTCCTACAATATTATTTACATGCCTATCCAAAATGTTAATAGTTTCCAAGATAATTAACAATTTCAGTACCCGGGTGTAGATTTGCCATGGAATCCATGGAATTTCCATGGATTTTTCGTACATGGAAAGTGTGGAGTATTGGAACCGTATGTACGTGGAAATTCCATGGACATGTACGTGGAAATTCTATGGACAATGTACGTGGCAAATCCATGGACATTTTGGAGTATTGGAACCATATGTACGTGGAAATTCCATGGACATGTACGTGGAAATTCCATGGACATGTACGTGGCAAATCTGTGGACATGTACATGGCAAATCCATGGACATGTACATGGCAAATCTGTGGACATGTACATGGCAAATCCATGGACATGTACGTGGCAAATCTGTGGACATGTACGTGGCAAATCTGTGGACATGTACGTGGCAAATCCATGGTCAATGTACATAGAAAATAAGTGTCATGTTTTTAAAAAGTGATCCATCCAGATGAAGTATTTATAGACAGCATCAAGAAAAAAATGGCTACTCTGTGAGTCAGCACATTTTGCTGAAATTATGAAATGACATATTTGGTGACTTTTCGTTGCCTATGACTGTTTTAATAATTATTAAACAAAATCACATCAAGTCTTTAGAACCTCACCAATGTATTTATTCATGATATTTTCATGTTCATACAGATCTTTAAATGATTAATTGCTCACTCTTAATGACAATTAATTTATCATTTTTCATTTTAATTTTTTATCTGAGATAAACTTTATAACAAAAATAGTTGCCTGTATTATTTATGTTAGTTACATGATAGAATGAAGTTAATAAAACTCACATGGCACTTTCCATACTTTAAAATACAGCTAAATAATTCCCAAATGACACTTTCAATGGTCTGCTTATAATCTCACTAGATTCCATTATCTCAAAAGGTTTCCTTTGTATAATATCCAGTAACTTTGCAACAAAATATAAGATTTTATGTCCTCCTTAGTCTTGTATAGTCTAAAGCTGAAATGTCTAAAAATGCTGGTCATACTAGGCAGCCATCTTTTTTTCTTGTTGTTGTCTAGCAGAACCTCCTAATTGTATGCAAAAAGCACTTGAATTGCTGACCTAGACACTTGAGAAAATGCCATGGAAATCCATGGAATTTCCACGTACACAGTTTGTTGAAAATGCTGAGCCTGAAACTTTGTATATTTTGTTAAACTTTCATTGACAGACAAAAATTTGCCACAAATTCCATGTACATGTCCACAGAAATTCCATGGAAAGTGTGTACATGTCCATGGTCAAAAAGATGGCAAATGTATTTTTCCATGGACATGTACACACTTTCCATGGATTTTTGTGGCATTTCCGTGGAAATCCATGGATTTTACATGGACATGGACATATGTCCATGGAATTTCTACAGCCGGGTACACTTATGCAGCTATGACCTTGACCTTAAAATGTATGATCTTGAGCGATATATCAAAATGATCGACATATCAATACCTACAATATTCTAATAATACATGCCTATACAAAAAGTTGAAAGTTTTGAAGCTAATGCACAATTTTAGTATTTATAAGCAAATAATAACATTTCAAAGGCATCATCTTGTACATGGATTGTCATGCTGAACATTTTAACAATGTTTTAATACTATATATCTCTTACAGTTTTGAAGAAAATAACCTAAAACTGCACAAATCACAATTCATGACCTTGATCTTTGACCTTGACCCAATTTTGAAGGTTATTTCAAGCAAAAGTCAAAACTGAAAACCCAATGTCATTATCTATTCATATATTCAAGTTAAAAAAAATTAAAGCCATTTTATGAAATTTTAAAAAATTAAACGCAAAAATGTGTAACCTAATTTTTGACCGAATTTCACGATATGAACAATTTATAAGCTTAAGACCCTAGAGAAACTAAATATTTCAGATTTTTTCTCCCATCATCGCTTTCGGAGAAGATTTTTGAACCCATAGGTCACCTTGATCTAGTTTTGGGAGCCACGACAACGTCACAAACAATCTGAATTGCACCAACCTATATATGCTTCTGACCAAGTATCATTGAAATCTGTCCAGTACTTTTGGAGGAGAAGTCGAAAATAGGTGTTAACGATGCACGGACGCACACACATACACAGACCGCGCCATGCCATAAAAATGCAATACAAAGTTTAAATAGGGTAATTCAAACATTGTATTGAGTAAGTATAAATAAGAAAAGTTACGGATTTTTATCAGAGGTCGAGATTTAAATGTAATTATTACTTCTTGTTCAAAGTAAATATCTACATAACTTAGCTCAAAATCTACTAAACAATACTGAAATATCTGTGATTAATGTCTGAAATCCTTGGTAGCTATATTCAGATAACCAACCAATATATGTTTACGTACTGTCTTGTCTACAAGACATAGTGTAATAAGGTGGGGCAGTATGTCATGTGCACAGGGGGTGGTGGATAAGTTACTAAACAGTACTGTAGTTACTGTGTTAAATGTCTACAATCTTCAGTCACTATCAACCTATGAATGAATCGATGCTGGTTTAACACAGGGCAAAGGTTTCAGTATCTTCAAAGAAAAACAAGGAGATTAAGACCTTCAAACAATACTGCTTTACTGGTCAAACTCTTTGCACACTAAAAAGTCTAATAACAACCCTTTACACCAGACTTGTTCAATATTAGTTCATGTTGGTTTCAGCAGAAATTATTGTGTATTCTACATAGAGATACATGGGCAGACACTATCTTAGGCAATGTCATGATCTCTGGAGTAGACATACAATAATAGGATTAATCAGGTTTGGTGATCTTAACACCATTTAGGAAACCCATACTGTATACGTAGAAATATTTGCTGTGCATTAATGTTCACTATTTTTGCAGTCGCTTATCAACTGCGAAAATAAATTCACCGTGAAATTTTATATCTTTGTCAGATGCTAGTGTTAATCTAAGCACTGCGTGACCGCAAACGTTTATACCAGCGAAAATGCTCTCCATACCAAAACTGCAAAAGTTTATACCAGTGAATATTTCTACGTATACAGTACTTAGTTTTATAAATTCCAGTACACTACAAGTTTACTAAAAACTAGTTTATGTCAAAAAAAGGTTTTTATCAAAGACTACCACTGACATCTCACATACTATGTGGCATTATAAAAGAGCTGTATTGCAGTAGATAACATCACTGACATCACACAAACTACTGTGGTATAAAGAGTTTTATTGCAGTAAACAAACTTTAAGGCTTCAAAATCCACTGATCACATGTTAAGACCAGTAACTTTTATCTGAAACATAACTTAGCTTTTTGTTGTTTTTTCTTCAAATGTTCCATTTAAAGATTTATAAATCCTGGCAATTTTTAAGATAGATAATTTTAGATTGATAATAAAGGTCCTATGATGACTTTTTTTAAAAAGTGAATCTTAGAAAATAATAGAGTTTTATGGAAGGTTTTTTTTTAAATTTTGGGACAGGGCTCGACATTAACGTTTGCCCAAATGCCCGGTACCAGTCCAAATTGCCATCGGACAAGTTCAACAGTCCAGTTACTTGTCCTATGGGACAAGTTGAAGAGAATAAATTTTAATTCGAAAAAATCATTATAATTGTCAGTCAACATCCTTATTAAAATCAAAATCGCAATTCAACTCCCGTGATTTTTTTTTTATTACCAATAACATCAATATGCTTTTAATCAGGACTTTTCCATTTGAAGTCCAAGATCATTCAAAATCATTGAAACGTTTTGAAAAAATCACATTTATAATACCCTTGCCTAAAGTGTTTAAAATGGTCGGCTTTGTTGACAAAGTGCTGCTTACACAGCATTGTAATCATGGATCTTACTAAATTTGGTTTAACTGGTCCTTAAACTAAAAAACTAAAAACTGAGATGGAAAGAAAAGAAAAGAAAAAGGAATATGAACAGAAACGTTCAAGAAAATTTCAGACATCATGGTTAAATGAATTTCCAGGTTTGGGTTTTCAAAATGAAAGTGAAAGTAAGCTGGGGATTATATATGTTCTGTAAAATATGACGCGATAATGATAAATATGCTGATAAAAACAGTACACTTTTCATTGGTTCTTCGGCATTTAGAAAAGACACTTTGACATCTCACTGGAAAAGTTTTTGTCATGTAAAATGTCCTGAAAGGGAAGCATTGAAAGCAAAATCATCCCAATTGGATACAAATAAATACAACTGGAGTGTATTGTTTGAAGGTTGGACAAGTGAGTTTTATTTTTTTTTTGGACTAGTGCAATTTATATTCACTTGTCCGAGAGGACAAGTCACAAAAAAGTTAATGTAGAGCCCTGTGGGAGTATTTGAGTCTTGTTCCTGATAGTAACCGTTTCAGTGACCACAGGATTAAATACACTCAAAGTTTTAACAAGATGTTACATATAGTACATTTAGTTAGACTCCTGATTTATGATACGTCTGTAAACTTTACTAAAAATTAAATTTTAAATTCCATAAATGCCCCTTAAATCAAAGCTAATAATAAATATCTCACACCACTCTCAATTTAAAATATTTGAGCAGAGCAAACAATCTATCATGTTGAAGTTGAGAGTTTAATCCATTTGAAATTTACTTGGTAAGTCAAAAACCTCACTAATATAATAATACCAAATGACGATGGATGCCCTATACAATATATATATATATATATATATATATATATATATATATATATATATATATATATATATAAAATGACACTCCAAAATTTAACACTTCAGTAAGTTCAACATGGTGATTTTTCTTTCTATAAGCTAAAATTTGAAATCTGATACCCGTTGTATACAGATTGAGATGCCTTACACCTTTATACATTTGAAGAATATTAAATAAACATGCAAACCTGTTAGCTAATATTGTAAAAATAAGCTCTACACATTAAAACATTTAATATCTCAATCACTTAAATACTTAAAACTAGTTCCTTATTACAGGGAAATATCTGAACAACTGTGAAACAGGTAAACGGCCAGACATGTTATTAAAATGACGTATCATTTATTTTTAAATTGTCAACACTTTTTCTTAAGATTCTTATAATGTCATGTAAACATGACAAAAAATATGCATACATTGTCCTTTTTATAGCTGTAAAGAGTGATAGGAGGTAGTAATGACAGTAAAATAGATAAAATGCAGAAAAATATACCTTGGCAACTGTATTTTACAATGTGGGTTTTTCAGGCCACAGTAAGATGGTTTTTTGAAAGTTTAGGATAGGAGGAAGTTCATCTCAGAAGCCCAAGAACTACTTGGATTAGCTAACAACAGTTTATTCAATTGTTCTCCTTTTTAGGTGGGAAATGCTTTCTAAGGATTAAGGGTCCTGCCAAGCCTGTCACTGTCATTTTTGAGTAGTAGGCATTGTGACACACTTTTTTACCAAATCTACAAATTTGTGAATGTCTTTAAATTGCATTTAAAGATACATGACCTATATTTTCAATCCAAGCTTAAATACCCTGTTAAAAAGCATTACTGCTTGAGAATCTGCTTCAGAGTATGTTTGAGCTGTTAGTGTGCAGAGAGAAAATTTTCCTCAGAGTATTTTTGAGATGTTGTTTGCGTGAGAAGAGATGAAAATTTGCCTCAGAGTATTTTTGAGAAGTAGTTTGTGTAAAAAGAGATGAAAATTTGCCTCAGAGTATTTTTGAGAAGTTGTTAATGTGCGAAGAGATAAAAAATTTGCTTCAGAGTATTTTAAAGGTTACTTTGAGAATGGCTGGTAGTTGGCATTTATATTCAGTTTTAATAACATAGCTAAAAATATTAGGGTCCAACTTCTATGGTCTTTAATAAGTAGATGGTTATTAAGACATATTTAACCGTTCCTGTATAACACATTGTACCACATTTATTTTTACTTTCAGCGATATAAATACTCTGATTCTGACGACTTCACCTATCCAGGTTAACATGGACTCTAGGGCATGTTGTGTTGATAGATAAAAGGTGATAACAGTCTGGACTGGTCAATATCAATTGTGACCAATGGCATGGCCGGAACAAAACAATCTTAAATATTCACACATTTCATATCTCCTTTCATGCTAGCTGAAATTACTTATTCAGCAGTATTTAAACAGAAAGAATAAAATGACAAAAGTGTCAGTTGAGATTATTTATTTCATGATGTCACCAGCTATAGGTGAAGCAGCAGAAAGCTATAGATATCTATGGTTGGCAATTATAGCAATGATCAGTGAATGCTCTTCTTCCTACAATGCCAAGCAAAACATGGAAGCATTGGTGTCATTTTAATAACCTTAAATGTAACTTTTGTTTCTAAAATAAAATACTGGTAATGACATTCTAAAGGCATCAATCAAGCTGGTAGACTGGTCTTCTAAAGACAATAGTCAAGATGGCAAATTATCATGGTATAAAGAATATGCACAGCCTATAAAAGGTACAGGGCAAACTAGCAGACTATTTCGGTCAAAATAACAGTCTAGCCTCCAAATGACATCTGTCCAGCTGGTGTGGTTAAATGATGGTCACCAACATTTGCTGGCAGGCTGGTTCAAATGAAACTTGCCCAGCTCTAAATGAAACTAATCCATGCAGCTATCAGACAAAGGTCATTCAAATGACATTAGACAAGTTAGCAATCCCTTATGCTATACCAGTTAATCTTATTCAATATAAGCAAAAACAGTTTGTTTTAGCAATTAGACTTTATTGGTCTTATGAATCATGCTTAATCTATCTTTTAAAAACATATTCAGCATATTTTAATTCTGCCGATTCCTTGTAAAATTTAGTTTCACACATTACCTCAGTCAGACTGTATTAGCAAATGCTAACATGCAATGAGATTTACCAGCCATTCACATGATCAGGTTCTTAACAATAAAAGATATCTTACATTAAATTCTCAGAAAAATTTCATATTTATTGAAAAAGTCAACTTGTAAGTTGAAAATAATGAAATGAAAATAAATATACAAAACCAATATTAGGTAGCAGGCAATATGCTCATGAATCCCATTTGTCCTTATAATGTATTATAGTAAAGAATTTAAATCACAAACTCATAACAAGCAAATAGCATGTTAGTCTACAAAACTACCTAGATTTGATTCTTGTAAATAAATTAACCAGTATGTATACCGTAAATCTTCTCTTAATAACGTGGAGCATCACCATAGAAAGTAACTCAGTTTTGAGAACTAATGGTTATTGGCTACATAAAATTTGCATATTTCAATGGCTATGACAGCAATTTTAAGTCATGTATTACATTTGGGAAAAACTGTAAGTCATTTGCATATATTTTTAACTTTATGTAAATTACAGTGTTTTTATTCAATCATTTCTTCTGTAGTTGGTCAATATTTTCTATATAGTCTACGTAAAGTATTGAAATGGTATGTAACATATTTTCACAGACAATATCGATGTTTATGACCAAGCCCCACCCACTCCACCCACTAAACATATATATATTGATAACATGGTTTGATATCATGTCAAACATTTAGACCAGATACAAAATAAATCTTTCCCTGTCTTTTCACATAACTATCTACAAAGTGTATAATTTCAATAGTTTGAACATAATTTTGACCTAAATACAGCTATCATTATGTGGTCCCATTTGACCTTTTCCCAATTTGAAACTCTATCACTTGGATAGGTTTACATAAAATGAAAGTCATCCACATTTTCCACTCTTTGTTATTAAATATAGAATGTAGTCTTGAAATTTTATCCAATCCCTACATAGGTTTTTTTATACCCCAGTATATACCGGTAGTCTTTATGGTCTCTTCTATTCTGAAAATATCATCGAAGCATATTCTAAAGCAACACTTGTTTTAAATGCAATGCTAGTATTTTATACATCTAATGAGCTAAAAATTCATTAGAGTACCTGCGTTTGGGTAAAAAGGTGATCAAGACCCTAGTATTTCCCTCCCCAAGATTCAATTGGCACCTATTGACCAAACATACCATAAATACCAAAATGGTCTTTATTGTATATAGAGCCAGATATTTAATTAAGTAATAAAAATTACAATGTATTTTAAACTGACTTTATTCACTAATTGTTATGTATGATTAAGCAAAATTCATACATAATAACTGAAGTAAATGTCAATTGTCACATATGTACAGTGAAACAGGAGAATTTTTGTCAGAAATTTAATAATGTGAATATAGACCACAAAATAGGCTTTAAAAAGGTCATAATTCACTTACCTTGACAAGAGCTAAATCTGATAAACTATACAATACTTGTAATTACAAATGAGGAAATGAATATGATCAAATTTCAGGTAATGTACCTGACCACACAATATGTATATATACACTTTTATCTACCAAGAACAGTGTTACACAAGTTAGTGGAAATGTTATATTGTTTTCTGGTTGACCATGTGTGGTTTTACATTCAGAATTAACCACAACATCTTGTTAAAACAGAATATTTTGCTTAATTAGCCTATGACAGACATGAAATGGTACAAAAATTTAAGTCTAAAAGATTTTTTTAAATTTCACAATGACTTTGAGAAAAAGTGTTTAAATGTCACAAGAAGTTATGGTAGAATTCTCAAATTCTTATTGCTGAAATAAATAGAACTCCTATTAAGACACAACTAAGAGTTATGTTAGCAAAAACAACAAGCTAAAATATTTCATTTTGTTACAAAATACAACACTGTAATATGATAATGATTTTAAAAGGCTAACACTATGATATATTTATCATAATCTGATCAACTATTCCACAATTTAGAGAGAACATCTATAGAATTCAGACACTGAGCAGGGTTTAACAGAACATTTATAAGATTTGACTACCTCTTCAAAATCTGAAGCAAAGCTTTGACCAACCATTTTAGAAGTAAATTTTTACAGATATAAAATTCAGGTAGTGAACAAATATACCACACATCTTGACATAACATTTTTAATTATTTGACTATTTTTCAAAATCTGAAGCAAAGCTTTGACAATCCACTTAAGTTAATTTTTGACAGGTATAGAATCCAGGCACTGAACAAATATACCACATGTTCTAACAGACCATTTTTAAAGATCTGACTATTTTTTCAAAATCTGAAGGATAGATTTGACCAACCATTTTCAAAGGAAATTTTGACTGTTTGCTCCAAAATTTTTAATTCAGCACAGATATAACTATCAGATATTTGAACATAAGTGTTAGTTTAAAGATTAGACATTAGGCCGAAAAACTTTTATCAACTGTCAGGTTTGGTTTAAAGCTGCATTGAGTTTTCCAAAGAAAAAATTAAAAGGGTGCTAATCTAATTAATGATGTTCCTAATGAACAATGTTACATTTGGTTCAAAGATAAAAGCTCGAATAAATACAGAAATTACAGTATTTACCCATCGAGATGCAGCATTTGGGATCTAATATTAGAACATGGTTACGTCTTCAAAACCCGGGTCATTTTAACACAACTTAAAAAACGGTGAAATACGATAAATTAAACACAGAACTTCGTTGAATTTGTCATTTGTGACTTAGTAAGGGATACGTAACACCATTTCAAATACATTGGATATTTATGAAGGACAGTTAATGCAATCTGTCATGTTTCACCTTCCATTCTAGGGTTTTCCGTATATCCGTGCACATGCTCCAAGCTCATAATTACCATTGTAAAACACTGACCAACCGGTCAGGGGATTCCGTTTATTTACAGCTAAAAGAAATGAAATTTTAGAAAATGAATTTCACAGATCGTGGTTAGAAGATATCTATTTTTAAAAAAATATATTTTAAGAAAATCAAAAAAATTCAGAAAATTGAAAAACTTAGTGCAGCTTTAAGAATTTGGTTAGTAAGCCAAAAAAAAAAAAAAACTGAACTTACACTTCACCTGTGCAACAGTTAATATGATAATACATTGTATGTATATTTTATTTGTATGGAAAACACTACTGTATCTTAAATGTACTGTACTTGTATGTAATATGGTATTCTGATAAAGATAATTAAAGATTATTAATTAACTGACAGGGAGTACCTGTAGTTTGAACAATCATGCACATGTTCTGGTTACCAAACTTTTAACTTTTTGTTGTAATGCTTAACTTATCTTTGGAAGGACTTCTATTTATATAAACCGCTACAATTTTAATTTTGACTGGAAAAAAGCCAAAAAAAGTTCATATCAAGTCATTTTGAATATTCTTGTGCAAAATATATAGAATTTAATGTGTGGAAGGGTACAAATAATTCCTGCAATGGTTCTTGAGCATACCAACTACGGCTTTGACAAAACCATTTAAGGCGGAAATCAATGAAATAAGAATGGGTTATCATCAATTCCACTGAATTCATTAAAACAATTTCTTGTACGTCAATACATTATCCATAATTATAGATCCATTAATAAGCATATGATCTTTATAAACTGACTGGGTGCAGAAGCATTGCATCGGAAATAAAGGAGCGAAGAATGAGATGGTTGGGACATGCATGTGTTGAGGATGCCACAAGAACGTATTCCAAAAACTGCCTTGAGATGGACACCACCGGGAAAAAGAAAACCAAGAAGGCCAAAAACAACATGGCGAAGGACAGTAGCATCGGAGCTGCAGGAGTTGGGATACCCTTGAGGGGAGGCGAAGCACATGACAAAAGACAGGATGAGATGGAAACAGCTTGTTATGGCCTTATGTTTCCATTGGGAATGAAGAGGCCTAACCCCTACAATGGTTTTGTCAAAGCCGTACTTGGTATGCCAAATAACCTAACCTAATAAGCATATAAATGCATCAACATACCTGATACATTAAAAGAAATTTTAAAACACTTACGTTTATTGTCTGAATGCCTTGCTTTTGTATAAATTTGGCGGTTTTTAATCACATGATTTTATCATGTGATAGAAGGGAGCGCAATCAGAGCCAATACATCAGACGTACACCAGATATAGTGATTTGTAATAGAAGTCTGATATAACTGTTTGATGTGGTCTGTGTTATTTAATGTGTTTTTCTTTACATTTGTTTGCGTGACAATTAAGTCAACAGTTAATTATTTCTTAAATAAAAATTACATATTCATTTCACATTTCAAACAAACACGTAATGTGGGAGTGTATATTTTTGATTTTTAAATCAAGATAAATGTTAAGATCTTATATCAAAGAATTTTATTTACTTTCACATACCAGTGACAACAAATGAAGAGTTTGGGCCTATTTATCTCAATAGAGGTAATTAACATGTTCAAATTGATTAATAAAAATCGGATAAAACAACATTAAAATTAATGTAACAATATTTTGTTGTCAATGAATCGATACAACAATGACACACGAAGGTGATATAAGAACAGGTATAGCGTCAATCTAAATGTCTGGATATAGTGTTTAAATAAGAACCGACTTAAAGGACTTTTAAGTTTAATATTTGATCTTACAATCTTTGTGTTAACTCTGGGTTATTTTGATAAATAAATTCAATTTTTATTGAAATCCATGTTCTCTTTATTCCTTATAGCCTGTAAAATATGCGTAGAGCTTTGTCAAGTTTGTGTTAGAATGTAAAAATGTTTATATAAAATAATGACATTAAGAATATATGAATCATAATCATATTGGAGAGAGAGAGAGAGAGAGAGAGAGAGAGAGAGAGAGAGAGAGAGAGAGAGAGAGAGAGAATTCAATGCATATACATAGCATCCAAACATTAGAGATGTTTCTCAACCGTCATGATTCCAGATGCACAGTGATGACATTGGTCTAAATAGACCAAGCCACGGATTTTCACAGTTATAATACCGTCGAGCCTACCACAAATTGATGAGCGACTCCTTGGGTCTAGAAAAGCAGTGGTTCATATGATATGTTTTACGAATAAGCAATTCTTTATAAACATAATATGTGTAATAGACGCCAATAACCATGTTAGCCCAATGACAGCCTGTTTATTTTATTTATTTAAAAAAACTGTCAAGTTTTACAATTTTAACTTAAGACCATTTTTTCTTGCAAGTTTTTAGCTATCAATTTATCTTCTGTACTTATTAAATGCCATGGTTACCGAGTATGTAAACATATCCAATTCAATAGGGATAATTTCAATCGTTTAGTTCATGTTGTTGGTCTTTACATAATTGTTCAGAGCCTATTTCAATATTTGAAAAGAAGACGTCATTCACATGTATATTATAAATCTATGCACAAAAAGTTGCATATTTAATTACAGTTTTGATACAACCTATTCAAATAAATATTTAGATTTTTCTGAAGGTGTAACTATATGTTCTCAAGTGTTACAAAAGGTGCATTGTTGACGGGTACTGACTAACATCATTTCTGTTTAATTAAATAGATTGTGTGATCGTGCATCTATTCAGTTCAATATAAACGTATTTTTAGTTTCGTTCAAGGCTGTCTGGTTTCAAGAAAATCGGTGGATTACGTTAAAAACGTGTGTTTATAGATTTGTGCATTTTTATATTGTATGGTCAAATATATAATTCTCGTTAGCTGAAAGTTAACAGCTAAACGATGCAATTGTAAGTTAAGTTATAGATCTGCTTATCTGCTTGCCAAATCAAAAACAAGAACAAAAACAAACAAAACAAACAATAAATAAATTAATAAATAAATAAATAAAAATGATATAAAAAACAAACAAAACAAAATAATAATAATAAAAAAAAACTTTAAAATAGAAGAAATGACTTCTTTAACTGTAAATATATAACAGCCACAAACACGTATGAATACAAGTTAATAAAAGAAACAACAAAAGAAAAGACAAACATAACCGAGACTAAACTTCAGACGGGCACCTGAGTAGTTTTTTTTCTAATTGTATGGTTAAAGAACATAATTGTTTTACATCCATGCAATCAGTCGTTAAATAATAAATCGTTTAGCCTTGCCAAATAATTTTTCTACGTGATTTAGGATATTTTGTAGCTAACTAGATACCTACTTAGCATAATAAGAACCTTAAAGCAACATAAAACAATACACAAAAAAGGAGAAACAAAAAGCAATCTGTTCTCAGAGGATTCTTCCTAATATGTGATGAATAGAAAAAAGGAAAACCCCATGCAGGATGCAAAATCAGGTTCGATATTGCACATTGATTATTTTATTCCCTTTAGAGGAAAAACTTTTATATTTTATGTACATTCGAGCTTACTCTTTGAACAATCATATCAACGGTAAATCATAGAAATGTATTAAAAGATCCTCTTAGAAATGGATGTTATTCATCCCTTGTGCACATTTGTTACATTTTGATTTTATTTAAAATAGTTTAAAAATCAAGAAGTAAAAATATACACATCAGTCCCAAAATTACCTTAGTTTAAATTTTCTTTTAGTCTTTAATCATAAAAATCGTCTTACACCTTGTTGAAATTTAAAGCATAGTGCATGACACACGTGCTTTCTACAATTAGTTACATTCATATAATCCTTAAAAGGTTCATTGACATCTGTTAGGTCGCAAGGTACATATACTTTTCATTCATAATACTGAAATAAACAACATGCATGTGACATGTTCATTCATAAAATTTGCACGTAGCACAACAATGTATCTATGTATCTATGTGAAACCGGCAAATAACAGATTTGTTATAGATTTTCGCATAAGTGGATTGGAAACTTGCAAGAAAAAAAGGGCTTGTATATCGATAATACAATGTTTGAAATGTTGAAACGTGGGTTGATGTGTTGGACATGGGGATAGATGTCGGTGTTGTTGGAGAAAGCAGAAACGAAGCCTATAGGTCGAAATCGATATGGATAATTATCTAGCAACAAGACTTTAGGGTCATAAAAGGCTATATAAAGTAAGGGATTATTAGAGGTTGTAGATCCGGGGTTAGTTAGAATTACGTTTTTAGTTTGGATGGTTAAAGACATCAAGAAATGAGGCTATATGATCGAAAATTTGATTTTTAGAAGCAATGTTTTATAGGTTGGAGCAAATTTGGAATCATAAGTAGAAGCTTACCTTCTACAGCAGCGTACGTTCTCTCTAAATTTGTCAATGTTAGTCGCACAATACTTGAATTTAATTTTAAATCTCCATTTTCACCTTTATTCAATAAAAATATCCTGGTATCAAACTTTCTCACAACACTTTCACATATGTGGGGATCCCCGAATCCTTCAATCATAACCATACTTCGACCATTGGGTCCCCTCTTTACAACATTATACGTCCGATTGTGGATTTCACCATTACCTTTAAATATACGTTTTATTTCTATTTCACCTTTATACATATTTTTATGAATTTTATCAGGCATTAGCTGTTTGACTGTACCACTTATTACAATACTCGCAATTTCTTCTCTTTTTTCTAAAACACTTTCTGAACATATTTTCTTTGAAACACTTAAATCCCAAAATGAAATTACTAATATTAAGAGACTTAGACACCACATGTTTAATCCATTCATCACCTGTTTTAACCATTAAACATAAATTAACATGTCCCTTTAACTACACAGTCAGTACTGAGATATAAGAGCTAACTGGTTAGATAGAATTACCCATATCATAAAGTTAATGTTTGATTTTTATAATCTCATTTCGACACACGACCTAGACGGGACGGACCATAGGTATGTCAAAATCCGAGATCAATGCACACACAGTGGGTGACCTTACTTTAAGTACACAGGTAATATAATGTACGGATTTACACGGAATATGCCGAAAAATTGTTACCTGCAGTTTTAAAATATTAGAAGAATATACCTGTGTCCTCTTTAAGTGCATACCTGCAATTTTATTACCGTTTTACTTTTTGTTATAAAATGTACATAGATATACATAATAAAAAAACTCAAGTTTTGAAGTTTAACTCTTACATCTGTTTTGTTTTAAAACGTCGTTAAGTGAAAGTATAAACTTTTAATAAATTTTAAAATTATGCATTTGAATATATGTATTCAAATCAGTTACATTGTATTCAAAATTTAAATCATCCGCAGTATGATAATAATATCAATTTAAGAAAAGATCTTTTAAAGATATATGAGTGTATTTAAACTTTATTTAAATTTAAAACATGAGTATGTCAGATTAGTTTGTTACGTATCATAAACCTGTATTTTTATACATTGTAAATCTATGTATAGAAATTCCTAGTAAAACAAATGATGACAACAAAATTGGGAACTTCTAATGAAGTAACTTGCAGTTTACGATACGGTCAGAAGAAATTCAGACTAAGAGATGAGTTCTCTTATTAACACACACACACACACATACACACACACACACACACTATACTCTTTACTCTTTATATAATTGCAACTTGCAATGCTTGTGTGCTGGGTTGCTTATAAAAGAATGCGCTTAAATTGTGTAATTACCAACTAGATAAACAAATTCAATGAAACCGAAGATGGTAAGCTTTTTGGTTCGCATAACTTATAAGTATGTCCATAAAAAGTTTTGAAATCATCAAAAGGGCATTTTTGGGAACCGGAAAAGTGAAGAAAAACAGGGACGTAGCTAACTAAGGATCGACTAGTCACCTGCCAAAATATACTTTTGTGTGTTTTTTATGTCTAGGAATTAACAGTTTATTAATTTTACTGATTATAGGATGCCACATCTGTATTATATTGGGTGTTTTCTGATGCTAATTGCTCCTATAATTGGTCTAAGTTCTGTCATTCTTGATTGTTGCTTCTTTGACATCTTCTCTATCCCCATTGCTTTTTACCTATTTCATTGTTTGACAACTCAAATCACCCTATCAAAACGATAAAACCCCGGCACTTTGGTGTGTACCCCTAGAATCTCCACTCATGGTTCTGTTCTGGACTTGATGAGGGCCTTTAACGTTGGGGCCCCAGACCAATGTGACTTCAAGATAAAGCAACCTATTAACTGTGCTTTAGCGGTTAACCGGCTGGGGCAAGTCCAAAATTCACTTTCAATCGTATTATAAAAGTCGTTTATTACATGAATACGCGACATTGTGCCAATCATTTAGTCTTGTATACGCGAGGTTTGCTTATTTTATTGTCAATCGCTAGATATTTTTTTCAATTAACTAAATGTAGTTCACGATATGTTGTTGATATTGACCCCTTTACGGTTATATATTCTTTAGCCTTAGTTGAAAATACATGTCTGCTTTGTTGCCCAACGGTAGTCCATCATCCTTTTACGTAGCTAATTTCAAAATCAACTATGTCAACTTTTGGTTGACTTACCACAGGTTAAATCCAAACTAATGTATTTGTCTTCTAAAATATTTGAAAGCGGAAGTTTGCGAGGTCACGCAGTCTTGCTTTGAAGAAATTGGTAAACAACGTCTTCAAAGAAACTGATCCGAATTCTAAAACCAGGGGCGATGACATCTTGAAATATATAAAAATTTAAAAAATAAATCATTGAAGTTAGTATGTTTTTACGGTTCCGCTAATATTTTAGTCCGAAACGAAATAAAACGGCCTTCCAATTTCTTTAGTGACCATGTTTGCCGTCCCCTACTTTCATTTTCAAACGAAAAACCCGGGAAATTGTATTGAAATGGTTTTGATCCTACATACAGCCGCAAGGCATTGGGTGTGTTAGGGTCAGTACGCCTAGCGCGCTCGCAGTTACATCAATTTCAACAGGATGCCTTTTGGGCTTATGAAAGCAGCAACTGGACGAGTCCGGAACACTTATCACAACCAAGATTTGTAGTACACTGATATCGTCGTAAAAGGTAAACATTAAGTTTTATCTTGCGAGGTGGTGAATTCGAACATTTGCTTAACATATACCTTTTTGAGAGTGATTTTAAAGAATATTAAAGATATCTATATCAGAGGAGATAACTCTTATAAACTTTTACAGCTTTATTATGTCGGAGTTATTTTTCTTTGTATTTAATTTACATGCTTACTCTAGATGTAAAATTGTGCAGATGGGAGTCCTCTCGCATCTTTTTTTTTTTTTTTTTTTTTTTTGTTGAAATGGTGTTGATATCAGTATCAGGTCAATATCATTTCACTTATATGGTCACGGTTAGTTCTGGAACGGTGGGGAAAATAGGAAAACCAGAAAAACATCGTCCTTCGGTAAAAAAAACGGGCGTCTATGATCCTTCACCTATCGGCTAACTACTGAAGTATTGAACTTATAACTCAGTGGCCTAAATGCAAAGAATCAACATGAATTTACTAATAATCCCCTGTTTTTAGCTCACCTGAGCACAAAGTGCTCATGTGAGCTATTGGTATCAATAGAGGCAGACCCTCCATCGTCCGTCGTTCGTCCGTCCGTCCGTCCGTCCGTCAACAATTGCTTCAAACGACTTCTTCTCAGAAACCTCTGGTCACATTTTGTTTAAACTTGGTCAAAAGCATCTATAGAACATTGCCTTTCAGATTTGTGTTTTTGATTGCCATAGCTACCAAATGTAGGTCACAATGACCTACATAGTTAAAAACTTTAAAAAATCTTCTTCTCCAAAACCACTTCACTGAGATAAAATCTGATGTGATATTTGGCATCTACGGTGTCTTATTTACCAAGTTTGTGAATTTCAATAATTTTTGTGAAAAATTAGGTTACGCGTTTTTGCGTTTATTTTGTGTATTTTGTAAATGGTACTTTTTTACAAAAATTACAATAATGAATAAATTTAGGTGAACTCTTTAACCAAACATCATTTTCTTATGTGAAGAAACATATGTTTGACAATTTTCATGAAATTCTGTAAAGCACAAGTCGCTTTTTTCGGCCTATTTCATTTTCAATCCTAGCAACCCAAGGGTCGAGGGTTCAAATCCCAGTGGAGCCACTTTTTTTTTTTTTTTTTTTTTTTTTTTTTTTTTTTTTTTTTTTTTTAATTTTTTTTTTTTTTCTGAATATTTTGACTTACAATGGTGCATGGAAGAGATGTTATGAATTTTGAGTGTAATTTTTTTTTTTTTTTTTTTTTTTTTTTTTTTTTTTTGAAATACATGTGATACTGCAACCCAAGAGTCGAGGGTTCAAATCCCAGTGGAACCACATTTTTTTTCTTTTCTTTTTTTTTTATTTTCTGAATTTTTATGACTTACAATGGTGCATGGAAGAAATTTTTGAATTTTTACTTTTTAGGTTGCCATAGCTACATTGACCTAAATAGTTGAAAACCTAAAAAAAAAATTTTCTCCAAAATCACTTCACTGAGATAAAATCTGATTTGATATTTGGCATCTAAAGCATCTTATAAACCAAGTTTGTGAATTCCAACAATTTTGTGAAAAATTAGGTTACATGTTTTTGCGTTTATTTCTTATACATTGTAAATAGTACACAAATGTACTTTTTACCAAAATTACAATATTAATAAATTTAGGTGAACTCTTTTTCCAAACATCATTTTCTTATGTGAAGAAACATATGTTTAACAATGTCCATGAAATTCTGTAAAATACAAGTCGCTTTTTTCTACCTTTTTCTTTTTCAATTCTAGCAACCCAAGGGTCGAGGGTTCAAATCCCACTGAGGCTACTTTTTTTTTTTTAAATTCTGAACTTTATGACTTACAATGCAATGGTGCATGGAAGAGATGTTATGAATTTTTACTTTTTTAGTGAATTATTATTTTTGAAATACATGTGATACTGATATGAAGATTTAGCTAAAACCTTGAATTTTTTTTTTTGTTTTATTATTTTTTTTTTTTTTTTTTTTTTTTTTTTTTTTTTTTGTTTTACAAAATCATTGTTATGTGACATTATTTAAATCAAGTGAACAATTTTTTTTAAAAATAATTTGCAGTTGAATTTTACCTTTTTTTTTTTTTTTTTTTTTTTTTTTGAAATATTTGAATTAATGTGTCAAATCTGTAAAGTCTTTAATCCGGATCTGAAAATTGCTCATGTGAGCTTTTGTTATGGATAGGAACTCTGCCATCCATCCATACATCCATCAAAAGACTTCTTCTCAGACACTACTGGTCACATTTCATTCATATTAGTCAATAGACCTTCAGACCATTGCCATTCTCATTTGTGTTTTTGGTAGCTTTGGCTACTAAAAGTAGGTCACAGTGACCTATATAGCTAAAAACCAAAACAATAAAAATTAGGTTATCTGAAACCACTTCTATTGAGGCAACATGTTTTGAATTACCAGGTTTTATCAAGACATACCAGTTACACATTATTAAACTCAGGTGAGCAAATTAGGGCCATCTTGGGCCTCTTGTTTATGTGACTCCTGGCGATTATTTTAATGGTTTAATAATAATAATAATAATAATAATAATAATAATAATAAACATCATCATCATCATCATCATCAACAACAACATTAACAATTTATGTTTCATGAACGATAATGAATTTTCGATAAAATTAAGTATATATATCTATATGGACTACAAGTTCAACGGTAAGATATATTTCATTTTAAAAATACTTAAACCAAGCTATTGAATATTATTTTTTCATTATATCTAAGTGCCCGTTCAAAAAGGAGGTTTTGTAAATCGGGTCCTAGTTTCACAATAATTTCTTAAATAAGAATTTTTTAACTTGATATCTGAATAATTCTGTTTGCATAAAAGATGTTCATAATTAAAGGTGTCATTTTGTTCAACATATCTAGGCTTAAAACATATCATCATTCAAACAGGTTACCCGTCCTTTCAGGTGTTCCTCAAGGTTCAGTACTAGGACCTTGTTTATTTCTGTCTTACATTAATGACCTTCTTAAAAGCATCCAAGGAAAGGTGAGACTGTTCGTAGACGACACTATATAGTCTACCTGACCTTCAAGTCTACCACCGATGCCCAAACGCTGCAAAAAAGATTTAACATCCCTTGAATCCTGGGAAAATGATTGGTCAATGAAATTTAACCTGGATAAATGTGAGGTCTTAAGTATCACCCGCAAAAGGAATCCTATTATTTTTCAATATACTCTTCATAACATCCAATTAAATTCTGCAGATTCTGCCAAGTATTTAGGAGTTACAATCACCAAAGACATCACATGGGCCAAGCATATTAACAACATCACTGCAAGGCAACACAAATTTTCTTAGGTTCATTAAAAGAAACATTAAAACATCCAATAAAAAGGTCAAGGAAACGGCATACAAAAAATACGTAAGACCACAACTTGAATACTGTTCCACTGTCTGGCATCCGTGGCAGAAACACCTTACTTATAAAGCAGAGCAAGTTCAAAGATCAGCAGCTAGATGCATATTTCATTACTATAGTCACACCAGTAGTGTGTCTAAAATGGTAAAACTTTTTTCATTGGCAAACCATTGAGCAGCGACGTATAACATCTGTGCTGTCACTTTCTTTTACAAAATACAACAAAACTTAGTCTCTGTGGACCATCACCATCTGACACCCACTAGAAACTTGAACTACCTAATACCATACTCTAGGACACAATACCATGCAAATTCTTTTTCCCCAGAAATATTCATCTGTGGAATAGTCTCCCTGAATCTGTTCAGTCCAGCCCCAGTATATACATATTTACTGAGCAGCTAGACCCCTCCTATCAGTTTTACTGAAAAATGAAAATAGTCTTGTAGTTCTTTTTAATCTTTTTTATCTTTTTAGAATACACATAACAATCTGTCCCAGTGACAAAGCGCCTGCTAATCATAATCGTCCAACGATTGTCAAGCAGTAGTATGCAGACTGCAGATGTATTTTCTATTATGTTGAAATTTTATATTTCTGAGTATAATAAAATTTAGTCAAAAGATAAAGGGTTTAAGATAAGGAATATATTAGTTAAGGGATGGCTGGGGAATTGGTGGCGTGTGGAGGCATGATATTTATAAAATGATTAATATAAATAAATATAAAATCTATATCACACAATAAAGAACTGACTCTTGATTCATGAGTGCACTGACTTATATAAACATTGCAGATAGGTTATTGAAAAAAAAACTTTATCCTGGTTTAACAATTTAAGAAAATTTTAGTTCTGCGATTGTATCCACTCTGGGCCTAGGTTCACTCAGTTATGGTCATTTTCAACTGTTTAATATAACATATTTCGACACAAAAAATCAAATTTCAGTTGCTCAGTATCGCCAGCGACAAACTTGACCTGTATTATAATTCTATGTCACTGCCCTTAAGAAGATAACACGATAATCTTTATTTTTTCATTTATATATAGGTATCTGCAAAAAAATGAAATCCGCATTATGAACCGTTTCCTATTCCGTTTGTTAGATTAACAGTAGGGATGAGTCATGAATGAAACTTGATGCCCGGAAGCTGATTGCGGCAATGAAAACATCTAGAGTAAAAGATGAATGAAACTTCATTTTCGTTGTTCCCAGCCATTGTCAAATGACAAATCATTGGTAAAAAGTAAGTATTTTTAAGATAGTTTAATGCACTTATTACAGTACCAATATGCGTGTTTATATTTGTAACAGCTGAACAGCATGAAATATCTGATTCATTTCGATGAGTCATATCAATCCAGTAAAGTGAAAAGTCCATGATGTGTACGATATATACATGTATATACAACTCGATTGAGATAATAATTATGAAATATTAACCTAAATAACAGAGATATGTACTTAATTTTATTTCCATTCATTCAAAAGTTCCAGTAAAATGCAATATTTAGATGCAGTAAAAATCCTGTTTATATATCAATATCCTAGTCCCGAATTTCCTCTGACTCTAACACACTTTATGCCTGACGGATGTGTGTAGGTTAAGAATAATTTCTATGTAAAAAACCTGGGATTTTCCGATACCCACTGGTGTCAGAACGAGTGCTGCCTCATTTCGCTTCAGACCAAAAATAGTTTCATCCTGAAAATTCGGGTTTTTGATATAAAAAAATGTTCTTACCCTACACACAGCCATCAGGCATAACTAGTTTTAGGGTCAGAGAGAATATTCAGACTAATGAATATCCTTACATTTTGGTGTCATTGATATTGCTATATTGGTGATCACTGTGTTGTGGTAGTGAATCATGCTTAATTTTTAATGAACTTGTAACAGGAGGGGGAAAAATGCAGGGTCGGACCGGGGATCAAACCCGGGACTTCCCGCACTATAGGCGATGTGCTCTACCACTGAGCTACCCAGACTGCTACATTCCTCCCCTGTTATTCTTGAGTTTCCCATTATCCTATGGGAAATCCCACCCCAAATTCCCACGGATGGACTTTGGGCCACACTGGCCACCAAACTGTAACAGGAGGGAGAAAAATGCAGGGTCGGACCAGGGATCGAACCTGGGACCTCCTGCACTGAGGTCAGCTACCCAGACCGCTACAAACTTAATTCAGTTTGCTGTTTTTTTCACTTACTAGAGCCTAGTCATGATAAAATATTGATATTGGCATCCAGGATTATCATAGAATAATCCCAGCACAAGGTAAAAAGTTGCCACCATAGGGATTTTAGAAAAAGTGGGCAATATTTGCATATTCGATGTAAAATGTCACCATGGACATCACTTGCAGTGTAAGTGTCATAATTTTCGACATGTAAAAATCTCCATGGAAACAGATATTTCAATGTGCACTGCCATTTTCAGTTACGACTAGACTCAAATAAGTGAATAATATCAAATGTTATTAAAGTTTTATAAAAACTAAGCAAAATTTACAAACATAGTGATTTTTTGGGTAGTTGGATTACAGACTTTTATGAGTTTTCTAACAATGAGACCTACCTAGCTTACCTGTCTTTCTAATATCATGTTATTTTGTTTGTGACAGAGAATTTGTTAAATTTTAAGGGTACTTGTAACAATTTTCAGTTTTGACATACTGGTATCTTATTTGTCATGCTTAAAAATGGTTTTAGCGAAAACTAGTTATGATAAAACAATTTTTGGTTACAGGTACCCTTTAATTAAAAAAATCACAATAACTTGAATAAGTTTGGTAGCTTTTACATAATTAGGCCTAGCTGTTAGATAAAATCATCATGCACATTTTTATCATGGAATAACTTTCTACAGAAAAAAGAAACATGTTTGCTGTTACTGTATGGGGATTTTACATGTTGAACATTCTGGCAAATGAAAGTCACATGTGAACATAGTGTTTTATGAGACTAAGACATATTTTCTGATATAAACTGTCATTATCAACATGTAAAATACTCAAAATAAAATGTCATTGTCTTACATAAATATTTTATGGCAATAAAAATACAGGGATTGATTTTAGGTAAGAAATAGGCCTAAATGAATAAAAATCATGCCAAACTCTTTCTGTTTAGCCAGATTTTCTCTGAAAATTTAGCAAATTTTGATGTCAAAAACACTGTCACAGCTAGTAGAGTAAATTCCAGTTACTGTTTCGTTTTTTGAATTTATTTATTTATTTATTTGTTTATTTATTTTTGTTGTTTTTGAACTGTCACTGTTTTCGAGTCATCCACTTGTTTCTAAATAAATAAGCCCCTTTATTTTATTGAACTGTTTACTTGTCATTGACTATTGTTTATATTTAATTTATGTATACATAATCTTCTTAAACTATATACATGTATATAAATATATGAATATATTAAAATTTAGTTTTTAGATTATTTCCTTGCCATATATTCCATTGAATAGTTACAACATTTATATATGAAAAATCTGTTTTTACTTGGCTTAATGCAGTTTTATGTTTTATGACTGTTTGGACAAATTTTTTCTTGTCAATATAGGTAAAATTGAATTGAATCACAGTTTTAGAATTGAGAATTGAATAGAAATGGAAGTGTTCCATTTGTTTTATTTTTAATAGCATCAGCATCTGAAGCACTACTACAGGGTATGTTTGTAAAGTTTGTTGACATTGGCTAGCATTCAAAGTCAACCTGACTTTAATTATTACAATTTAAACCTCATTTGGTCATGAAAAGAAATTATGTAAGCTTGAAGTTTCATTTATAGCATCAGGGATTGAAGCATTTACAATTTTGTAAAGCTGGTTGACCTATACTCACTTTCTAGATTGCAGAGGTTTTAAGTAGTAAAACTTTCATTCATCTTATTACATTTAAAAAAGGCATTAAATTTCATTTATAGCTTCAGAACCTAAAACAATACCAAGTTTGTGTAGCTGGTTGACCTTGACCCACATTCCAGTTAGATAAACCTGGTTATTCAAACTCTTGATAACCAATCAAGATAATATTTATATCCTATTAATTGGTTTCTTCTGAATAGTTTTCCAAGCCCGATAGAGTTATCTTTCTTTAATCATGTTAAGATACTTCGCACTCCATATCTTGTTAGTGGCAATTTAAAAATTGTATTTACAACTTAAGTTTTGACCAGTTTGTAACCTACACAGTCAAGATTTATCCAGATTGTGTTTTAGACCCTTTTAATAACATCAGTACATAAAAAACCTGTATAGGAAAATGCTGACATCAAACTTAAAATGTTAATAAACCAGCCATTCTGATTTACATTTTATCAAAATTTTAATTTTCCTGGGTTGACAGTTTGAGTCTCATTGACCTTTTGTTGTAATTAATTGAAAATTTTAAATCATTTCTAAAGATATTTAAATGTAACGAAATCTCTTTAAATGTAAAATTGGAGATATTAATGCAGCCATTGTTTTTATTTTATTTAATGATCATTTTTTGGCAGGCATGTGTGTTAAAAATGGTAAACAAAATCATACAAAACATCTGAATGTTCTCAAAATAAACTGCATATACATGATATACTTGATGCATAAAACTGCACACTAGTTCATATATGTTATACATTATATATATGTATACAGTATTACCGGTATACATATATGATGACTATAGAGTACTGCTAGTTTTTTTTGTAAATTGATAAATTGTCAACACTTGCAAACTGCCTAATTTTACACATCAAACATTCACACAGTCATTTACACATCCCACCTTACCCTACTGGACACAAACATTCACACAGACACTTACACATCCCACCCTACCCTGCTGGACACAAACATTCACACAGACACTTACACATCCCACCCTACCCTGCTGGACACAAACATTCACACAGACACTTACACATCCCACCCTACCCTGCTGGACACAAACATCACACTTTTATTTTATTATTGATTTTTAAATGGTAAGACAAAATTCAATATAAGGTTATTTAATAGGCATTCCCCCTCCTCCCACTTTCACATGCTGATGTGCACAGATGTAGATTGACATAAAAACACACATGTATGTAAATGTGCACAGATACAAACTGACATACATGTACTAACACACATAAATATTTACAGACTGACATATACACACAAACATACATACATATTTAAAATAGTTTCATCAGCCTCCTTTTGGCATAATAAATGAGTCACAGTGAAGAAGTAAAATGAAGTAGAAAATTGTCTGTTTTGTGTTGTGACGTAGCTGATCAAATCAGGGCGGATGTCAACTTGTATGTTAGTGGTAGTGTTTTCTAAGTAATGTAATACAACATTTTATATAGTTACTGAATGAATCAGCTGCTGTAAAGCCAGTAAGCTACTGTTTGACTACTGTATGTGTATCTATGTAAAACAGGTTGGTATATATTTGTAAATTGTATGTATATAAATAGATTATTTATCTATCAGTGCCTTATCTTTATGTTACATATTTTGGGATAAGATCAAATCTCCTGGGTCAGGTTGAATTGGATTTATTTCGTAGTTTTAGAATAAGAATCAAAATATGATGTTAAGTGGGTAAATGGAGATAAATCAGGTGTTTTATGTAAAACTTTGAAAATTTTCTCACTGAGGTTACTCTTGTCAATGCAGCTACAAGTGACCTACTCAGTTTTTCATTTTACGAACATGGACCTTGGTTTTGAGTCTGACAAGTGAAAAGTTCTCTGAAACCCTTTTTTTTTTTTTTTTTTTTTTTTTTTTTTTTTTTTTTTTTTGCAGTTTAGGTTGGAACAAGTCTTGCTTATGCAACAGTGTGGAAAAAAAATTATGGCCAAATCAGAATTCTAATCCAGAACCATCTGTCACTATTCAATCAGAGTACCTCGACTGCTACACTTGTTCCCCATTTACCTCATTTCTGTAAATAGCAAATCTCACACTCAGATTCTGTCATATTTGACTATTGTTACATTATTGTTATTATTGCTAATCACCACTTTTGGTAGCCACACTGACCTCCAAACTAACAAATGAAGATCAAAATTACAGTTGGACCTCAGGGATTAAACTCAGAATCTTCCAAAATATGGGTGAGTGCTCTACCAACTGAGCTACCCAGATCACTACAAATACTTGGTATAATTAAATACCCTATATACCAATACAAGTAGTACTGATAACTGTAGTGAATTTTTTTTTTGTTTATATGTGTATACAACAGCATTAATGACAACCAATTACTAGGATTTCATAGGGATAAATTACAATGTAATTTTATCTAATGTTTTTTTTAATGAATACTACAATCCCTAGCTGGTCTTTGCCACTTTTTGGGACCAAACAAACACATCAGGTATTGAAAAAAGGAAACATTTGAACAATTGAAGAGTGATTCATTGTCTTATACTACATGTACTTTAGTTAAGTACTTTTACTAAACTATAAACTAGTTATTCTTAAAAACACCTACACATGAAAGATAAGATGGTGAAAAAAATTACAATTTGTACTACAGAAAACTCTCATTTTAATGCCTTTTGATATCTTTGCCATCTTGCTTATTGCCAAACCCTTTTTTAAGTCCATTTTTTCAAAGGAAAGTTGAAGACTGTCATGGTTTGGTAACCAACATACCATATCTATGTAAACAAATGTCAGTTTTAATTTCTTGTTTTCTATGTTTTCTTTTTAAAACAACCTTAGGTTTATTGCCATACATCCATTTACCCAGTAATCCCAAAATTTCACTGAACTGATGGTAGTGATAAATTAGGGTTTACTGTATGGTAGTGTATCAATGTGGATTAAATAAAAATGACTTATTGTATATGTGTATTAGAGAAAAAAGTTTTGAAATCTGATTGTCTGTTTAGATTAAAAATTATCATTTTGGTATTTTAGTCTGTTTGACCATTTTATTTCCGGAAACTTACTTTATATCCCAACATGAAGAAATATATGTATTTACAACATTGTTCTCTAAGGAAAGATGCTTCTTAATTTCATGGGAGTGCAAGTACCTGTTGGACAAAGCTCCAGAAACAATTGTAGTCTTTTTAAGTTTTACAGATTATCTAGAATCCAATATGGACATCCTACAAAGCAGAGATAAAATAATTTTGTTTTCACTTAGATATAGTTTTGTTTGTATCTAACACATCAGCCCCAGTGCTGTACTTAATGCTCTATAGTTGAGTGTTGTAAATACCATCTTACACTTGACTGGCTTCCAATGTGAGAATGTTTTTCAGTTCAGCTATGACAGGTTGTTGGTTGTTTTCTCTAGGTGCTCTTTGTCCCTTGGTCATCTCACATGTGACTTTCTTGATATGATTGAAAAAATTTTGACCTAGCATGAATTTACATTCTTACTCCAGTCTACTTCAGTCCAGCCCACTCCAGTTCTCTGTGAATTATGTTAAAGGGAAATTCCCTTCAATCCCAGCAGGAAGAAACTTCATAATTTGACACAATGTAAAGAACCTTTTATGGATTGATATTTTGCATAATTTGTAAGTACCGGTATTCTTTAAATAACAAATGATTCTTAGCAATCCTTTTATTCTGTAAGCAGGGGGTAACATCACACATTGATGCTTATGTTTAGTGTGGATATAACTTGTTAAGATGTACATGTAGTGTCTGTTATTTTGACGAGCTCTCTTCATTCAAGGTATTTTAGTCACAATCTCGTATCTTTTCTTATCATTTATCATTCGTCTTTGAGAAATATTTGGTCTTTGTTCTTAAACTGAACAAATTTCATCAATTCCAATATTAATAATGCATGTTTTTAATTTAGTTTTTCTGCAATGATTCTAGTCTTCATCAAAAACCTAGGTCCTGTAATATGAACTGTTAATGTTAAAAACAATTTAAATGTTTTTCTTTTACAGGTCCAAGTGATTTTAATTGACCTATGAACGAAATACTTAACAAACTTCTTGAATTTGTATTAATAGTCCTTAAAAGTAAAAGGAGTTGTTAAATAGTATTAACTCCTTAGATTCATTTTCAAAATCTTTATGAAAAGATTGTCTGTAAAATTGATGAACTATGCTTTTCTTGTGACAAAACAAAGCTCCAAATGTAAACATGTCTCTTTGGACATTTGGCCATTGTTAAGGTGTAATATTTTCTGATGTTTACAATGGAAAAGGGTTGTTTTCATTACCTCTAACTTTTGCTCCATGAACTGTTTTTCCATCAAGAACAGTCAACTCTTTGACCTTTTACTATTTGAAGTGGTGTTTTAACACTCTGTAGACTATTACACCAAGATTGTGTTTTTGTTTACATTTTTAACATGGTAACTTTTGTATTATGTAAGATGGATGTTGACCTTAAAGCCTATATTGTTATAAATTTAACCATTGATAATTAAAAAGGTTTTTTAATGAATAGAAGGATTTATTAAATAGGGTCTTACATCCCAGTCAAGAAGTATATACTTACATTATGTTGGACATATAGATGAACTGATAGAAGTTTTAACCTTTGCATTTAGCTCAGGGTCATGTGAAGGGAGGGTTCTTTAGCTTTCCACACCTACAGTGACGCAGCACATTGATAATTAAGGTTTCCTACGAAGGACCCATGACCTTTTCTAAATGTTTAGTGCTTGGGGAAAAAATAGTCATGGCTTTTATTCTAGTCACAGTCAGACATGGCTAGGGTTCAAACCTGGACCTACAAAATATTGAGCAAGCACTCTACCACTAAGCTACTACTGGGTTGAAGGAGTTGAATTTTCATTCACATTTTATACAAACCAGATTTGTATACTTTTTGTTGACATAAGGTAAAAAAGTTGGCAAAACAGCTATATTTAATTTGTGTCTGGATATATTCCCACATATAAAGAATAAAAATAAATCAACAGTAAACAAGAATTGGCAGAAAAAAATCCATGCCAGTTTTATATATCCTCAAAATAGAAACATTTAGACAGATAAAACAGATTTTTGATTTAATGATTTCAACACAGGATATGGGAAATATATTGGTTCTGTCTCTATTATAGGTTTTGGTGTCTGGGTTTCTTATTATACTGAGATCAATTAAGATATTTAGCAATTGAAATATTTATTGAGCTGTGACAGATCTATAAATAATAACAGTTATAGAACAGAGTAATAAGTTCATGTACTCAATGTTACAGACACCCGCTCTACTCTATTGTGATTGTTGTTTGGTTATTTGGAATGGTGATTGGTTGCTTAGTCATGGTAAGTTCTAGCGTGGCCTGTTCTAGAAGAAATTGGAATAGATGGGAAAAATTCATCTTAAGCAAATGTACAGACATTTTCTCTTGTTTTTGAATCCGTTCTGATTGGGATTTTTGGATATGGTTGAGCTTGATCTTCACATAAAGATAGGCCAATTATGATAGGCAACTGTTTTTTGCCAAGCACTGAGCCATTATCATAAACACATCTTGTTGATTTTTAAAAAAAAAAAAAAATTAAAACACTCGACATTTGTGAATCGTAAGGAGGGAAAAGTTGTTTTTACCAAGCATTAGAGTAATTATGATATAGGTAAAAATTGTTTTTTATTATTATTATTATGTAATTATTTATTTTGCCAAGCAGTGTGTAATTATAAAAAAGGTAAAATTTAATAATTTATTGCCAACCATAGTGTGATTATAATGTAGGCAATATTAAATCTCTTTTCCAAGCATTTGGCAGTTTTGGCCAAAGACTTGCCAATTATGATATTGGAGATATGTATATATCTTTTATCTAAGCATTTGACATTTATGGTGTCAGGAATATATTATCTTTTTTTTTTTTTTTTTTTTTAAACAAAGATCTGGGCAGTTTTGATATAAGCAAAACATGTTGTTTTGCCAGACACTTGTCAAAAATAATATAGGCAATAACATCTGCTGTTTTGCCATATACCAGGCAATTACAATTTAGAAATGAATATCATAAAAAATATGATTTCTTTGCCTTTTGTCAAAGTAGTAGTTAAATAACAAAAAACCCACTGTCAAAGTACATCAAAATAGCATATAAAATGCTGAGAACATCTTGGTATTAACAAGTTTATTTTTTCTTGAACCATAATCCTTTAAAACAATAATCTAACCCTTTTAGCTGATAAATTATGTTTTAGATCCAAAGAAAAGATTTAGCATTTTTTCTAGGAGAAGAAAATCGTTTTTAAAAATGATTTACATGGGAAATATAAAATCAATTGTGCATGTGCGTTGTATCTTACGTAGTTTCTGTTTGAACTCTAGCTTTACATGCTGCAACAGATGTTGATTGTAAATACAGCCTCTCAACTATAGCTTCAGGTATATGTACATAAACACATCCGTTATAAAAATGTATGTGTGAGGGGGTGTATATATCTTCAACATACAGCCAGGTATATTAAACACATTTAATTAGTATATAACTCTTAAGAATCATCATCTGCGTTTTCTAGTACATTTTTGCACTCCCTGCATTTCTGAGTTTTTTAAAAGTAACTCTTGAATGACAACACAGACATAAATGGTTACGAATGATTTACTCATGCGATTATGTTGTTCATGAAATATTTTGTTTATTCGTTTTTATGACTCATGACGTAAATGTAGTGACATCATTGATTTTGGCTCAGGTGTGATATAGATTATCAGTGATTTCAAAGGAATTTTGTTTTTTCCAAGGAATTTCTACTCTGACGTGAGAACTAGGAAATTTCTCTAGGTAACGGTACTTCCTCAAATCAGGTAAAAATTCTCCAGTTGTTTTTAATTTTATCAGTGTTTTGTGGTGGTGGTGGTGGTAGTCGATGGCTGAAGGGGGCCCAAGAAAACTAGACTTTAACAAGGAGGCTGGTTAGTATTGATTAAATTGATATACAGTAAAACTTGTATCAAAAGATTACTGTTGGAACTTTAAATATTGGAATCATTTCCAATAGACATTCACTGTGTTTGATATTGTGAAGCAAAAAGATTTTTTAAGACACTTGTGGTTCTTATAAAGAGGTAGTCTTAATAGCAAGTTTTCCTGTGTATCTTTGTCTGTATTTTGGATTTTTATTTTCCCTTCATCATTAGAGTAACAACTGGATGCTCTGTTAAACTTTGATATTTTAAAGTTTAAGTTGTCTTTTTAAGAGTAATATTATATCTGAATTTGTTCTACCAGGGAAAATTGTTTTAAAAGAGATTGTTATCCCTAGTGGATTTTTTCCAAATGGAAACGGGCCACTAGGGAATTCATTCTAAATTAATTACACCAAAACATTGTTTTATTTACATTATTAGGGTTTAAACAATATAAGATTAAAACTTTAATTAAAAACACTTTTATTGTTTTTGAGCAAGGATTTTTTAAATTTTTTTTTCAGACAAAATGGGGCATGTGCAATCGAAGAGGAAAAAAGAGAAGCAGATAAAGAGAGATATATCAGACTACATTGTTAATTCAATCACAAATGGTGATCCAGAAAATTATAAAGTTAATGCTCAAATGAAAATTAATCGTCTTTCTGCAGATCTAGAAAGACTGTCTGTTGGAAGTGGTGGTTATTATTCTAGAGATTCTCTAGTAATTCCTACAGATTCTTGGAGACAGAGCAGAATATCCGACTTATCGGATGAGTCAGATATTTCAGAATGTAAAGTAAAAACATCATTCAGCTTTCAGGAATTAAACGTGGATAATCACCCTGTGTTAACAAAACTTCAAAATGAACAAAATGTGAGACTTGAAAAAATGGAAGAAAGAATGAGTCAGATTCGACTTCATGCAATGCAAGAAGCAGATCGACGCAAATTCGCTCATTTATTTAAGGCTAAAAATCATGAAGGTCCCACAACTGAACTTTTAAATAAAGTAAAAGACAAACTGCCAAAAATAGACTGTGATAATAATGGACATTTACGGAAGGCCACAATAAAGGATATGGATAATGAAGATAGAGGGGAGATAATCCCAGTAACTGTTGTGACACAAAGTAAAGAAGAAAAGACTGAAAATAATAATAAAGCTAAAACAGAACCTATTGTAGATAATTCAGAGAGTTATTTTCAGTCGTTACCAGCTTTACGAGCTGTTAATATGAGTAAGTCCTATTTTATACCTGATTTATTAATCAAATTCCTTAATGACTCATTTTTGCAGTGATAATTTAAGTGTGTGTGTGTGTGTTCTCCTACAAAATTCTCTGTTATATATACTGGCTAACAGCCTCACATACATCCTGTTTATTTTTTTTTTCACATATTCTGTGTTTGTTTAAAAATATGTTTATTGTAGGCTTGGAGCTAAAAATGTCGCAGTGCAATGGAAAAATATTTAAATATACATGTTTATCGTAATACATGTTTTGTTTAATGCCTTATTACAGAAGTATATGTAGTAACAAGAGGTAACTTTATCAAATGAATTGAAGCAGGCAATTTTTTTTTATTTTTTGGTTTCAAGAGAGGTTGTAAGATCTTTATTATTATCTATAGAAGTACAATTTTTTTCATTCACTCTGCATCAGAACTAATCTGTATAAGCCCTATTACTCCACTTTGAAAGAGGTCATGATTTGTTTTGCAGTCTAAAATAAAAATAAAGTAATTTTTCAGTTTGACATGTATTTTGTAAATTTTTAAATGTGTTCTAATGAAAAAAAAACCTTAGAATTTTGAGATTTGTTCAGAAGTAAAATCAAAGAAATCATAAACAATAAAACCTCTTATTCTGAATTCTAACCTCCCAGTAGAGAGAGAGAGAGAGAGAGAGAGAGAGAGAGAGAGAGAGAGAGAGAGAGAGAGAGTCTGTTTGATTTATAGTCTAGTACTGTTTATAAATATAAACAAATATATAAATTACAATTTAATCTAAATCCCTATTATGCTACATTTATTAATATTTACTCATCAAAACCCTTATATGAAATGTTATCAAATACCACATAATAAGGATAAATGCACTTAAATATAAATTAGAAAAATAGTTTTATTATTTTAATACATGCACAATCCTTTTCCTCTTCAGATACTAATAAGTACAACAAAGTAATAAACAATCTGTGTGTAAGGAAGATACCTTATTTATAGTCTAATCATTTCTGATGACTAACCCTAGAAAATATGTTAAAAACTTTCCTTTACTTCAATAGTTCAGTCATACATCTCTCTCTCTCTCTCTCTCTCTCTCTCTCTCTCTCTCTCTCTCTTAAAATATTAATACCAGTTTAGCTTTCCTAGAGTTAAATCAATACATATACCAGTATGTCAAATTTTTAATCCTTTTTAAATCTTTTTTTAGGGATAAATCAATAAATCAAATTTTAGGATCTAATAGATACATTTAGATCAGTAGTTTAATACAAGAGCTCAAAAAAAATAAATAAATAAATAAATAAATAAATAAATAAATAAATAAATAAAAAAAAAAAAAAAGACAGTGGGTTTAAAAATTTCTTGACCCTGTTTCAAGTTGATAATAATTTCAACATATTGAAATTTGAAAATGGCTTTTTAGCTTCTACTTATCAACAAAGATACCTTTGACCACATTATACATGGTGACAGTCTTTCAGTGATAATTACAATGGAATCCTTGTGTCATGATTAATGGAATGGGCAACATGTGTTTCTGCAATAAAATTAACCTTTATAAAGAAATCTTTAGATATACCAGAATTACCAAGTGAATGAGAGTACTGAGTATGAAAAATGGGTCAGTAGTATCAAGGAACAGTTGGTGGATGGGTGGGGACATATTTTCATATGCAGAAATTGAGTTGTGAACTGTGAATTAAAATGTGTTTGTGTGAAAGAGAATGTGGTGGACAACTTTATCTTTGTTTGGAAAATTGTCATGCTACATGTAGAAATTAAATAAAAATATTGATAGCAGGATATGTAGTAAATTTTAATGACACATTTAGCATAACAACATGTGGAAATTTTATGATATGTCACATATCATATGTACAAAATGATAATCGTTTAGTTCAGAATTTTGAATTTTGAAGCAATGTAGGGGTCAACACAAGTAATGTTTGTTTTGAACTATCATTTCTAATGCATTTGGAATTACATTTTTGGATGTTTTCAAGAAAATAAAAAAAACTGAATTGTGAAGGAAATGTTTTCCAAAAAGCAGTTTTTATCTCGCCTGACCAAAAGTTCACGTGAGCTTATGGCATGGCGCGGCATGTGTATGTTCGTGCGTGTGTGGTGTGTGCCTCATTTAACACCTATTTTTGACTTCTCCTCCAAAACCGCTGGACAGATTTCAATGATACTTGGTCAGAATCATATATTGGCTGGTGCAATTCAGATTTGTTCATGGCGATGACATGGCTACCAAAACTAGGTCAAGGTGACCTAGGGGTCCAAAAATCTTCAAAAATCTTCTTCTCTGAAACCAATGATGAAAGAAAAAATCTTATGTGATATTTGGCTTCTCTAGGAACTTAAGCCTATAGTTGTTCATTTCGTGAAATTTGGTCGAAATTGGGTTATGGGTTTTTGCATTTAATTTTAAAAATTTCATAAAATGGCTTCAAATTGTAATAACTTGACTATTTGAACAGATAATGACATGGGATTTTCAGTTTTGACTTTTTCTTGAATGACCTTTTAAAAAGGGTCAAGGTCACAAATCAAGGTCATGACCTAATTTGTGATTTATGCAGTTTAAGGCAATTTTCTTGCAAATATTAAGAGATATATGAATTCAAAACATTGTTAAAATGTTCACCATATTAAAAATTGTAGGTATTGATATCATGTCCATTTTGATTTAAGGTTCAAGTTCATATGTTCAAAGGTCAAAATCATGGCTGCATAACCATTTGGTTAATGATTTTGAAATTATTTATTGTACTATTTAAATCATGCATATAAGCTATTTATAAATGAAATGTGACAAGATGTTTCTGATTAATTACTGTTGGATTTCCAAACTTGAAGAATTTTGTAAAGTCTTGTAATTCAGTTCTTTTGCAAGTTTTTGGACATTTCCTCAGGTGAGCGTTAAGGCCCATTGGCCTCTTGTTCTTATATTTGTGCTAATTGATGGACTGGTATATAATATTATTAATATGTAATATGATTTAAGTTCTGATGTCGAGAGCATTTTATAATACCAATAATTTTATATTTTCCTTACAGATGATCCAAAATCCATTTTACTGCTGCCATTCTTATTTCCTGTTTTTATCCTGATTTTATTGGTGAGAAGTTTATCTCAATCCGAGCCATGGCAAGGAACTGGACATTCACGACACAAAAAGCGAGACTGAAGAAACCATATATAACACATACATATATACAACATATATAAATATTACAAATAGCTCAACATTATTCTGACTTGGCTGTTTAACTAAATTTGAATATCAAATATCATGGGTCGATTGCATATTTTTTTAAATACACACTCTGGTTATTTTCAGCTTCAACCTACAAAATCTTTCAAGGCCATCTTGTTTTATGTCAATGCTTATGTCAATTTTGAAAGTCTATCTCCAAATTCTTAGAAAAAAGTAAGAAGAATCTAATATGAATAAAAATAAACAAAAAAGAATTATTTTAATTCCACCTAAAACAAGGTAATAAAGGGTTAAGAAAGATGTGAAATTTTCTTAAAGATTTTATCCAAAAAGCCACCAGCGAGGTGACGTAAAACAGATAAAAAAAAAACAACAAAAAATGTAGAATGGCCTTAAGAGGTTATTTATATCCATAGTTTGATGGCTCGCATCCATTGTTAAAATTTGAAGTCAAGGTTCCACATGGATTAATTAGCTGGTGAACTAAACTTTTCCTGAGACAGCTCCTGTTTGCTCTTGAAAATTGCATTATATGTATAAGGAAATATAATATTTGACCCTGATTCTAGATAGATGTAGCTGAGAAGAAGTAAGGGTTGTCTTAAGGGAAAGTTTGCATTCAATATGTTAAACAGCCAGGTCATAGTTGTTGCACTATACAGTATATAAACTCTATATGTTTTTATTAGTTTGCATTTATTATTTTGTTATACTCTTTTTATATTTGTTGTGTACACAAAACAGTGATAAGGATTATCTCCCTTTTAACAATATTGTACTGAAATTGTTTGTCTACACACAGCCAGATGTGTTCTCATTTCTTGATTTTAAATTAGTAAAACTGAAACTATAGGATATCAGATAAAACTTAGTCAGTTTGGTAAAATATGTGAAAACTGGGAAAGCTGCAATATTTTAAAGTTTCATTTAATTTGAATACTGGTGCTAAGCTCCTGCAATATAAGTCACACGTATCTGATGGCATGATGACATACATGTACTGTACTATACACATGTTTAACATGAATTATTGTACTTTCATATGTGTATTTATTATTGGTAGTTACTATTGCCCTATCTTTCATGAGATATTTTAAAACTCATCATTTTTAATTTTGTTCAGTGTTAAAATTATGAGAAAAAAGTTGTTTGATATAATTCAAGGACCTTTGTTTCTTCAGGTTGGTAGGTTGCTATGGAAACCATAATTCCCATGGTCATGGCATACATTTCAATGTCATTTATATTTTAAAGTCTTATGGTCATTGAAGAGTAAACTGTTTTAGTGAAAATATCCATGTGTTCTTCCACAGTAAATACTGTATTATTATTGGATTATCTGTCTTTTTGCTAAGAATAGATAATTTGAAATTCCTCAATATACATTTATCAAGTGCAATAACTATTAAACCCTGTCACAGTAGGTATGATGAAAAGTAATTTTTTACAGAATATAAAAGGAATAAAATGCCAAAAAATGATGTAAGACTGTCACAAATGGGTTTTATAAAACTTTTTAATGTGTGTATTTGTCATGGGATACTCATCGGAATAAAGACTAGACTTAATTCATTTTTGTACTGAGGTGTTAAGATTATGTAGATTCAAGTATACAAATAGACAAAACTTCTTCCATTTTTATTTCGAAGTCTTTCAGACTGCAGGAAGAGGAATTATAGGTTGGTTATGTGGAGACTAGAAATCTTGAATATATATATATATATATATATATATATATATATATATATATATATATATATATATATATATTCAAGATTATATGTGTGTATATATATATTATCAGGACTTTCAGGTCGTTTCTAAATAAGTGTGGAAAAAAGACAATACAGTACTGTCAGAAATATCTGTGAGGGGAGGGGACATTGAAACATTGGAAATGTTAAGTGATGCTTGAACCTATAATAAAAAGTTTCAATTAAGTATGTTGTTAAAGAATCTATTGAAACCAAGGATTTTTCCAGAGAGATAATAGTATGAGGAACAGATTTGAAATTTTCCTCTTGCAAAGTTTTTCTTCAAGCACAATTTAGATTGAAGAAAAAACAGTGACATGTTCCCCTCACAATCATTTCTTGCTTGTAATAAAGTCCTTGTATTTTGTGAGCTCCTAGAACTACACTTTTTATATGATTATTGTGTCTATGACTGTGCTGATACTCGTTATTATACTGATGGTTTATTACATAACATAAATCTGTGATACATGTAAAAAATTTAAACTTTTTTGAATGTCTTGTTTTCTGTATAAATTTTCCTCTGCATTAGGACAGTTTTTTTTTTCACAATGTTTACTATATCCTATTGAACTCTTAAAACCTCAACATGTCAATTATGATATTATTTTTCTTCCTCTGTGTGTGTGTGTGTGTGTGTGTGTGTGTGTGTGTGTGTGTGTAAGGCAAGTAGATTTGTAACTTTACCAAAGAGCTTACATCACACTAGTGATATTCAGTGTCTATAACAAATGTTGAGAAATATTATTGCTTTGTAAATGAAGTCAACTAAAGTCTGTAGATTCTCATACAAGTTTTTTTTCAACAATTAGATAAAAAATGAGTAAAAGCTGACATTCAATACACATTTTTGGGGTTTTTTTTTTTAAGTTGCACAAGTTAGCTTAGGTCATTTACCTTGAAAGCCCCAAAAACTGCATTGCCTATTGTCTTCAGGTTATATCTAAGCCATATGTATTTGAAAATATAACATTTAAATTTTCAAACATTTATCATATTTGTTTTAAATAAAATAAAATATTTGAAAGGTTTTTGAATGTATTATTTTACCACAAAAAAAATTCAATGATCCTCTGTACATTTTTAGTCTTAGTGGACCCTTATAAGTTTCTCTCTCTCTTCTTTTTTTTTTTTTTTTTTTTTTTTTTTTGTTTTGATGCTGATGATGGTTTAAATTTGATTGAATTACAATATTAGTAATGGTCTTCAAACCCCAGTAGACATAGCATCACATGAGGTCTTGGGTTTGCTTGGACATTTCTGTTCAGATATTACCAATTCTTATTTATAATTCTACCTGTTTGATATCAAATTTATAGTTTACCTGTTTGACTTTAAATTAACAACTTTTAGTGCTGAGATAACACTACATTGTTCAATTTTTTAACTTGGGTGACTCACAAACACTTTATCACTTACTGGTAACAGAAAAATCTTGAATTGACCTGTTACCATGGTAAAGTAAGATAGTCCATATCATAAACTAAAAGCACACTAGTTTCAATATTTTTTCTTTAAATGATACTAAAATTAAAATTAAATGCTCGAGGAATGTTTTTTACATTGTTTTAACAAGAGAAACAAAACTACTTCATTTATAGAACAACTTAACAAATTTTTAGGTGAATAGTTTAATAATTTTGAATCAATAATCTCTATTTAAACCGTAATCTGTCATTTACGTTCAGTGTTTGTTATTTGATGATAACATTACCTCGGAATCTCGTCAATCCTTATCAAATTCAACTATAAGCTAGGACAGTCCACCTCGTAAATGTGGTAGTTGGTTTATGTAAAAGAAAATTATACACAATGGGAGTAGAAATCTCAGATACAAAAGACTCTGAAAAAGACAGGTTAGTAAGACATGTTATATGAAAAAGACAGGTTAGTAAGACATGTTATATGAAAAAGACAGGTTAGTAAGACATGTTATATGAAAAAGACAGGTTAGTAAGACATGTTATATGAAAAAGACAGGTAAGTAAGACATGTTATATGAAAAAGACAGGTTAGTAAGACGTTATATGAAAAAGACAGGTTAGTAAGACATGTTATATGAAAAAGACAGGTTAGTAAGACATGTTATATGAAAAAGACAGGTTAGTAAGACATGTTATATGAAAAAGACAGGTTAGTAAGACGTTATATGAAAAAGACAGGTTAGTAAGACGTTATATGAAAAAGACAGGTTAGTAAGACATGTTATATGAAAAAGACAGGTTAGTAAGACACGTTATACATATTAAATTTCAAATATTTTGAAATTTTATCCCTAAATTGCGAGAAAATTTATAATATTAAATGAGTACCATTTAGTCCTGTTTATCGCACAAACATGTATTGATTTACTATTGATTATGGACTATTATATATATCTCTATCAGCCTTTACTTCGAGACACCCCTCAGTTGGGTCACACTTTTTGGAAGAACTAATTTTAATTTTAAACCACACTAAGTATGAGAATCACAGCTTAGGTTATGTCTAATTGGCACACACAATTTTCCTTCCAAAATTTTGTCACCTGTGCTAGATAACTATGATATGTTTAATGCTCCTTACATAAAGATTTAGGTGTTGTGTGTATATATTGTATGTATGTACTTTACATTCTACTGATAAGAGCTAGTTAATCACGGAAAACAAGAATGTTATGATGTAAAGACAATATTATATTGATCATTATAATTATGAACTTTATGTCTTTACATTTGATATAGAGATTGCCCATGTGCCTGGTGATATACTCTACCTTAGCTGTTATTTCTATTGGAGGCATATTCTCGTGTCAGACAATTTGTCAGCTTGCTTACTGGTGGTTGGTGGTTATTCAAGTGGTACTCCTGTTTCCTCCACCCTTTTAGAACTGGCCATCTTGATATACATGTATATGAATAAGGAATCATATTTGGAGTGTAAAGCCTCTCATTCTTAGCTATTTGAAATGTAAATATTTAACCTGATACCTAGTGCATTTTATTTTGGAATTAATAGTAGAAATAAGAGCTGGTGCTACAAAAATTATTGAAGGTATAACAAAGTATTATTGAAGGTATAAACAAATCCCTATGCCAAACATTTTTGTACCAGATAGCATGTGGCCAGGTACATTAGATATGAAGACTGCAACACAGCACATCATTCTTAGTCTTAGTGCCATTTAACACCATATGTTATTATTATTTTTAATCCGCTGGCTTCTCAGAAGCTTAGCGGTTTTTAGTCATCACTTTGTCGTTCTATTTTATTTGCCTGTTCTATGTTATGTGTTTATGTAACTATGTAACTTTATATAATAGTTCCAATACAAAAATTTCAGGTACACAAGTTTATACATGTATGTAAAAAAATATATAATGGTCCCATGTATATAAATGTTTTAATAAATTTCAGTGCAATTTTTTGGGGTTACAGGGAAATTGTCGAATGTATCTTGTATCATGATACATTTATTTATGTTAATTTCTTGAACTTACATGTACCAGGATTTAAAACCTTGACATTGATATTTTGTAGTACATGTGTATAATAAAAGTTTACTGTAACATGAGGTATAACTAGACATAGGTCAGTTGTTATTATCAGCAAATACTTGAAGTGACCAGCAGTTATACTGACCATTTATTTTAAAGTGACTTATATAAAATGCTTGGTAAATTTAATATTTATCAGATTGTTATATAACTTTGGGCCAGGTAAATAAAATCTTCTGTAGCTGTAGCTGTTTTTACGGGTTATGTTATCAAAAAACGACAAACTTTAATTAAATCTGTTATATGTAAAATTTACACTTTAAAAATTTTTTAACCTAAACTAATCAGCAAGTTTTCTTGTAAAGAAAATTGTCTTTTCATAACATACATCATCTTCTGCCTTCTTGTTTGCTAATATGATATCTTGCAATAATTATTTTTATTTATTTATGATCATGGCCAGATAAATATTCAGGATTAAGGAATGATGTAAACAGACTGTAGATATTTGATAATGATATAGACTGATTTATCGTAGTTACTACACAACTAAAATGTATGATTTATAATTTTTCTATATATTAAAAAATACTCACAGCATCTAGTCAGCCACATTTTATGTTGATTATGTCCCCTTATATTGTTAATAATGGATTTTTTGTTTTTGTTTTTTAACTGTTTTGTGAAAGTGGAATACTACAACAAACTAGTCAGATTAATTGTATAATTATGATGTAATTATAAAACTTTTTTAAAAGAAATAAATATGAACAATCATATTTAATGAACTTTACATACATAATTATGTAAAATTGGCAGATATATTTTTGTGGCTAGATAAATAAAAATACTAATACATGTATAATGTATAAAATTTTACAGATTTTTGTGTTTTATTTCACTGTAACAGTTGACACATTTTTATTCATTGGTTGGTGGGTGGGTAGGTGGTTGATTGCTTGACTACAGTTTTACATCCCATGACTTCCAATTTTCAGAGGAAACACTATCAGTTATTGTACTATAGTGGTTGATTTGAAAAGAAAAATCGCTGTAGGGAGGTTTGATTGGTTGCTTGATTAGTTACCGGTAATTAGATAAATGAAGGACTAAATGAATTAGGTTTAGATCCTAGGACTAATTCCAAGTTCATTGAATTGTCACCAATTGTAAGCGTTACCATAGAAACATGTGAGGAAATGTTTGTCTAATTCTGCTACACTTTGGTGACATAAACATCTTGTCTCCATGAAGGGAGGCCAGGCAACAGAATTATCATGTGACCAAGCAACAGAATACCATGTGACCAGGCAAGACTTCAAACTCTATCATTGGGCAATAGAATACCCAGAATCAGTCAAATATTCAAAATAAGAAGAAAAACTTTTTAAGGGGAAAAAATCCATGAATACCAAGTAGGTAATACATGTAATAAACATTTATAAACAGGCAAACTAAATGAGAAAAACTAAACACACTGGACCACCAATGATTACAACACTCCAGACGTGTGATGAGGAAATGGATTAATGACCAAAAAATGACAAGTAGGGTAGTTATAGTTACAGTGTGATCATATAAACAGATATTTTCATACACACTCAACCTTCTTCATGACTGTTACCACATAATAGGTACACCAACTCCTCCTGGTTGCTATATCTAATACCAACCATTTTTTGTAAGTCTCCGGGATTTTTCTGTCTTTTTCATTTCCTCCTCTACTGTTCTTTGTGTGTGCCAAGGTCATTCCCATCTCTTTTGGGTACCGTTTTAAATTCATCATAAAGTTGAATAAACACTAACAGAAAAAAAAAAACTAAGTACATTAATCAGTCTGTTTTTGGTTCTCATCAAGATCATTTCACTAATATCATGCCATTGCCAGCTATATATAAAATAATCAGTACCTCATGCAGTTCTGATGAAGATGAAATGACATTTGAAAAAGAAACTTTTTGGTCTCTTCGTTGCTTTCTGTAAGGTTTGGTTGCAAGATTGGCACAAAAATTGGCCATTTTTGGATTGTGCATCCTAAGTAAAATGAAATTGCAATTGTTATTTTCCTATCACCATTTGAATAAATAAACTGTAGAATTGAATAGGCTAAAAATATGACATTTTGTTTAGTATTTGGATCATATAATCACCTAGAGCTACATTTTTGTACAGGGATTTGTTCAGCCACATGTTACATAACAAAATACTGTCCTTGCTTTAAAAACATGTATTTTATTTTGAAGTGTAGCACAGTATGTTTTTTTCCCATTTCATTAGTACTCAAAAGTCGGGACATTTTATATGTACGATTTATATCCCACTTCACGATTTTTTTTCATCTTTTCCCTAGCTTCAACCAAGAATTTAGAAACTGATGCGCATATCACTCTGTGACATTGTGGCATTGTTAAAGCACATTTTTTCGCACATCTTACATCATTTCAGCAAATATTCAAAAATGTTTGCTTGATTTAACAAGAATCTCAATATAATAAAAAAAAACTTTGCCATCTTCACAGAATGAATACATATAACGATACGAAGGAATAATCACTGTAAACTTAGTCAGTTACCGGTAAAATTTCGCGGCCTAATAAATGACCCCGATATGCATTAGACCTATATATATCTACGGTAGATCTATATCAAGTTGACAAACCCAGTACACTATGTTCGACCGATATCTAATGTGTTCATGGATAAATATGTTGCAATATAAATAACTGTGAAATCATCCTACAAAAACTTTAACCAAATAAGGAAAGACTGAAAATTATCAGAAATAATACGTTTGACAGACGAATTACACTATATATATAATATATAGCAGACGTGACCGGCTGTACCTGTCTGTATTATTCATTAAACAATGATGGAAGAAGAAAAAGAGCCGCTTTTAAAGAAACATGTACAAGAGGGCTTAGATCCCAACTTATCTTACACAAAAGAGCGAAAAAGTGGGAAAGAGAAGTAAGTGACTACCGTAACTTCGTGAATCTTAGACTAATTTAGATGTTAATCTGCACCGAGTTCCTGAGTCTGCACAGGTGATAGCGTATGCATGGGCTAGCTTCGTTGATTGATCACTACCCCTATATACTAGGAATGGTCGAGAGTTCGGGCCTAGTTACAACCCACAGGCGCTTGTTTCGATATTTTAAAAAAATAAAACCCCTGGACCCTTATATAAGGGTCCAGGGGTTTTATTTTTTTAAAATATCGAAACAAGCGCCTGTGTTACAACCCTGCAATTATTTTTCTCCTGCTACACACAGTATTGAAAAAAACATCCTCAATTGTTAAAAATATATCTTAACTAAATTTTTACAAGACTTTAACTGCTAATGGATCAATCAGCTGGGTAAACAAAGCAATCACACCAGTAAGAAATATTTAACCCAAGCTATCCTAACAGTAAGGAATATAAATGCAAGCTATATTAGCAGTTAGGAATACTTAACACAACCTTTCTTAACAGTTAAGATGACTTTAAACACCTTATCTTAACAGTTAAGATGACTTAATGCAAGCTATTTTAACATGAATGCTTTACACAATCTATCTTGACAGTTATGAATGCTTTACACAATCTATCTTTGCAGTTATGAATGCTTTACACAAGCTATCTTTGCAGTTATAAATGCTTTACACAAGCTATGTTTGCAGGTATGAATGCTTTACACAAGCTATGTTTGTAGTTATTAATGCTTTACAAATGCTATGTTTGCAGTTATGAATGCTTTACACAAGCTATGTTTGCAGTTATGAATGCTTTACACGAGCTATCTTTGCAGTTTCAAATGCTTTACACAAGCTATGTTTGCAGTTATAAATGCTTTACACAAGCTATCTTTGCAGTTATGAATGCTTTACACGAGCTATGTTTGCAGTTATGAATGCTTTACACAAGCTATCTTTGCAGTTATGAATGCTTTACACAAGCTATCTTTGCAGTTATGAATGCTTTACACAAGCTATCTTTGCAGTTATAAATGCTTTACACAAGCTATGTTTGCAGTTATGAATGCTTTACACAAGTTATCTTTGCAGTTATGAATGCTTTACACAAGCTATGTTTGCAGTTATAAATGCTTTACACAAGCTATGTTTGCAGTTATGAATGCTTTACACAAGCTATCTTTGCAGTTATGAATGCTTGACACAAGCTATCTTTGCAGTTATGAATACTTTACACAAGCTATGTTTGCAGTTATGAATGCTTTACACAAGCTATCTTTGCAGTTATGAATGCTTTACACAAGCTATCTTTGCAGTTATGAATGCTTTACACAAGCTATCTTTGCAGTTATGAATACTTTACACAAGCTATGTTTGCAGTTATGAATGCTTTACACAAGCTATGTTTGCAGTTATGAATGCTTTACACAAGCTATTTTTGCAGTTATGAATGCTTTACACAAGCTATTTTTGCAGTTATGAATGCTTTACACAAGCTATCTTTGCAGTTATGAATACTTTACACAAGCTATGTTTGCAGTTATGAATGCTTTACACAATCTATCTTTGCAGTTATGAATACTTGACACAATCTATCTTTGCAGTTATGAATACTTGACACAAGCTATTGTTGCATTTATGAATGCTTTACATAAGTTTTATCTTTACAATTAGGTATTATTCAAGCAAGCTTTCTTAACAGTTAGGAATGCTTCAGAGGAGGTTTATCTCTGCAATAAGGGATCCTTAAAGCAAACTTTCTTAACAGTTAAGAATATTTAACCAAGCTATCTTAACAGTTAGGAATACATAACCAAGCTATATCAACAGTTACATAGGAATACATAACCAAGCTATCTTAACAGTTAGGAATATATAACCAAGCTAATTTAACAGTTAGGAATATATAACTAAGCCATCTTAACAGTTAGGAATATATAACCAAGCTATCTTAACAGTTAGGAATATATAACCAAGCTATCTTAACAGTTAGGAATATATAACCAAGCTATTTCAACAGTTAGGAATACATAACCAAGCTATCTTAACAGTTAGGAATATATAACCAAGCTATCTTAACAGTTAGGAATACATGCCCAAGCTATCTTAACAGTTAGGAATACATAACCAAGCTATTTCAACAGTTAGGAATACATAACCAAGCTATCTTAACAGTTAGGAATACATAACCAAGCTATCTTAACAGTTAGGAATATATAACCAAGCTATCTTAACAGTTAGGAATATATAACCAAGCTATTTCAACAGTTAGGAATACATAACCAAGCTATTTCAACAGTTAGGAATACATAACCAAGCTATCTTAACAGGAATATATAACCAAGCTATCTCAATAGTTAGAAAAATACATAACCAAGCTATCTTAACAGTTAGGAATATATAACCAAGCTATCTCAACAGTTAACCAATCTATCTTAACAGCTAGGAATATATAACCAAGCTATTTCAACAGTTAGGAATACATAACCTAGCTATTTTAACAGTTAAGAATACATAATCAAGCTATCTTAACAGTTAGGATATAACCAAGCTATCTTAACAGTTTAGAATACTTAATCAAACTAACTTAACAGTGAAGAATACTTAACCAAACTAACAGTTATGAATACTTAACACACGTATATTACCATGTATATATAGTGTTAAGAATTCCTAACTATTTAGATATATTTTTTGTTACCAGCCTAGGTTATAAATCATAATCACTATTATGATAAGTATGTCATTAGGTTTTATTTACCTATATGCTTTATTATTATCATCAGCAAGCCCACATAAAAAAGTAAATTTACCAACATTACAAACAGGTGCCCCTTATACATAGGTAAGAACATACATTCCTATTTTGTTTTGAATTTCTAAATGGTTATTTCATATTTGATGTTTTATTCTCAATGGACAACCCAAAATACTAAAAAATCTCAATACTGAAGCATGATTATCATCCGTTTTATATTTGTTATGGTATTAAGGTGTGAAGTGAACATAAAAAAAAAAACAATAAAAATAAATAATAAAAAGACGTAAATAAAATAGCACTGCATGAGATCATAGAGTTAGAAAAATAACAAAAAACTTTATTAAATTCATTTTGTTTTCTTGTATCTCAATGGTTTGTATACTATTCTTGGTTGCTTTAGCTGTTGCCTTGAACATATACTGGTAATACAAGTTTCTGTGTTTTATTATCAATAAAACAAGATTTTAAAAAAAATCAATAAAACCTATAAGTTTGTTAGGATTAATAACGTTTGTTAGTGTTTGATTTGTATAAATACTAGTACATAAAGCAAGATGAAAGATTCTGTAAGCAAAAACCCATTTGTAATTTTTCTTGGGTCTTGGTGACTGCATTAAGCAGGTGCTGTGAAACAGCAACTACATAATAGTGGTTTACTTTTGTACAAGACCACATGCTTCTGGCTTATTCACCAATTGTGGCAAAATTAAGTGCAAGAAATGTTTGTCAGTGTAGTTGCTGAAGTTTGGTGGTTTTTCTTTCAGATAATCCTGATTCTTTTATCATTTCCAACCACTACGGTAGCTCATTTTGTAGAGTGCTCACTTCATATGTTGGAGGTTGAGGGTTCGAACATTGGCCAGGTCTGACCAAGACTTGAAAATTGGTAGTGACTGTTCTTTCACCAATGCACTCAGCATTTAGAAATGAAAATCACAGGGTCCTTCAGATGAGACCTTAAAACTGAAGCCCTGTGTTACTCTAATTAATAAAAGGAACCATTTAGAACTAGGGACAGATATATGTATAACCAACATGGTGAAAACAAATCTTCCTTTTTGCTTTAATTAAAAATTATATCAATTGATGCTTTGGAAAAACAACTGTAAAAGATGAATAACAGTTAAGGAGAAAAATACTGGGATGTACTGTAGCTTGATCTAGGGACTTTGAGTTCCCTATATGGAAATGCTGTGCTATTTGAGCTTGTGCAGACTGATGCTTTTAGTGTAATTTTGATGAAGATGTTGTGGCAAAGTTGGAACAGGCAGAGGAAAAGAGGCTACCGAGCAAACAGGCGAGCACCAGGTGACAGCTGAGACACTCTCCGATAAAGTACAAGTACTTATAATGGCTATCATATTTTATTTTACCTGTAATTTTATCTATAAACCTTTACAAGATTTAAAATTAAACTTAAACTGACACACATTGATGACTATTAAATAAACAAATGAAACTAGTAAAGAGGTAATTCAGTATTGGATGATTGAAATATGAATGATTTATTTGCCATGTTATATGTTTCAGTCTATTTTGTTTGTGTCATATTTGTAAATAGCATGTAGCCAAGTTTCACACTTAACTCAAATCTTGTAATTTTGAATCTGAATGACAAGTTTATTTTTATTTATTTATTTATTTTATTTTATTATTATTTTTTTTTAGTTTAAAGTGTCCTTTGAAAAAAAAAACTTTCAGCTTATGGCATTTTTATTCCAGAAATTTCGTTTATAAAAACAATACCCCAGTTTCACAATCTTTAATTAACTAAGATTCTGTCTAAATTTAATTTGAAACTATAGCCTCTTGATTGATAAATGATTGTTAAACTATAGCATGTTGATTGATAAATGATTGAAACTATAGCCTGTTGATTGATAAATGATTGTGAAACTATAGCCTGTTGATTGATAAATGATTGTGAAACTATAGCCTGTTGATTGTTAATTGATTGAGAAACTATAGCCTGTTGATTGATAAATGATTGTGAAACTATAGCCTGTTGATTGATAAATGACTGTGAAACTATAGCCTGTTGATTGATAAATGACTGAAACTATAGCCTGTTGATTAAGGAATGACTGTGGCTTTTTGTTTAAAGAATATTTGTGGAACTTTGTTCTGATGTTTATGAAATGATTATGAAATTTTGGCCTGTTTTCAAAGAAATTGACTGTTGGCCTATCCATTTTGCCAGCCATTTGTCCCAACTATACTTTCTTTACTACAATGAAAAAGTTCTTCTGCATTTTTGTTGAAGCATGTTTACACTTTTTTTTGGTCAAAAATTAACCAATCACAAGTTTGATTAAACAAGATCAAGTCTTCAAGTGACACACTTGCAGAAAGCATACTAGTGTAATGTTAATTGGATCAGCTATTCCAATGAAAGTAGTACCCTAAAGACAATTAAAAGACTATTTTTATGATAAGACTAGTGCTGTTATTAATTCTAATGTAAAATTGTTGACAGAAAATTTTGATTGTTTAGACACATTGACTTTGATCAAAGTTATTTTATCAAAGATTTAACTTTGGTAGTGTAAATTTATTTTTTTAATTCTTAGTAAGAGCTAATATTATAATTTTTTTCATGTGGTACTTTATTTGTCTTTTAACAACTCACATTTATTTTTGGCATATAATTCGGTCACTGGGGTATAGTTTGTGAATTGATAACAATTCTAACTTGGGAAAGATAACATTTCTTTAATAATATAGTGTTACAAGTACTTATATATAGGTATTACTACCGGTATATCAGTGTAGTGACTCACAAAGGTATTGATATATTGATATGTAAAATTTGCATTTGTATTAGTAGTAACAGTTACATGTATTTTATGTCAATCTCCTTTAAAGGGGGAAAATGTAGGAAAGAGAATTTACATATTATTTTTAAGAATTTTTTTGTTATTTTTTGGTCCTCTGCTGGGTAAAAAAAAAGATGAAGAAGATTTATTTTGTCATAAAACTGATTTACAGTACCACCTCACCAGGACTAAGAATACTTTCACATGTCAACTGAATTTATTTTATAAGAAAACCAGGGCTGCAGTACTACTTACATCAAGACTAAGAGCCCCTGTGTGTATACATTGTACACTTCTCTATCTTAGTCTTGGTTCTGGAGATGAAAATACAAATATACAGCTTTAGGTAATGTGATGTAACTCAATTTTTTAGGTATTCTCTTTAAGTAATAAATGGCCAAATGGTTCCAAAGTGCTAAATTACAGATCACAAAACTTCATACAGCTTACGTTTGAATACCACTCAAACAGATCATCGTTTTAGAAAGTTAATAATTTGACTTGCCATTGTCTGTGGTTTTCTCTGGACACTCCATTTTCTTCAAACATTGACCAGTGTAAAGCACAATTTCTCTATTTTATTGCTACAGTAGAAATTTCTCATATTTTTCAGAGAAAAGAAAGAGCCACCTAAGAATGCAAAGTTTTCTGATTTGGTATGTATTATAAATATACTTTTAAGTTTTCAAAATGTGGTACAGCCTCATTTTCCTTGGTAACTGTTAATTATCTGAAGCATTGGCTGGAAAATTACAGTGGCACTCAATGCCTCGGTAGAAATCCACTGTGGCAGATATTAGTGTGAAAAAAGTTTACTTGCCTGATGTTAGGTGCATTTCTTTTAAAACATGTACTTTGGTTTTCTCCACCATTCCAGAACTAACTACTTTATATAGCTCAAAGAAACTAGACTTGTAAAAAAAAACTGGATTACTTTACACTACTCCAGTTCTTATGTAATTGTTTCATGTACTAACATCAGGATGTCAAAAGTTTACCAATGATCTTAGTCAAGTGATAAATGATGATTTAGCTTTATACAAGAAAATAAATTGAGCCAGTTTGCTAGAGGAAAAATACTAACTCTTTAAAGAAAGTCTATTAAAAACTAAAGCAGAACAAATCAAGTGATATTGTTATTATGCCAGTAAGTTATATGTAATATGTAAGTATCTGGTTGGTTATATGGCCACATGTAACCTGTGAAAAGAGTCAAGTACCCTAAGCTTGATTGTTTACATTGGCCACATGTAACCTGTCAAAGAGTCAAGTACGCTAAGCTTGATTGGTTACATGGCCACATGTGATAAATGATGATTTAGCTTTATACAAGAAAATAAATTGAGCCAGTTTGCTAGAGGAAAAATACTAACTCTTTAAAGAAAGTCTATTAAAAACTAAAGCAGAACAAATCAAGTGATATTGTTATTATGCCAGTAAGTTATATGTAATATGTAAGTATCTGGTTGGTTATATGGCCACATGTAACCTGTGAAAAGAGTCAAGTACCCTAAGCTTGATTGTTTACATTGGCCACATGTAACCTGTCAAAGAGTCAAGTACGCTAAGCTTGATTGGTTACATGGCCACATGTAACCTGTGAAAGAGTCAAGTACCCTAAGCTTGATTGGTTACATGGCCACATGTAACCTGTCAAAGAGTCAAGTACCCTAAGCTTGGTTGGTTACATGGCCACATGTAACCTGTCAAAGAGTCAAGTACCCTAAGCTTGGTTGGTTACATGGCCACATGTAACCTGTCAAAAAGTCAATTACCCTAAGGTTTATTTTTAACATGGCCACATGTAACCTGTCAAAATGTCAATTACCCTAAGCTTTATTTTTAACATGGCCACATGTAACCTGTCAAAGAGTCAAGTACCCTAAGCTTGGTAAGTTACATGGCCACATGTAACCTGTCAAAAAGTCAATTACCCTAAGCTTTATTTTTAACATGGCCACATGTAACCTGTCAAAGAGTCAAGTACCCTTAGCTTGATTAGTTACATGGCCACATATAACCTGTCAAAGTATAGTACCCTAAGCTTGATTAGTTACATGGCCACATATAACCTGTCAAAGTATAGTACCCTCAGCTTTATTGGTTACATGGCCATATGTAGAGTCAAGTCCCCTAAGCTTGATGTGAAAAGCACATTGACCTTTTATCATGTATAGCATGTTTGGTAACCTTCCAAGTGCCACTAGTTTTTTCTTTCTAACTTCAATTTTATAATCTGTGTGATTTTCAAACCTTGTGGCCGTGTGTGTTTACTGTAACCTCATGATGAAGGTTACCTCCATAATGTACAAGTTACTCCCCTTATCCTGCTAAACATCACATGTACACTAGCGAGTTAGCCAATCACTGTGTGAAAAGTTTCTTTGAAGGGAGACAACTCTAAGAAGGTAATATGACTTATTTGTGAAATTGTCAGCTATTTAAAACCAATTTGGTAACCTAAATTGTAGCTTATATAATGCATCAGATATTTAAAATCTTCTTATGAAGGCTTATTTAACTTATCATTTTGTTTTATATGAACAGTTTCGATATGCAACATGTTGGGACATTTTTTTGATGATTTTCGGGTCATTGATGGCCATTGTACATGGAACAGGATTTCCACTACTGTCTTTAGTTTTTGGAGATGTCACAAACACATTTATCAGTGGTAAGATTTTATAGTATGTTGTTGTAAGTATTTTCTTCTAGTATTTTTCCACTATTAAAAGCTCAACCTGAGCAAGGTACTGTAAGGCAAAGCTTCCCCCCACCCCCCCCCCCCCCCACCCCCCTCCAAAACAAAAAAAATAAATAAAATAGATTAAATTTTAAAAAAAATAAAAATTAGATTAAAAAAATAACAACTGTAAATAAAAAAGATAAAAAATTAAATAAAAGTAAATAATACTAATAACTCTGGTAGGTGATTATTTTATTTATTGACAGTGTCATCTGAAGGATAAACCATCTAACAGATGTTAGCATTGCATTTAACATCATTTTTTATATTATTTATAAGATTTGGTGTCCTAGCCCAAAACAAAGATTTACCTTAAATGGGGAGTAACATATTATAGGCCAAGCCTTTTAAATTTGTAGTTAGGCACCACAAGGCCATCTCATTACTTGTATAAGCCTCACTCTGTAAGGACCTACTAAGTTAGTGGCCACCCTTTCACTTATGCAAGCCTTATGTTAAAAAGTTCATCTTTCTCAGTGGCCATCACTTAACTGATATCTGATGTACTGTAGGAGTTATGACAAGTCATTAACCATCCCTTTATTTATGCTAGCCTTTCTGTAGGTTCTGCTTAGTAAGAGGTCATTCATTTACTTATGCTGGCCTTATTGTTGGGCTACTTTTGCTTACTGGTACATTTTATATTACAGGTCCAGGAGGAGCAAATCGGAACGTTTCTCCAAACATGTCATTACCCAACATGACTATAGCAGACTTTAATGAGAAGATGACACAGTCTGCATTGTATTACATTTATATAGGATCTGGTGTGTTTGTTGCAACTTATTTACAGGTGAGCCTTTTTTGGTCTTGTTGGCTGATTGGTCTTATGAGCCAGCTTATAGGCTACCATGCCTCTCACTGCCAAGGAACAAATCCTGTACTGATATAATCAAGTCGAGAAATTTGTTAGTTTGCTTGTTGAATGTCTGTAGCTTTTCCAAGACTCTGGTTTTCTCCACCATCTATAAGCTATTTTTTAGAAGCATACATGCTTCAGTTACTATTAACAGTTGTAATTCTTTTTTGATGTAAAAACGGTGCTTGCAGTTTTAATGCCACAAATTCGTTCAACCATCTGCTATTTTTATGTGATTTTTAAAACAAATTTAGCTAGATAAATGGAATGGTTTGCAAGATTTACCTTTTTCAGAGTTATAGCCCTTTGGAAATTTCAGTCCATAGGAAGTCCCCAAAATTTTTTATCAAAAATTTTTAAAAAAACTTAGTGGATATTAACAAAAGTGATAGCAGATAAGCTAACTATTTAACCTAAGTGCAATTAAAGCATAAAAATATCTACTGGTGGTGGTACCTATTCAATGAATTTGATGGTGGAATTTCCAGGGTTGATGCTTTCTTGTTAAGTTATTATTCTGGTAATTTGTGACATAAACATTTTCCATAAGGTTCTGCAAATCTTTAGAGGTGTATTGATGATGTAGTATGCCGACAACTCTATTCTTTGACATCTGATATTGACATAAGGATTTTTTTCTGAAATATTTAGATTGCATGTTGGACTAGTGCATGTGAAAGACAGATTTTTAAAATCAGAAAGAAATTTTTCCATGCAATCATGAGACAAGAAATCAGCTGGTTTGATGAACGTCAAAGCGGGGAGCTGACCACACGTTTAGCAGAGTGAGTTGTTAACCTTCTAAACTTATATAATTTTGTTATATGTATGTTTTTAAGTGTTTCAGTTGAAAAACTAGAAAAATTAAATAATCGGAATGTTTTTGATATCATCACATAACTAGATAACTCAGAATAGTTCAGATGTCTGACCTTAAAATTATGAATAGGCTTTGTAAACTTTGAAACAAAAAGTCAAAAGATTTCTGAAATAAGACATGTCTCAAACAGGTTTCAAACCACTTATCAGTACCTAGTTGAAGGAAACATTCACTTCATATAGAAATTTACCGGTACTCAGTCATTCAACTGAAGTGGTTATGCACTATTCATTTTCCATAACAGTTAAATCATGTTTAGAAGCCCAATATGTATCAACCAATACTATTAGAATATATTCCAAAATACCCCCCCCCCCCCCTTTTTTTTTTTTTTTATTTGGCCATTGACCCAATATTTGCCTTGTTTGTGTTATTTAAAAAATCAAAATTTATTTAAGAAATTTTAATTTAAATATATTGTTCCTTCAAGATAAAATGGCATTTACATTATAACATTTATTTCCTTTAAGTGATTTGGAAAAAGTAAAAGATGGTATGGGAGACAAATTTAGCTTTGTTATTCAGTTTGCTTCAGCATTCTTCAGTGGTTTTGGTGTTGGATTTTGGAAAGGATGGAAGATGACATTAGTTATGATGTCTTTATCACCATTGTTAGCTATATGTGCATCATTAATGGGGAAGGTTTGTATACTGGGTATATTTATACAGTTCTCTATGTAATGGACAACTCTCAAAAAGAATCTGCTATCAGTCAGTCTTACTCAAACATATAGATTATTGTAACTTCATCAAAAATATATATCCATGTACATGTATGTATGTTTAGGGTTTACAACTGATTATAGTGGACTCTCAGTTGTAGAATTGAGAAATGGTAGTTTTCATCTCAGTCGAGAACTTTGACTCATATCAACTGACAAATACTTTGCATTTAGGAACGAGATGGACTATAAGGTCAGGAACTCCATAAACAATATCCTAGTATATAGTTTTCTTATAAATATATGAACAAAATCAAGTAAGCACCTGTTTCTGCCTTTGATATTGTTGTGCTTGAAACTAATGTGTAATATACCTTTGTAACAGGAAGGAGAAAAAAATGCAGGGTCATACCGGGGATCGAACCCAGGACCTTCCGCACTATAGGCATGTGCTCTATGAACTGAGCATTCCAGACCACTACATTCCTCCCCTGTTATTCTTGAGTTTCCCAAGGGAAATCTCACCCTAAATTCCTTTGGATGGACTTTATATGGCCTGCAAATGTCAGTTCACAACTTCTGAGGGCCACATTGGCCACCAAACTGTAACAAGAAGAAGAAAAAATGCAGGGTCGGACTGGGGATTAAACTATAGGCGAGTGCTCTACCAACTGAGCTACCCAGACCGCTACACCTTTATATGGTAATTGAACTAGTTTATAAGTAGATGTATATTATCGGCTTTGAGGACTCTTTTGTCATGATCTGGCTCGTATAAAGTTTCCCAAAATTCAAGGGGTACCACTTGATAATGAACATAAACCCTTATTTCTCAGTCAAATAATACAGTAGAACTTCGATAACTCAAACTTCGATATCTCGAATACCACGGATAACTCGAAGTCTTTATTTTGTCCCGACCGGTTTTCTATATAAACTATATTAGGAAAACTTCGATAACTCAAACTTCTATAATTCGAATACCCCCGATAACTCGAAGTAAAAATTTGGTCTGTAGTTTAAAAATCTATTAAAATTAACTTCAAAAACTCGAATTTTTTTTAACAGTGTATGATCAATGGCTCGTTTAATAAAACGATCAAAGAAATCACATATCAGTAATTTGGCTACCGTTATAGTAGAGAAAATAACCGAGTAGTTGTTGTTATCTACCGTATTAATTAGTATCAATTAACGGATTAATATCCAGTACCGTCACGGACAATTAAGCCTAACAGGTACGCTAATCCTCTACTGTAATAAAAGAAGCCAAGTTCTCCAAGCTTAATTAAAACGACTAACCCCGTTGTACTCACGACTGCATTAAAATCTTAAATTACTTATTGCACTGCTTTATAATTTCATTAAGTTTCTGTTCGTATTTTCTAACGAATGTAAAAAATAAGCATTTTGATAAACATGTACATATATCTGATTTCCGATTCCGTTGTTCGTATATACATGTATCGTGATTTTATAATAAAATAATACGTTTTGCACGCTTTTACCGTCAATATCAATTCTTTAATAAATTATTTATTGTATTTTCTTTAAAAATTTTCTTTTTACTTTTTTTTCACATTCGAGTACAGGTAACTGTTTAAAACATCAAGATTTTGTAGTGGAAAACATATATGAAGGTGACACCATCTTTCAACTTCGATAACTCGAACACCCCGATAACTCGAAGTCCCCAGCGAAGTCCCGAGCACTTCGAGTTATCGAAGTTCTACTGTATAATAATATAATATATATTGGTTATTTCTTCCATAGATAATGACAGAGTTTACCAAAAAAGAACAGGCTTCATATGCTGGAGCTGGAAGTGTAGCTGAAGAAGTTCTCTCCTGTATTAGAACTGTGATATCATTTAATGGACAAAAACAAGAAACAAAGAGGTAAATTTTAGGAAGTATAGCAACAGTGTGGTCTTCAAATTGCTGTCATTGTCAACTTTCTGTACTTTATTACATTTTATTGTCAACAAAGTGACACTGTTCAGGTAATTAATACTTTTAAATTACAATATGTGTTGTTTATTTGATAGAGTGTTTTGTATTTTGAAGCATGATAGAGTGCTTTGTATTTTGAAGCAGTTTTACAAATTGCTGTTAATTTTATACTTGTTTTATTATATAAAGATAAAATCACTCATAGTTAAACCTGTAATCAATGGGTAGTTAATGTATATCTATTGGAATGTAAATGACATAATTTGACACTTTCTTGTCAAAAAATAGTTCTGATAATTTGTGGCATAATATTTTCAATATATCTTTTAAAATGTTGTGTACCAAATAAATTGGGTATTGGTCACATGACAATGATAGTGAATTCTGATTGGCAGAGTTGTGAAAAACAATTCATTTCACAGATGTTCAATGTAACTTTTCAGTCCTTATAAAATAAATCTTATTTAAAAAGATGAACACCATTTGCTGAAAGTTTTTGTCACTTAAAGCTGCATTAAGTTTTCCAAAGAAAAAATTAAAACAGTACTAATCTAATTAATGAGGTTCCTTATGAACAATGTTACATTTGGTTCAATGATAAAAGCTTGAATAAATACAGAAACAACAATAATTTCCCAACGAGATGTAGCATGTGGGATCTCATATTAGAACATGGTTACGTCATGAAAAAAACCGGGTCATTTAAACACAACTTTCAAAACGGTGAAATATGATAAATTAAACACATAAATTCGTTGAACTTGTCATGTGTGACTGAGTAAGGGATACATAACACCATTTCAAATACATCTGGATATTAATGACAGACAATTAATGCAATTTGTCATGTTTCACCTTTATGGTTTTTCCATACATCAGTGTGCATGCTCCAAGCTCATAATAATCATCGTTAAACATTGACCAACCGGTTAATGAAATTTTAGAAAATAAATCTCATGGATCGTGATTAGAAGTTATCTATTTCAAAAAAATATATTTTTAGAAAATCAAAAAAATTCAGAAAATCGAAAAACTTAATGCAGCTTTAAATAAATTTTGTATCTTATGTCAAATATTATTTTGTCTCATAGCTAAAATCAAGTGAGTAAGATTAATGTTTTTTGTAATTGTGTCAGTAGTTTTTCATTCATTTTCAAAATTATACCATTTTTAAGCATCATTGATGGAATGTTAGAATGGAAAGACACATCATAACAAAGTACTCTTGTTTGTATTTTGTCACTATACATTTATATTGTTATTGATTACAGATATGAGAAGGCTCTGTTGGAGAGCAGATCATTAGGTATCAAGAAGGGTAATTTTAATGGATTCTTTATTGGTCTGACATATCTGGTTATGTTCGGTACATATGCTTTGGCATTTTGGTAAGTAAAATCACAAAAACAAGAAATTTCATGTTAAAAAAAATTAATGAAAGAAAATATTGTTAAGTGATTATGTCCAAAGCTTTCATGTATTTGTTCCAGTTACACTGATGTGAGCAGCTGAGAGTACTTTACATTACTACTTTAGGTTAGCCCCCTATATATTTTCTTGTTACCATTCATTTTGGCAGCTGGATGGACTAGAGCAGTGTGAATCAATACTCTTGCTCAAGAACCTATCATACTGTCCATCTGGTGGTCAAATTGGAACATGAATCTTTGATCTTGACAAGTCAACTAGTTTCTAAATCACTTGCTTTTGTATATGAGGTTCCAACCCGGATGGGTCCAACCAAAGCTTAAAAATAGGTAGTGACTGTTCTTTCACCTGAGTACTCTGTATTTAGAATTGAAAAACACATTGGTCCTTCACAGTAGACCTTAAAAACCAATTTCCTGTGTCAAGGTAGGTATGGCATACTAAAGAACCCTCCCTTTACATTGCCCTAAGTGCATGCATAGGTAAAAATTTCTGCCACTTCACCTATAGCTGGTAATGTCTTATGTAAGTAATTCTGACCGAGATGTAAAACCTCATTCAATCAATCATTGACCAGTCAACCACATCTCTACAAAAGAACAAAATTTAATGAAGTATGTTGTTTGTGTGATAGGCACATTCAAAGTTAAGATCATTGTGTTTTTTATTAACTAAGGAATTACCAAGTATAGATAAAAAAATGGATAGTATGATCTATTATGACCTAGGATTACTAACTCTATATTCTATATTCTTGCACCCCTGATAGAAATTTCCATATTAAGAGCAGTGCAAGATATTTCCATCTTGTACCCCCTGTACAAGATAGCTTACACGCTCTTTTTCCCGCGAAGATTTGTCAATGAAATCAAAGGTGTATCGATACTTTGAGAACCTTTTAAACCCAAGAATTTGGCATACCTTTGCATAAAAATATAAATGGAACAGGTAATACTACAGTTTTAATTTAAAATGTAATTTTAAAAACTTCTTTTTTCTTAATCAATAACAAGTTTATTTCATATTACAATAATTTTATATGACATAATGTTAATATGAATTATGACGTCACGCTTTTTCCTGTCTTTTGTATTCACACGCCACTTCCATCATATGTTGAATTTTGATTTTAATAGAATTTGTATATTTTGTGGTGCAAGAAATAGAATCAATCACTACTTATGGTGTCAGATAGGGAAATCTCAACCCTCGTTCTAATATATCTGGCCCAGAACTCGGCAAGCCTCGTTCTAGACCAGATATATTAGAACTCTGGTTGAGATTTCCCTATCTGGCACCACAAGTAGTGATCGATTCTTTTAATCTGTAATAAGATCACTTCAAAAACCACAGAAATATTATAGTTGTTAATTTTCTGAAAATCTGAAAAATTGAAAATGTTTAACATTTTACGGCTTCTTCTATCTCGTTATACCGTAAATATAAAATGTGGTTTCATGATTTTTTGAAAATCTCGGCTTTATTTATTGGATTTGCTTTTCATAGTTTTTTATTACTGCAAAATAGGATATCATTTAAATCCTATTAGATACAATTTTTTTCTTTATGATTTTTAACTTTTCATTGAAGGTATGGTTCAGAGCTTGTTAAAGACTGGTATGGTTCAGGATTTACGGATGGTTTAAGCCCAGGTGATGTCATTGTGGTAAGATAAAAAAATATTTTTATGATTTCAAACTGAAAATGTAGCACAATGAAAAAAATGTTTGACAAATAACAAACTCAACTGTTATATAAAACATATGTTTTAATTATGGCCACTTTCGTAATTTTTTAAAGTCTGTTGTTTATTAATAGTCTGCTAATATTGTTAATCAAGACACTTCATATAATTAGATAATTATCTTTACATGCTACCTTTTACAAGTTATCAGGCAGCAAATTACATGCAGCTGTATGTCGCACACAGCCTGTGATTGCATACTGCTTCTTCTTAAAATCTGTTTGTCTTGTAAGCAGTTTATTATATTGCATTGATCAGACCTTAAAATTCTATTTCATGTTATCTTTTATAGTAATACCGGTACTTAAACTATGCTAAAGGAACATATAGTCACTTTTGCTAAAGACCACTTTTTGACTTATTTAAGATATCGCTAGATGAACATCTCCAATCAAACAAGAGATTAAATAAGGTTTTGGTCCATAGTTTTGTTGCACTTCTTTCTTTTCTCTTTATTTAGTTTGATAAGCAGTATTTATTTTGTATTTACAGATCCATTTCTGAATTTTTATCCTGTCATAAGTTTGCAACAAATACATGTACATTTGTATTTAATTTCCATGATTTTAGATCAAACTCTCCACATCTGTGAATCAAACCAAAGTCCCCTGGGTAATTTCTTTTTCTTAAAGTTGCATCAAAAATGAGACTGTTGAACCACAATTTTACTATATACATGGATATATTTAAGTTGTTATGCCACAAATATTTATTTTCTATTGATAGATCTTTTTCTGTGTTTTGATTGGATCATTCTCCTTGGGTAATGCTGCTCCACATTTGGGTTCTATTTTTGCTGCCAAGGGTGCAGGTGCAGTTATATTTGATGTAATTGATAATGTAAGTATTACACTAATTAATAATTTTACTTCATTTTGTGCTAAAATGTGATTACACGATATAAATAATGTATATTTACAGATATGATACATTTAGTCTTATATAAGTTTTAGTTATTGAAGTTAATTTAAAGTATTAACAAATAACAATTTTGTATCATTTAAGTGGCTAAATGCTTAATGGCTTGTAACCGAAAAGGAAGCAGGGACAATCAAAGCTGCTCTAGCAGTTGCTCTTGACTGAAGATTCTGAGATGCTGATTGGATAAATCTCTGTAATGCCACACCTACTCCTATCATACCTTTATCAGAAAATGCAATAAACAACATGGTGGCTTGCGTCATTTGATTTATGAATAATATGAAAATTCATACATAGCAAATATTGTAAACCCATACAGAAGGTCCGTGACCAGCATGATGTTGTCATTTCAAAAGTCCATAACAAACAACATGAATAAAAATGAAATTGTATGATGATGTGAACAAATGATTATAATTTGTGTGATTATTTAATCTACAAACACTATTATTTGTTTAATGTAGTAGAGTAAGGTGGAGTAATGGTGATAAATTGCACCTTAGGTCAAGATTCTCTCACTTATATAGAGAAGAGAATGTTCTTTGATTGTGGAGAAAACCGCTTATCTTTGACAAGCAAACTGTCAAACTTGCTCACACTAGAGTCTTTCTTAGGATCAATTTGAACTTAGTCAGCGAGCAGTGCTGTTATCCTTTCCCAAGACTCTAGTCAACTTTATCACCTAAACCCCTATTGTTTGTATAATAAAAACCTCTATAGATTATAAAAAATGGATAGTGACCTGTCTATGTCAGTTGTCTTGCTTTTTAAAAAGAGATTTCATTTGAATTGAAGGTACCAAGTATTGATAACATGTCCCCCCAGGGAGAGCATCCAAATTTTATTAATGGAAACATTGACTTTGTTGGAGTTAATTTCTCTTACAAAGCTGGAACAGATGAAGAGGTCAAGGTCAGTATATTCAAAAGGGATATTTGGAACCAGGAAAAGTCTGAATGTATATTGTAAAATATGTATGGAAAACACACATGAAAACAAACAATACAGTTGTTTTATAAGTTTTTTTATGAATACATTTAAAAAAATTAAAGTTGTATTAAAAAAGAGTTGTTTGAAAAGTTGGTTAACATATTATATTTATTGGTAAAGCTTTGATTACAAAACCATAATTTATCCATAACATGTAATAACTAGTCTATCTTAATAAAAATGATGGCTAAAAACAAATGTAATGGAGTAATTTTTTTTTTTTTTTTTTTTTTTTTTTGTGCACTGATGAACCTAATTTTCTTACCGTTACTGAAAAAAATTTATTAGAATTTTTTACAAACTAGAGAAATTGCAGTCGGAATTTCCTCTAAAACTAACACACTTCATGCCTGGTGGCTGTGTGTAAGGTCAGAACCATTTCTATGTAAAAAGAATTTAGGATTTTCCAATACCAACTGGTGTTGAAATGGGCACTTTCTTATTGAAAATATTAATGGAACTGTAGAAAAGTTACTAACCTCAATGGATAGTTGAATGATTTGTCTTCCACATTTCTACATTTCAAGATGTCTTTGATGGTTTGAGAATTAGGATGAATTTCCAAGGTGTTGATGTTTGCTGACCTCTTCTTCCATTTTCAAAACAAAACCACATAACCTTCAAACTCTAACATTTAAATAGTTTGGAAAACAAATAATTCACTTTTCAATCGCAATAAAAAACTTTTCTACAGTTCCAATAATATTTTTAACCCAAAGCAAAATGAGGCGGTACCCTTTTTGACATTAATCAGAGGAAATTTAGATTAGGAATACTGCTATTCATCGACTTCCTGTGTGTTACCCATGTGTAGGGGGTTGGGAGTGGAGTAACGAATGAAACTTGTCCTGAAGACACAGGGTCTTACTGGTGAAACTAGTTGATCTAATAAATCTCCACAAGCAGTTGGTTGATTGTTGAGTTCTCTCCTCCTAGTTTATAATTAGCTTTAGAAGGTGTTTTCTCAAATGTAGTCTTACATAATATGATAGTATGATATATGTAGTTAATACAATTTTTATTTTCTTTTAATTTTAAAACAACAGGCGGTGAAGAATTTAAACTTGAGTGTTAAACAAGGAAGAACTGTGGCTTTAGTTGGATCCAGTGGATGCGGTAAATCCACCATAATAAATCTATTACAGAGATTCTATGATCCAGTCAATGGGCAGGTTAGTTACAAAATTTATGAAAATAATGTATAACTTTAAATAAAATGAATGTATGACTATTAATCTTCATAAGCCTTTGAATAGCCATTCAACTTATATTTACATGGCTATTTGGCTTTCCTTTGGAAATGCATATTTGTGATTTCTCAGATGCTTATTTTTTTTTTTTTTTTGTAGGTATATCTTGATGGTAAAAATATCAAAGATTTAAATGTAGGCTGGCTACGAAACAACATAGGTGTAGTGTCACAGGAACCTGTACTGTTTGATTGTACCATCTCCGAGAACATTCGTCTTGGAAACCCATATGCCACTGAGGCACAAATACGAGAGGCTTCCATGATGGCTAATGCACATGATTTTATATCTAATCTTCCTAAGGTATATATCAATATATTTTTATTTACAAAAGTAATGGTACGTTTATCCAACAATCCATCTGTCCACCCATTCCAATTAACAATCGATTTTCCCTCTGTCCTGTGATTACCCTGAACATTTAAACTTTTAATTGATATTTCATTTTCATTTAGAGTAAAACAACTATTACCGGACACCAACATTTACCGGACACTTTTGTTATATTTTGCTCGAAAGGGAATTTTATTTGAATTTTTCTTGTGTGATTTGTATGGTTTACATTTTTATTATTGCCTTCATTATAATGATTAATAAATTATTCCCCACGGTATGCGTTTCGCTTTTTATTCGTCACTCATCGGTAATGAATATTCAACTTGGCCTCATGAATATTCATAGCGCGTGAAACAACGTAAACAATCGCACGTGGTTGTCTGCTGCTGTTGAATATTTCTTAATGGAGGTGCTGGATGCAAAGAATATTATAAAACCATGGTAAGATTGTGCATAATTGATAAACAAATGACAAAAAGTAATATAGATACTTTCTAGATTTGAAAATGAAGGGGCGTGATTCTGAATAGAACCATTTTCATTATTTTGTTATATATCAAAATCGAACCAGAAATAAATTAGAGAAATTTAAAAAAGAATTTTATACAAAATATATAGTCATTTTTTTCGATGTGAACCACTTTTATAAAATAATGGACAAATATTGGATACGACTACAGAAATAGCCTATATCTGTGGTGTGCCGGTTTGTTTACTGCCTATTTGTAACTTTCCTAGAAATCATTTCATGCATTGCAATTAAATTCTATTAGTAACATCTGTTTAGCACTCTATTTTTTAGTCTCTTAAATGATTTTAAACGAGAAATCATTACTTTGCAGCTTAGGCTTTAGAACTGTCCAAGGACGGCGTAAGGTCAACATTCAGAACGTGGACTGGGCGATACTGACAACAGATTGATTTAAACTTCCATGATCTTAATTTTTAGTTCGAAGATTTTTAAAAGAACAAAACTATTTTATCTTTATTTTATAACATACCTGTTTAACACAATAAGTCGAAGATAGTTGATCAACCTGACTTGAATGATCCCGCTTCTTTAACTTTTTTCCATCACTCATATGGGAGACAACTCTTATTAAATGCCTGATACTATAATCTTAGATGGAAAACGATTCAAGAAAATTGGATTTTATGTATCTTTGACATCAATATGCCAGTATTGTTCTTATTTGTGTGATTACTAATCTTGCATGGATGGATGGATCGGGTGGTTGAATGAATGCTTGGAGAGAGAGAGAGAGAGAGAGAGAGAGAGAGAGAGAGAGAGAGTGTGTCTACGTAACTAGTTAAATCTACCAGGATAAGTAGTTGCAACAACTTTTACTATCGTTTCTGAAAATCAACTAGCCAAACTAGTTGACTCAACTAGTTAAGATTTTTGGTGTATAATAAAGCGTAAATTACCAGATATCTGGGAATGAGATCAGGAGGAATAGTAAGAATATCCTGCTCCCCATGCGGCAAATGTCATAATTCAATAATAAATGTATGTGCGCGTACAATGATTTTTTTTTTCAAATCTTAAGGTAAAGGTAAAGTAAATGATGGTCCCACATCTTTTTTTTTTTTTTTTTTTTTTAAATTATGCATGCTACTTTATTTTAAGACATAATCAAACTCCCTGACATACAAAAGTAATATAATATACGTTTTCAGAGACTTTTTTTTTTTTTTTTATAAAACTGGTATCAAAAATGCAAAATAAAACCAAGCAAAATTATATCTCGCTGAGGTTTACTTCAGGCGCTCTGGCATAATGTGTGACTGAATATGGGTGCGACGTCACATCGCACATCGCACATCGCACGATGTGGGGGCATTTACTTAACCTTTGCGTTAGTATAACATATCTAAATAACATATCTAACTTTCAAACACATGTTTTTTTTATTGTGCAGAAAGTAAAGAAAAACATTCTACAAATTAAAATACAAATTAAGGCAGTTAATGGAGAAAGAAAACGTCGGAAGTATGACGACAGTGACTTAAAATCTGCAATCAACTCAGTAAAAGAGAAGACTCTGTCAATACGAGAAGCTTCCAAGTTATATAAAATACCTAAATCAACTATTCAAGATTGCCTGGCACAAAACAGATCCGAAACAAAAGCACCAGGTCGACAAAACTCATTAAATCATACTCAGGAAACATTGTTGGTAAATTATATAAATTACATGTCCAGAAGAGGATTTCCACTCAGTCTCAAAACAATGAAATATTACGTAGGTGCCATTGTTCAGAAGAATAACAAAATTAGAGTCAATTTCAAACATCGTGAGCCATCTAATGAGTGGTGCAAAATTTTTGAAGAAGCATAATCTTAGTCTACGTACACCGGAAGAGCTATCGTTGGCACACACATATGTCACTGAGAAAATAGTTAGCAAATATTTTAACCTACTGAAGCAAACGATAACCAATCTGAATATTGAGGACAAGACGTCACAAATATATAACATGGATGAAATTGGCTGGGGCCCTGGCAATAAGAAAAGAAGGAAAGTCATCGTGCAGAAGGGGGTAGCCCATCCAATACAACAGCAGAGTTTGATTGTAGATCATATCTCAGCATTGATCTGTGGTAATGCCGAGGGTAGACTCATTCCTCCTTCCATAATATTTAAAGAATCTTTACCACTTAAGCTTGATGATGCACCTGAAAACTGGTCATATGTAGCTACCAATAACGCATTTAGCTCAAAAGAGGTATTTGCCGAGTGGATGAAAAAATGCTTCATCCCCAACTGTGGAAGGGCAAGGCCAGTATTGTTGCTTCTTGATAATTCTATAACACACTTTTCTATAGAAGCTATAGAACTAGCTGTAGAAAATCAAATAGAACTAATGGGGTTTCCTCCAAACTGCACTCCATGGGCTCAACCAATGGACCAGATATTTCAGCATTTACGGCAGGCAGTCGAGGAGGTTGCTATTGCACTGCGAATGGTAAACACTAATAGCACATTGTCAAAGAACAATTTTTCGCTTGTGCTGAAATATGCTTTGCCAAGAGGTCTAACAAAAAGTAGAGTCAGTGGTGCCTTTAAATCATGTGGTATTTTTCCATTCAATCCATCAGCCATTGACAGGTCTTACATATCAGTTCTCGATCCCATAATTCAAATGCCAAACTATGATAATTCACCGTTGCCTAACGAACAAAATGAAGAAAACACTGATGAACTGAACGATAATAATTACGATGAACTGCATACAACAACATTAGCCAATGGCGGAACTGTTGAAAATGTGTTTGGTACTCAAAATGAAACCAGTATTGTTCAAACGTCAATATTATTACCCGACGACAAAGTTCTTGAAAAGTCAGATGGTAGAGAGAATGAACTCATCGCTGAACAATCAACACCCTCCTCATCCTTCTCATATTGTGGTAATTATTTTTTCTCACACTTAGACATTGGTTATCAAAGTTAAAATCTATCCATTATTTTCACGTTATTTCATATCATCATAAGTCTATTAACCCATAAACTATTAACTACTTAATATACTTATGATATCATACATTACGATAATCTAGTGGGGAGCCAGATTAATATTACTGTCGTGGCACGCAAAATTGGAATGACTGTCATACCTTTTGTCGCATTTCCGTGTTTTGTCGCTCTTTCATTTGTTGATCATGTGCAACTTTTATGACCTTCAATAAAACATTCTGCGCATGGATAGGACTTGTAATACGAAGGTCGTCGGTTCGAATTCCAAATGAGAAAAACTACTTTTTATTTAAATATAAAAACAAATTATGAAAAATAGAATGCAAAATAATATTCCTTGACAAACAAATAAAGTTTAACGCACAAGTGAAGGTGTTTCAACTTGAAATACCTGGTGCAGTTTCAACTTGAAACACCCGCTGTAAGAGATGGTTACAAACCTGGCGAAAACAAGAGTCATCGTGAAATGAGGACAACATTGTGGTACCTGTGTACTTTTACAGTTGAAAAGGTGATAAATTTTGTTAATTTGTTTATGTTTATGCATATTGTATGGTGGCATATTTCTGCCATCTACTTGTCAGTTGACAAGATAGCGAAATTCAATATTTTGTCGACTTATCAGATAATTATGTCGACTTGTCATAATTATGTCGACTTGTCAGAAAATTATATTGACTTCTCAGATAAATATGTCGACTTCCAAAATAAAAATTATCAATACCTGACACGTCGACTTAATTATCTGACAAGTCGATATAGTTACCTGACATAAATATCTTATAAGGCGAAAAAATTATCTGACAAGTCGACTTGAATTTTGGTATCTTGACAACTAATAATATGCCGTCATGATGCAGCTATTCGGGGTCGTATATTTTTTCTGTTGACAGGTAACACTACCGGCAGTGGTGAAATTAATGTGTCATTCATAGACAGAGAAACACAAACAGACCCTTACAACCCTCTTGTTTCTATGGGACTGATAGACGAAGGAGTCGCAGATATATTAAGGGCGCCAAGTGTTAAAACAAGAAAGAAAAGAAAGAAAATCTCAAAAGCCCAATTATTAACAGGTGACACACACACACACACACACACACACACACACACACACACACACACAGAGAGAGAGAGAGAGAGAGAGAGAGAGAGAGAGAGAGAGAGAGAGAGAGAGAGAGAGAGAGAGAGAGAGAGAGTAAATTGTTAACTAAGCATTTTAAGTTAGTCATAATGTCTGGAACTTGTTTAAACAAATACAAAACCTAATATTTGAAAGTCAAAACTCTGATTTTTCTTTATGTTGAATATATTTTATTTCTTTATTTCTTTTGATTTGGTTGTTACCTTTCAAATTCATCTAACTTTTCATTCATGCAGGTGCAGAGTATCGAAGAGAAATTGAAAAACAACAAGAAGAGCAAAGAACCCTTCAGCTTGAAAAGGAAAGGAAAAGAGAATTGGCAGCCAAAAAACGAGAAGAGACACAAAGAAAGAAAGAAGAGGCAAAGCGGAAGCGAGAAGAGAAGAAAGCACTAGCAGAAAAACTACGGGAAGAAAAATCCAAAACGAAGAAAGTAAAACAAAATAAAAAGTCTTGTTCTGAAAAGCAAGAATCTGAACAGATTTCTTCAGAACATCCAGATAATGATGTGGTGCAATTGTTCCCTATCAAAACTAAAGATAACACTCTTGAGTACATATCTTTAGATAGTGTAAGTCCTCTCACACGGCAGTGTGAGGTGTGTATGATAGGGTAGACGGAGATATCTGGGTTTCTTGTTATACATGTAATAGATGGTTTCACTATATGTGTCTACCGGAATTTATATGTAGGCAGATTGATTCTGGATATATGTTAATATGTAACATTTGCAGCAACGGCGACGAGGAATAGTCTCTTTCTCAGTTTCTAGCTCTTTAGATTTTACATACGGAGGAGAGATTGACGGATACTGTACGGTTTAGTATCATTTAATTGTATAAAATGTGATAAGTACGAACTTGAAATAAATACACTGGACTTTAATTTTTTTTACCAATAGCTGAATATACATAATTGAAAAGATTTTTAAAAATTCTTTGTTGAGATGAATTTATGGTGTGTAGTAATAAAACAATTTCTTGTTGACTATGCTTTTTGTTAACAACTGGTGATTTTGCAGCTCTTTAGGATGAAACCGGAAAACATGTCCTGGATATTCTGCAGCATTAGTCATTTTGCAGTTCTTTTTGGAGGAAACCTGCAAACATGTAACATGCCTTCTTGCAACGCAGAAAAATGAGATGCGATTGGTTGGTTGACTGCACAATGTTTTACGTCGAATTGGCAATTTTTCGGCCATGTGCGAAGAGATAAATTTTTCCCTAATCTCGAAGATTAAACTACTAGTATTTACAAGTTAATGAGGTGCGTGAATGCGTGTGGGTATTTTTGATCTGCCTTGTACTAGTGGTCACTTATGACGACTTTTATAGTGCTAGTTCACTGACACACAATGTCAAAGTTTAACACTGCCTGCATGTCACATTATACTGACACCGAACAGACCAGTAAGGACCAACGGTAAGGAAACCCCGTTCCAACATGTGGTTGGTCCGACCGGGAGTCACCCGCAGCGGTGAGAACCTTAGATTTGTAGGCGAAAGCCATAACCACTCGGTCCACCACGGTTGCCTGAGATATGGCATAGCATTACAAAGAGAAAAAGAACAATACTAGATCTACTGTAGGAAAAAAAATTTTAAAAAACCAGGAATAGTTAATTTTTACAAATCTCCGCTATTTTGATTGGCTGTAAAGTTCGGTTCAATTTTCAATGAACCGAATTCACGAGACCACGCCTTCTTTTGACGTCATTGACAACGTCATATTCATCCTCGCTACTGTTATTTAAAAAGTGTTAAAATTATTGTATTAATATTACAAATAGTTAAATAATTTTATTCCGAATTTAATTATAAGTATTTTATTCGGTTCATTTAGAAATACACCGAATGGACGCTGCACGTATTACACAGTGTGCACAGCATCCATTCAGTTTATTTCTAAATGAACGAATAAAAATAAGAATCAATGCCAAAATGACTGAAACTAGTTTTGATAAAACTGACAGTAAGTTGCTAAATAAATAGTCTGTTAATTCTAATTTGCCCCTTACTTGATCCTCACGGTTTTTCGGTCTTAGTGTCACTGATGAGGAATGATTTCCGAAATGTGCACATATGGCACATCAAAATTTAGCAGGTATTTGTTATATATTTACAACACTGTGGGGACGTGAGTGAAGACACTAAAAAAAACTTCGTCTTATCTTTTATTGTTTTTGTTATAATTATTAATGATTTTGCGTTTCTGTGGAAAATATTAATAATATTCATGAGGTCTTGATGTTGTAATGTCAATTCAAAATGCATTTGTATGCATTTAAATCTTTCTTTTCACACGATAGAAAATTGTTCTGTAGCTGTATGGTATATGTTGGCGGTGTCAAAGGCTTACAACTATTACCGGACAGTAGAAATATCAACAGAAAGTCATTATTATTTGTTTTTTACCACAAATAAATACATCAGAAGATTCATCGTGCTTCCCTCTTTCCTTTGATGCTACTTTCATTGCCCAGTTGTTGATGTTAACAGAATTTTTGCAATAAATAGCGAAAAAACCGCCCGGTAATAGTTGTTTTACTCTATATCGGCATTTTTTTAATCTTTTATTTTTTGGCTGGGTATTGTAAAATCTCTAATGATTGATTAACAACAAAAATTAAAAGTTACTTTGAAGTTCCAGGGGCAGTATATATACTTAGGTCAGAATTGATTTATTCATAAGTATATCTAAAATGCATACAATAAAGCCAGCTATAATTACCATCTTTAAAACAAGTACTTGTATTTTCTTTGGATTTTGCTTAATATTTCAACAAAAAACAATCTCATTATGTCAATATTTCTTAGTTTCCAAAAGTTGTTCTTCCATTTTGGTTTTGCTTGATTTCTTAAGTTGTTTAATCAAGGTCTATTTAAGATACTGGTCGCTTTCCACTGTGCTCGCAAATACAATTTTTATGTCTATTGAATGGAGGCTCACATTGAATCCAAGTCATCATGATCATCCAGGCCAAATTATCTCCCTTAGATTTGGACACTCACTCTTGACTGGAGAAAAAATGTCAAAATATAAATAAAATTGGGTAGCTGTACGCACATTTTAACTAGTCCTATCATTCAAGTCTAAAATCACACCATATGCTTGCAATGAAATATAAATTTGAATGCATGTTGGTTTCAGAATTTGTTTAAATTATTTCTTATAAACTTTGTCCGAGGGGCGCCATCTTGAATCTAAGGCAAACAACCTTATAATAGTGATAGCAGTTGCTCGTGTGTGCTTGCTTGAACAATTGTTCCTGAACAGCTTGAAGTCAAAGGGAAAGCATATGTAGACTGTCTTGAACGGGCCTCCTGTGTCAGTGATTTAATGTCTATTTAAGAAACTGATTACTGAAGAAGGTACTTAGTTAAGAGATATCTCTGAGTAATGTATAGATTCTCAGTATATCAATATCTTTTAGGGTTATGACACCATGGTAGGGGAAAGAGGAGCACAGTTGTCAGGTGGTCAGAAACAGAGAGTAGCCATTGCCAGAGCCTTGGTTAGAGATCCTAAGATTTTATTGTTAGATGAAGCAACTTCTGCATTAGATTCAGAAAGTGAGAAGGTTGTCCAGGCAGCATTAGATAAAGTAAGTCACATATCCAGGCAGCAAATAAAAATAATAATCTAATATAGTTCCTCATTCCTTTCATTTAAACCACTATGGTAGCTTAGTTGGTAGAGTGATCGCTTCGTAAGTGAGAGGTCATGGGTTCGAACCACGACTGGGTCTGAACCAAGACTTGAAAGTGGTAGTGACTGTTTTTTGGTTTTTTTTTTTCGCCCAGCCCTGTGGCATTACCAAATGAAAGTCATGATTCTTTCAGGTTGGAACTTAAAATAAACATAGTCCCATGTCACAGTAAGCATGGCACTATAAAGAGCCCTGTTGTATAATGCCATCAGCTCAAGGCACAGACAAAATTTCTGTACTTTCATCTCTATTGCTGGCAACATCCCGATATAAGAAAAATATTCTTGACTGGTACATTAAACACCATTACTCAACTTAACTCAACTCCTTTCATTTAAATTATTAATACTGTTTGATTGGATTTTTAGTATTAAATCAATGTTAAAAATTCTGCAGAATTATGATCAAATTTTTTGGACTATTGGCCAGCTGTCTATGGCATTATCTAGCTGTAGTAGCTGAAATATAAAATAATTCAGATTTTAGACTAAATGACTGACAGCAAGCTAAGTGTACTGTCATTTCTTTTGATTTTGTAGAAATACTTTATTATCTTTAGGTACTCTCAGATTTTTTTTACATCTGTTAATTTGTCAGCATTGATGTTTGTTGCCATGCCTTTTAAGGATTTTCATGTACATTGTACTGTATACCATTCAGTTACTGATCAAATGTAAGATGTACATCTGCTAGTTGATGTAAAGCAGAAAATTATCAAAAATGTTGGTATCTTAAACATGTAATGTTTGCTTGTGAACAAATGTGAACCACAATACATTCACTTTTATTTCTGTCAGGCTAGACTTGGACGTACAACAATTGTCATAGCTCATAGGTTGTCAACAATTCAAAATGCTGATGAAATCCATGTAATGGACAGAGGAGAGATACTTGAACAAGGAACACATACAGATTTAATGGAATGTAGAAAATTATATTATGAGCTTGTTACAGCACAGACACTTGTGGAAGAAGAACTTGAAGATGAAGATGACAATGAAGGTAGGTATATTGTGGGATTTAATGTCAAATTATTTGTCAAAAATTAAAATAAAGAATATTTTACTTACTGGTATATTGAAATACGTGTATTTCCAGTTTTGGTAAATAAAAAGATACAAATTTCAATACTGTAAACATTCTCATTAAAATACTTGTTTAAAAAATATTCAGGAAAAATACCACATTTTTGGCTCTAATAAATAGTCATCTCTTTGATAGGTCTACTTTTAAAACCTTGTCCACTATGTGCTGACATAGTGTACAGGGGCCTGCTGTAGTTACTATATTGTTAGTTCAGGGAGTGCTGTTCAACATGGGATCTATGTGAGGGGGAACAAATATGGAGAAAGTTATTATGATACCATATATGTTACATTTGTTCACTTGACATTTCCATTTTCAGAAGCAAAGGATCGAGTTTCAGAATCTGAAGGTACAGATGGAGAAAAAGGAATGAGAAGAAGTCCGGTTAAACGTTCCAGATCACGTGGTCTTTCAGAGTCCTCTGACAAGATGGGTCGCCAGTTATCACGCCAAACATCCAGACAGTTCTCACGTCAGATGTCTAAAAAAGATGAACTAGATGAGAACAAGGTATGTTCATTTAATTCTTTACCAGATGGTTTGATAAATGCAAGTTTTATTACACAACCACATAGTGCTTAGCTGCATTTAGTTTGAAAAGAGTTAATTTTTGTTCTGTATATTAGTTTATTTTATTTCTTTAAAAAATTGGCCTAAAGCGAAATTTAAATAAAATTTTTAAGTAAAATATTGACTGGATTCATTTAATGATTTTTTTTCTGAACAAGTTTATAATTTTATTACTTGAACACTTTTTAATTTGTATTGTTATTTTATATCTTGTTGTTTTAGATGCTGTTTTAGAACTCTGAGTTTTATTTTTAGAACTTGCATGTCTTAAAATAATCTATCCACAGACACCATTTTGAAATATGTAATTACTATGGGTATAACCTTAGCATGGGTAGCATTGGTTACCAATGTTACCAATCAGTAACCGTCAGTAGTTTTTATTTACCAATGTTACCAATAGGTAGTAATTGGTGCCATAGGTGTAATTCTTAACATAAGATCTATGTCCATTCACTGAGCAAAAAAGGAAACATTTTCAAATGTGTTGAAAGAGAAAAACCAAAATGGCAAATTTATTGGTGATGCCAGTGAAAAGACCAGTATTCCAATATCTTTATATTCCTTAATTCTAGAATAAACAGTGACCTACATGTAATTAGTGATATACAATCTCATTGCATAACCCATTATGTGTTGAATTTATGAAATTTTGGAATATTATTTACTTTTTGTTAAAAGAATGAAAAAGATGAGGAAAAGGAAACCCTAGATGAGTCAGAAAAGCCTAACTTCTTCAGAATTCTGAAAGCAAATAAACCAGAATGGCCATTTATAGTGATGGGGTTGTTTGGTTCTGCAATTTCTGGTGGTACCATGCCAAGCATTTGCTATCTTCTTTAGTGAAATGATCAATGTAAGTATGGTTTGTTTTATTTATTTAGACCTTTGTGGCTTGTGATTCTTTAGGTCTTTCTAAAATTTTCATGTGATTCTGCTGATTAATTCTGCTCCGATCTGCTAAGGTGAGGCCTGTTCAAGATAGTGGCTGCTTTCCAATGTGCTCAGTGAATACAATTTTTATGTCTATTGAATAGACACAAGTACAATGTACTCGCATTGAACTGTAAGTCATCAAAATCATCCAGATACTTTAAAAATAATCTCCATTAGATTTTGACACCTGCACTTGATTAGAGAAAAATTGTCAAAATATAAATTGGGCAATTGTACACAAGTTTCAACTAATCCTATCATTGAAATCTGTTCTAGAAAGATATGCATACTCTTGCACTGAAATATAAATTGAAATGCATATTCATTTCAGAATTTATTTAAATCATTTCTTATAAACTTTGCCCAAGAAATACCACCTTCAATCTAAGATGAACAACCTTATGGTAGTGATAGAGGTCGCTCAGGTGGGATCGTGCAAACAATCATACCTGAACAGCATTGAAGTCAAAGCAAAAGCTTACATATACTATCTTGAAAAGGTCCCTGGTTTAATTTAAGCTTGTAGAGCTGTTCTCTCCCATTCTAGTATTTGTCACTATGATTTTTGAACTTCTTCGTTTTGTATGTCTGTCAGGAGTCCATGTTTCTTGTAACACAATCTCATAACTTTTGTACTAAAAAGAAAATTTAAGAACTTACTCAGGCAGAACATAACAAGCTAAAATAGAAATATTGATTTATTTTGAACATGTATGTGTTAAGTAGGGTAAAATACCAATCTGCAGACAAGGGGAGATAAGCTCTTAAACATGATGTCATCTTTGAGGAAAATAACAGTCAGACCTTAAAAAATTTGCATTTTTCAACGTATTTCAAAAATTAATACTGGAATTTTAGAATGAATTACTTTGGTTTCTAATTTATATACCGGTATTTTGCGGACTGATAAACCAAATTTAGAAAAGGGAACAGTGGTGATGGTTATTTTCATGTAGAAACTAGGTTAGTTTTGTAAACATTGTGCTGATGTCTATGTAAGCTAAACTTGAAGCAGACATATGGGATTAAAATAAAAGAAAAATGATCCATTTTGAGTTTATTTATGTTATAAAAAGAAATCTCACCCCAGGAATATTTTAGTCTGACTTAATATTAACCTTATTTCCAACTACTACTCGATTGAGATTTCCCAACCAAACATTTACCCTCTTCATGAATTACAGTACATGTTTTTTAATTCCAAATTGTTGGATAACATTTCTTTATAATAGGTTAATATTATTGTATTTTTGCAGGTTTTCATAAATGAAGGTAAAGACAGTTTGTTATGGAGTATGATGTTTTTAGCTCTTGGAGGTGCTAACTTTGTGTGCACTTTCATTCAGGTACATGTACATGATATAATTTTACAATAGCTCAGCAGTCTTGGTAGCTACTTCTAGGGTAATGTCCCAGCTTGCCTTTCTTTCTTCTCTATTTTTGTTACATAAATATTAATATTGATAAGAATAAACAGATAATTTTTGCTAATGTACTTTATTAATTTACACATAAAATCATGTTACTTTCAAGAAATAATGCATTACAAATATATGTGTTTTAACTTTTTCTTAAAAACTATTGTGTTACATTATCAATTTATATCTCAAATGCTTTTGTTTTATGAACAGTAAACAGTGAATTTATTGCATTTAACTAACTGCATGTGGTTGCCTAAACTTAGTTCAAACATACAATATCCAGTTGCCTTTTTCACAATAATAAGTGGCCCTTAGAAGTTAAAAGAATGACATGCTGAAAATCTACACAAACAAACTAGGTCTGTGTGTTTATTGTTAACATTTGTAGCAAAAGATTTAAACAAATGAAGCAACCATTAGTTAAAGTTCACAATCAGTCTTGACATACTGTCAAATGTTTTGGGTTTTATTGAAGATTGTTTTTTCACGGGTTCTACTGTACATTGTATTTTGTGGCATACAAATTATGCAAAATTGGCCCTGGTCTATAACTTGCATCTTCTGGTTTCTATAATTAACAAAATCAATTAATAAATCAATTATTCATTGTGGTCAGTTAATAGACGGCCAGACTGCATGAGGTTAAAATAAAATAATTTAATATTGCTTCATGTTTTACTTTCAGATGGCTTCTTTTGGGCAATCTGGTAATAGATTAACAATGAGATTAAGACTACAAACATTCAGTGCATATTTACGACAAGATGTCGCTTATTTTGATGACCATAAACATTCAACTGGAGCTATGACTACTCGTTTGGCAACAGATGGTGCTATGGTTCAGTCGGTAAATTACATTATTATATATAATTTTATTATATTTCTGCATAAAAATTATTATTTTATTGTATCCACTACATGCATTGGTGCATGTTAGTTTTACTATAGTCTCCTTTAACTCTTTTGGCAGCAAATGACGGTATTATCATTCCCCTTAAATCTCTTTTGGCAGCAAATAGGGGAATGGTAAGTCTCCTGATAATGGCAGTGGCAGCAATGGTGATATTGAAAGTCCCCTTTCTTAAATTATTTGGTAGAAAATGATGTTATGGTTAGTCTCCCTTATAACTTGTTTGGCAGCAAACAGTTTCATGCACATTTTGTTGTGACTGGTTTGTAGCAAATGATGGTATTGTTAGTCCCTCTATAACTCATTTGGCAGCAAATGGTAGTATATGACTGGTTTGTAACAAATGTTGGTATGATCAGTTCCCTTTGCAATTATTGTTAAAAATTGTTTGAAAATAAATGGTGCTATCATGTTCAGTCAGTAAGTTATGACTTAAATTATCATTGTCTCAGAAGCCAAGTGGTTTAAAGCACACAGTTACAGATCACATTACCTCTCACCACCTAGGTCTAGATCATAGTTGAATAGCGGAGAATGTTGCAATATCCCACGACCATTGTGTCAAACAGTTGGAATTGTTTCATACCACATGATCAGAAATTGACCAATAACAGTTTAAGAACTTTCTGTGAGGTACAATAATGGAACTTACAGTATTTCTATTGAATTATTTGACAGGCCACTGGACAAAGGATATCTTCAGTTCTACAAGCAGCTGTTGGTCTTGTAGTAGCATTAACTATAGCATTTTTATATGGATGGCAGCTAGCCTTTGTTGTATTAGGAGGAGTCCCTATAGTAGCAGTAGCAAGTAAGTTTATTTTTATATCAACATAACAATGTGTATGTATTAAACCTCAAGAGTCACTGCAAATATTATTTCCTTCTTGTACACATGAAAAAATTCACCTTATTGAAAGCATACACTTAAACCATATTGGAAAACTATACATCCTCACCTCAACCTTGAGAAGGTGCATTATGCCCCTGTGCTGTCTCTCCAATCATGCCCTATACTATCTGATTATTTCCATCTTAATCAAGAATAGGTATTGTGCTTTTGAAGTTTTACTGTATGTGATTTTAGAACTAATTTTAATGAGTATATTTATTATTTTAATACCACCAGGTGGCATCCAGATGAAGGTAGTAACAGGAAAACACAAGGAAGACCAAGCAAAACTAGAGGATGCTGGGAAGGTATGATGCTATTTGCTGTTTTTGAGGGAACAATTGAGTAGACTTTAGACTTTTCTTCTTGATTTTTTCTCAAAACTTAATCAAATTATTTTATATTTCTTGCAAGAATGCATTGCCCTTCCCTTTAAACATCATATACACATGTTTGTCTAAATCTTGTTTTGAAAGAAAAAAGAAGTTTTTGTACATAAAAAGAAAAATCCATGTTTCATGATGTAACAAATTTTACCCATCTATTTAGAGCAATTTTATCTTATTTAAAATTACATTGAGTAATTAATTGTTTTTCTGTGTAAATGTAAAGTATTTTTGTGAGTTCAAAACAGTAGATTACAGATGCTGCTCAAGCTAGATGGTCAAAAAACCCAAAATACAAAAAAATAATTAATTAATTAATAAAAAATAATTATAATAAATTAAATAGATTTAAGAAAAATTGAAAAAATAAAAATCTGAAAAAGAAGATTTTTTTGATAAATGTAATTTTCTACTTTCTGTAATATACATGTATTCTTCATACTTTTATGTTTAGAATATATATTATTTAATTTCCCTTTGAAAAATGAAAATTTCATTTTTTTTTAAATATACATGTACTAGTATTTTTAATCCTTATTTGTTTATTTTCAGGTTGCCAGTGAATCAATTGAAAATATAAGAACCGTTCAATCTTTACATCGAGAAGTACATTTTTATTATTCATACTGTCAGTGTCTACTCAAGCCATACAGGTAGGAATACTATGAATAGAAAATACCTGTATGAAAATAGATTAATCTGAATACTATAAATAGAGAATACATGTATAAGAAGAGATTAATCTTTCCAAGGAGAACAAGTGTCCAAAAACATCTGGTAGTCAAACAAAATCAAATATTTTTAAATGAGATATTTGATTAATGTTGTTTTACCTTTCATAAACAATTTTCAGCTATTTCATTGAGACAATGGTTATTCTTAGTAATTTAAGTATTAATCTAATAAAAGTTAATGTAATGTTAATGTAAAATGGAATTTTTACAAGTATGTATGAACTACTAAGAACTTAGTGTACACTTATAGGCAGGCTGACCAATCTCTTTTATAATTTTTTCTGGATTGGTACAAGTTTATTATGTGATATCACCAAATTGATACATTTTTAATGTGCAACACTGCTTTGTATGTACAATTTTAAATAGCAGCATTGCCTTTCTGCTACATCATTATACTCAAAAATGGGAAAACTCTGTTGAATTCTGTTTTTTTTTTATATATATTTCTCTTCGATTTTTCTGTTTGGGCAGGCAAATTTTCATCAAAAAAAAAAAAAAATGTTGAATTTGTGAGCCTGTATAGGGACTTTTTGAGTTGCTAGTATACCTGCCTTATATATTATAGATAAAACACAGTCCACTCAGTCAATTTTATTGGTAGTCAAAGCCAAACAAGCCTTCAACAATGAAAAACTCCTTTGACAGCAGCATTCAACTAAGATCAAACCCACATTGGGTAGATGTTTTTTGGTTTGAAGGATAAAGCATTAACCACCAGACTACAGCAGTCCTTTAAACAAGAGACTAATGTAATACTACAGCAGGTGTCCCATGTACTCTAGTGCTATGTTGAACCCCATTTCAACACATTGCCTTTATTGTCACTTATTCAACATAATGATGAAGACTTTTCAGCAATAAAGAACCTTTACATTATATATTTCAGATCTGCTCTTCAACAAGCACAGCTATATGCAGTTTCCTTTGCATTTTCCCAAGGAATATTATTTTTCATTTATGGAGGAGCTTTTAGATTTGGTGCCTATATGGTAGAGATTGGAGAAATGACACCAGCCAATGTCTACAAGTAAGTTTTTTACAATCTACAACTATTAGGAGCCATCTTGTCTAGATTGACCTTTAAAAATTGGGCTGTGTTTTTAAAAAAGGATGAACATTATAACGTACATTGACCCTTTTAGCTTGTAATTTACAAGGAACATATAGAAATTATATACATGTATGTATGGCACCTTTCATCTTGTTAAAGGTTTCAGTAAAAAATAAAGGGCAATGGAGCAAGCAATGGAACCCCATTTTCTCAGCACAAAATGTTACTTATTTTGAAAGGATGGGCCTTAGTTGCCAATATTTTTCATGGACCCTGTCATTATTTTTTGGCTAATGGGGCAAGGGTCCCTTCTAGATTGTATACTGTCACTTACATAGAAATTAGTGTCATTGTTGGGCAGTAGAAATACATGAAATGAACCAGTGTATTTTAAGTAAAAGAATTAAGCTCATTGTAGAAATGGATTAAATGGAACAAGCAAATGTCTACTAGTTTGCATCTTTCACCAAAATAAACTTCATTGGCTGGAAACTTCTGCAAAATTGTTAATAATTTTGGAAATCAGAAAAATTTCCAGATAATGTTTCTTCTTTAAGTAAATGATCCCCATGTAAAGGCTGGAAATGTGACTTTTATTACAATAATTAGTTTTAAAGGCAGGAAGGCCCTGGTGTTACATCTTACTGTATGTCTCCCATTGATCTGATTGGCTACTTATTTCTATATTACTGGACAAAACATATTTAACAGGTTATGCAAACATGAAAAAAAGCTTTAAATACAATAACTGAGCCATATCAAAAAGATATAGGCAACATGGAATTATATATAAGTATCATTGACAATATTCTGTTCCTTGGACATATTGGACATATTTTCATGATGAATCATATTTAGCTTGCCTAGTGTGAGATCAGAAAAGCATTGTCATACCCCTGTCCTGACCCATATCAAACAGATATAGGCAACATGGAATTATATATAATCTGTTCTATGGACATATTTTCATTAGTGAATCATATTTAGCTTGCCTGTGTGAGATACAGAAGAGCTCTGTCTTGAGCTATTTGAAACAGATGTAGGCAACATGGAATTTTTTATATAAGTGACAAGCAGTTATCTTTTCCTTGGACACATGCTCATTTATTGTAATTCTATCATATTAAGTTAATGTTGCATGAGCTAAAGTAGAGCTTTTTCCTACCTTTTTTCCAAACCATTTGTTGAATCTATGTATTAATCACTATTTTTGGAATGGAGATTCTATAACATTTCAAGGCATTCATTTTTGGAATGGAACTAAAGAGCCCAGAAAGTTCATGTCTTTTGGCAGGCAACGTTCTTACACCAAGATCCACCAGGACAAGAGGCAGCATGATATTTGTTGAGCCAGGCATCGCCATAAGGCTAGACTTAGGTGTGACTTTTCCTGTGTCAGCAGCAGCAGCGTCAGTGGCATGTCAAAATGTGAAAGTTTATGTAAAAGTCATGTATTTTCTACTTGATCAAAAACTAACCAGGCGAGACTTTTAAATCTGTGGAATTCTTGTTTTATATGTATGTACCTTGTACATGTATTTCATTTTATAGATATTTTTTGAGCCCAGTTTTTTGCACAATGTCAGTAAGAAAATGTAACCTGGCAAGTTGGCATCTCACTTCAATAAGCATGGTTGCTTTGTCTCTTATTTTCGTTGAAGATAGAAATAAAAAAAACTCCAATGTTTTTTGTGATATGTTTATTTTTGTATCTGAGACAGATTGAATCTGACATATTATAGCACAGCAATAAGACACGATATGTGCAGTTTGCATGATGATCATGTAAAGATATATATGCATGTAGAAAAACAATGGGGTTTAACTGTGCACCATGTGCTACAAGCTAAGATTTTTGTGGAATTATATTTCTACTAATTTAGTACAGAAATAAATATTAATGCTACTTTTTGCTTGGCATGATCACATGATTTTGTAGGAAAATGTAACATAATTTGTTTCAATACCAAACCTAAGAGATACCACATGGCAAATTTGCAAACCCCATGACATTAAAAATTTCACTGGTGAATCAAAAATGGTTTACATCATAATTTGTCTTTATTTTTCTATATGAATTATTCATCTTAACACATAATTGTTTCCTAAATACAATGGTTTTGCTTTCTCACATTTAATTTAACCACATAGACAAGAAGCACACACACACACATATAAACATTTAAGTATTAAAATTTTAATTAATCTCAATTAATCTCTGTAAACAAATGCTGTTGATATAATTTAACTCACAACACAATTTGCAAAACATTATCTTAGATAAAAAAAATCATTGCAATATTATAAAGTAATATGATAACTTACCTAGTAATGACTCATGTATCAAAACCTAAAATCTCATAAGTGTTATGATTTTCAAGTATATGTGTAAATAAATATAAAAAATACTTTTTTTTGTTTTTTTAAACAACCTTTGTTCCATTACTGGAAAGGCATGATTAAAATTTAAACTGAAACTATGTGCATCCATTATGTTTTGTCAATATAACCTAAAATTAATATTCTGCAAAATTTTGTGAAATATTTTTTGCAAAGTCCCAGCGTGATGTCATTTTTATGAAAAACACTAGCTTATGTGTCAAATGTAACAGGTGTCACATGGGTTGATTGTAAACTCTAGTAATTTATTGTTACGGTAATTGCTCCATGTAACTTGTGGCTGTTGCTGTCAGATTGTCCAGTTTTTGTTGTTGTTGTGATACTTTTTGCATTATAAAGAGTTAGAATCATGCACCTCTTATTAAGATTTTTGCGAGTCTTTCTACAAATTGTGAATGATTCTACTGTAGAAATATAGAGATAAATTGAAGGGAGATAACTCTAATGGTGTTAACACAGTTATGTTCAGGCTATATCATTTCCTAATCAAGTTGATCATTTTGTCATCTGCAGAATTTTGAATTTTTACAAAAAGAAATATTCAAAATTCTGCACATGACAAAATTTTGAATATTTCTTTTTTGCCAAAACTCAAAATTCTGCACATGACAATTTCATGAGGACAAGTCAACTTTTCTTTTTATAATGGAGAATTTTCATGATGATGATGACTTAACAGTGATAGCAAAATTATGTAGTTAACCATCATAATCACACTACTTGTTTCACAACACAGAACTATGTAAAAAGCAATTTGTTTGAAAGCACCTTGGGTTTACTGCATAAATTATGAGCTGAAAAAATTGCAAAAAAATTCATATCCTCATACATAGTAAACATAATATTCACAGTTCACTGCCACATTTAACAATAGTTCACAGATCACATAATTCAAAATGCAATAATTATATGTATATTGTTATTCATAGAAAAAAATGCTGTGATTTGATATAATTTGATGAATATTGCAATAAAAATAATATTGAAAAAAATACAATGTGCTCCCTTTCAGTTACTTTGGTCCATCATTTTCTCTTAGACTTTTCCATTGAACAAATATTCATTGCACATGTTTTATTTAAAAAATTAAATGTATGATCACAATTAAATTTTAGCAAATATAGAAAATTTGGTGTAGACAGCATTAAATTTCTACATTTTATTATCAACAATCTCTCTAATTTAAAACAAAGATAAATAAATAATGTGCAAAATTTTTTGTGCTTTTTTTTTGTCACTTGATGCCACTACACTATTGAAAGCTTAATTAACAAAAAGCATTATCAAGTTATTATAGAAATAACTTCTTATGAATCAGAAATACATAACCAGTACAGGTATTTGCAGAGAAAAATGGCAACAACATAACTGATAAATTAAAATATTTTTGCTGAAAACATCCTAGTCCCCACTAAGTTCCGATTTGGCCAGTTCTACTTCATTTTCATCTATCACAACTTTTAACCTCATATCCTTGATACCCATTTCATCAAATATACTCTGATTTAGTAAGATTTTCTCAAACACATTCAAGAGCTCAGAGTTTGTATTATCATCCTGTAGTTGATTTAGTTGTTCTGGTTTCATGCAGATATTGCACACGACTAGTGCATTTTCAATGAAAACTTGTAGCACTAAAGTCCCTCGATCTTGTTCAAAATATTTTATAATTTCCATGTTTAACGTGTTGTCTAAAAGCTCAAAGTAATGTTCTACATGTTTCTTAAAAGTTTGACCATAACCTTTCCACATTTCACAAATTTCAACATCCTCACAAACATCTAGAAATAAAGACCGTTTGCATCCATTGTCTGTTGTTGTATGTTTTGTTGGTGGTGTCATTACATTTGGTTCAATGATAACTGGAGGTGTGTTTTCTTTATCTTTCTTTTTATTACCATTCTTTTTTCTGTCATTTACATTATTTTTGTATTTCACCATATTATTTCCATTGTTCACTTGATTTTCACTATTGATTTGAATTTCACGCATTTCCAAACTTTTTGACGGACTTACTTCCATAGTTGTTAGAGAACCACTTAGTTTACCTCTTGGATTTGTACTCATAACAGCTGAACTATCTTTTGAAGGACTTTTATTTTGCATTTGTAACACAGGTTTTAAAGTTTTGCTGGTAGAGCTTACTGTCCTTGATGATTGAACGGAATGTTCTGGGGTTCTTGAAGGACTAGATTTCATATCTGTTTTCAGATGAGTTAAACTTTCTTTTTTCACTTTCATTTCATATTTCTCAGCAGGTTTCCTTTTTTGTTTTGTTTTTCCTTTTCGTTTCGAGCGACAGAAGCACCAACAAGAAGTTTTCCCGCTATCACTATCCTCTGAGTCATAAGCATACTCCCGTATTTTCCAAGTTCTTGGAGATTTTTCTGATTCCCCAATCATTGTCATATTTTCATATGACTTGTGTGCACGACGGGGACTCAATGCAATGTGAACTTCATCTTTTCCAGACAGTTTGAATTCTTTTTCCGGAGTGTCTCCATGCTTTTCCTCAAGGGGATCACCTTCTTCCCAAACTGGAAACTGGGCATTTATGGAATCTACTTCAATTCTGATAGTGACTTCCCCTTTGTGCCTAGGCTTACCATGGTAACCTAAAATGATGATAAGTGAATCTCTGTGAACACAACTAATTCAAATGTATAAGAACAAGAGAATTTTTACACGAGAATTTAAAGAATGTTAAGTGTCCAACTGAAAAGATCAAGTAAAGCTGAAAATTACTTGTACAACTGAAAACTTACAAGGGCAAGTGAAAAGTTACATGTGTGACTAAAAAGTTATGAGTGTGACTGAAAATTTACAAGGGAGACTGAAAAGTTACATGTGCCAGTAAAAAGATATTTTTCAGATTCTGACCAAGGCTTTTTACCAACATTAAATTACCATCAAATTTCATGATTATTAAAAAAATGATTACCTTTTCCAGATGTAGGTCTAATCCTATGTGTAACATCCAATGAACTGGCTAGGTGTAATTGTCCTGACTGACGTAGGGCATTGATAAGCAAGGCAGTGGCTGTTTGTCCAATGTCATCAAGATGTTTAAGTAATGCTGTGTTACGTTTGACACGATTGACTTCCTGGCAGATATCATTTCGTCTTTCTGGGTCTAGGACACCATGTTGTATAAGGTAGTCAAAAATTGGTTCAGAATCTAACGATTCTATCAAGTCCTGTCTTGATGTCAGCTGTTCTCTCAGCATGATATCATTGGAATATTGACATTTTCTAGAAAAGAAAATGAGAAATTTATTATCAATTAATAGTAAGTAAGGATTGTAAAATTCTGCCAGGTTTCAGATATTGTGTTAGTTTTTCATAGTCATAAGTTTTATAGCATTTATTTTTGCAGTAGTAGCTCAACCATTTAAATAAATAAGTTATCTGAAAAGAAAAATAAGTCCCAACAAAAACTGAAACTAATTACTTTATGTAGGCTGATTTTCCAATGGTATCTGGCTAAAAATTGTGAATTACTTAAGAAACTCTGTGCAGTATATTGCAGTCAATGACCATCCTGTACATTTCAGGTTTGTCAAATTGGCATTCAATTAACAACAGTAGCCTTCATGTAATCATCCTTGTCAGAGTGTTAAAGTGAATCTAACCTAGCCTTAGTTACATGTATACCTAGTATAATTGACCTGAGAATGCTGTAAAACATTTTTATGTACCCATGTGTTAGCTGATGGAGTAACATCTGTCAGATGGTTAGGACATGATAGATCATATGACAGACAGGGTCATACTACAGTCTGATTATTTGATGATGTTTAGTAGACTGGTTATGTGTGTATGGAATGTACATTATATTATGTACACAATATATATGATTTGTATAAACTTTTTTTATGAATAACATAAATATTGCAATCCATTACATTATTTATTTATTTATTTATTTATTTATTTATTTATTTATTTATTTATTTATGAAGTATTTTTGTTTGATAATATTCATTCATTCATTCATTCAAATTATAAGCTATGTGTTTAATGTTAAATGAATTTACTTTTACAATGTTTAAATCTCTAAAAGGATTGATGTATCAAACATTTTTTGTATTTATATTGTGACAATTGGATTAAAATCGTGGTTTTTAATAATTTAAAAACAAAATTTTTAAAAAATATCTGATGTTTCTTGTCAAGTTATATTTTAAGGAAATTTAATAAATCAAGGTAAGATAATTTTCATATATAATATATTATCTTAATACTCTGACAGAGTTGTGTACAATACTTTCTAAGTTTCTTATTTTTTTCTGCAATTTTTTGAAAAACAAATACATGTATTGTTAAGTACACTGTTAGACTGAGCTCAAGATTTTATTACATAAAAGGTAGATCAGTTTAGTGAAAACATTTATTTTAACAAAAATATTAAATTCTTACCTTTATTTCACTTTTTTACCAAATAATTATACACAACTATATATTTTAAGTATCCATGTATCAGACAATTTATTTATATATTTAGGTATCCATCTATCAACAGCATTAACAAGTTCAAAAGATATATATATATATATATATATATATATATATATATATATATATATATATATATATATATATATATATATATATATATAACCTCTAATAATAGTAGTACTTATATGACATACTGATGGTAGATGATAATCTGAGTTTGACTGTATTGGTCTAATATCTTATCCAACTGATAATAAATTTAGGGGGGTGATTGATTCCTACTGATGTATAATCTACTAAAATCTAAACATATAAGGGGCAATCTCAAAACCCATTTACAGCACATAGACTGATGTGGTTTTATAGTGCCAGTATTCCTTAATACTATAGAAGAATAGATAAATTTATTGATTTCAATTCAAGGGTTAATCAACTACAGGTGCCTTTGGTCTATGTTGTCGAGGTTTATATAAAGATGGATATGCCATCAAAAGAAATCTCAGTACTTGTCACTTTACCCAAAGGTACCCACTTCTTGGCTTAACTGCAATTGTGTGATAGATCAGAAAATTTTGCTATGGATCATATTTGAGAAATTATTGTTTTATTTTTTTTTAAATTTCTGTTGCTTTTATTTCTAAATTTACACTACTGTTTTTAAAATTCTAGATGGTCAAGTGGCATGTTGGTAAGCACATTCCTCTCCCCATTGCTGCATGTTCAATGTGTCATATATAATAGAATAAGGAGCTACATGCTTGAACATGCAGTGTGATTTTTCAATGGCTCCTCTGGTTTTTCATTGGAAACAAGATCCTTAATGCACCTAGATTTTTGCCAATGAGCAACCAAATTTTGAATAACTTGTTTCTAGATCATTGTAAATTGAAAGAGTTGATATAGTTGATGGACAGTTGGAATCAACTGAAGAAAAATAAGGAAGTATGAAGAAGAGTATTTTTTATATAGTCCCTGGTATGAAAACTAAAATAAATAAATGGTGTAGATCAAATGTTAATCCATCAAAGTTTAACATCAATCAGTGTGATCTGTGACACCTTGATGTAAAGGGGAATTATCACCTGATGATAATATTATACTGTATATCTATACCCCACCACTAATATCCTGAGGCAGATTCATAGATTCATATAACTAAAATAGTAACAATTTCTGAAGATGTCTATTAATTGAAAAAAAATATAGGGATACCAGTTATATGGTGCTGTCATGATTAATTTTAAGATTTTGGCTAAAATTTTCATTATTTCACCAAATGGCACTTTCTGGTAAATGGCACTATGGTCCACTTACAAGTATCACTTTTTTTAATTGGTAAGATTATTTTTTTCTTTTGGAAACACTGTGCAAGTTTATGGTTGACAGAAAAAAATTATCAAATCATTATTGGGAACATGTAAATAAAATTTAATTATAGAATTGGTCAATTAATTAATTACTAATCCTAATAAGAATATTTTCCTAAAAAATATAAATTTTTCAAAAATGCATTTAGGTCTTTATAAAGTGCTTTAAAAAATAATTCAGTTTTTGAAATGCGTTTTAAATTCTGCAAAGATTTATGTTCAAAGCAGTAAATAGTAATTATGTTGTATATGTTGCTCTGTTTGATAATTAAAATAAAAATTTATAAAACTAAGCCTGAATTAAAATTTTCTTCAGAATGTACAGAATAATTATCTTTTTCCTTTTTTATATTATTTAAAACCTGTTTTAAATGTACATGATTAAAACATAGACATTTTACCTATTACTAAAAATTGTAAAAGTTTAAAAAGGCCTGTGTTCATTACTTTGAATAAATTTACAAAAAAAAAAAAAAAAATGAAAAAAGATTTAAAAAACAGTTCATATTTTATTGCTTTAGAAAGATTTCAAAAAGTAAGAAGACCAGATTTTATAAATGTGGAAAATTCTACTTTTTTTTAACATTGAGCTGCATTTTATGTATATATGTTAATGACAGTAGAAGATATTATGCTATAGAATATTATATAAAATTATTATAATTCATCATTAAAATACTAATTATGTTTTCATAGTTTTAAGTAATTAATTTAAAAAAAAACTTACAAAATCATCTGGATTTCACTTCTCTATTACGAGTCTTTTTTACCAAATGAGTAAGACTGATGTGACACAGACCACATGAATATTAAAATGTCATTACAAGTCAGTGATTACCCCTCAGGACATATATCTATGTTTTGATATGTCACTGATATGCGGTTAATTACCTTGATTAAAATGGTTGAAATGGCTTTGGAAAGCTTGGGGTCACCACTCAGAAATTCATTCAAAATTAACTGTTGTTTGAACAAGGTTGTGACCTAATAACAATTAAACAGTTAATTGGATTATCAGTTTGAACATCAAGGTGTGATCACATACCTGAGTATTTCCTGGTTTCGTAAATACTGATTGTAATAATGTCATATTTGAGTTTTAGTGTAAAGCACTATATGCACTATTTGTGAAAACTATGCCAGAGTGCTTTGAATGTTCTGAATATTCAAAATAAAAATTTTGGGGTTTAGATTGGAAAAGTGTGTGTGTGTGTGTGTGTGTGTGTGTGTGTGTGTGTGTGGTGTGGATGACATTGCAGTCTGGGAGACAAATTACTACATTTATTATCCTGTTTATTTAATAACAAAAAATGCATAAATCCATGTAATTCAGAATTATTTCAACCAGTCAATACATAATTAGCATCATAAACATTTTGATCATGTTTATTTTGAGAAATAAAATTATTTTTGCACACCCACATTACTGGTAATATTGTATATTTGATTTACATTTAAATCATGTGTCTGGTGATTATAAAATACAGCTGTATTTTCTGGAATTATTATAAAAGAAGCATTCTACTGATAAAATTGATAAGTTTTTAATACCACAGTGCTTGTTATAATTTTCCTGGATTTTGTTTGAAATAAATTCATTTCCAAATGGAAAATGACATGCTAATGCATTTAACCAAAATGCATAAAAACCCCCAAAATGAATCAACAAGCATGATTGATGTTTGAGAATATAGAAAATTTAAATGAATCATCTTCAAATTAGTGTTTTATAAATTTTATTCACAATAAAACTCTTTGGAGATTAAGGAGTGTTTTGGCATTATGTTTCAGACAACAGATTTAAATCACTCTGGACATTGGTTTATACTGCACATTGCAGTAACAGATCTAGATCACTAAGGTGTAAATTTGTACAATTTTAGATAAAACTGGTGTTGTAAAGTAAATTGATACTAACCAGATTGGTCAAATTTCACTTAGTCAATTACCTCTGCTATAAGTTAAGCGAATATCAAAAGTTGGAAACAATTTTCAGTGGTTGAGAAATCCAATTATCAGTATCAAATCGGCTTGTAGAATATTTGCAAAAAAAAGGAATAATGATAATAATAATAATAATAAAAATAATAAAACTAAATTTTTTTAGTAGGTTTATGATATTTAAATCGTTAGTCAAGTTGCATTTCATAGACTTTTAAGTAAGTTTGGATCCTATAGGCTTCACAAGACTGGTGTCTATAAGGAATTGAGAATACACTACTATTGTGATGACGCTGCCCTTTGCAAAGATAAATATTAGCAATGAGTCTACCTGTACCCATTTTTTATTCCTTGATGGACTGGAACAATATGAATAAAATATCTTTCTCAAAGAAAAGTAAGCTTTGAGACTGAGTTCACAATCAACCACTGAAACTCGAGTTGAGTCCACAGACTTCAACACTCAGTCACATATCACCCCAAGGACAGTGAACTGATAACCTTATTATTCATGCAGATATTAAAATGAATTTTGTTTGACCTATAGTGTAACTCATAAATCTTGAGAATGATCTTTAACAGCATTTGATATTGTAATATCATAAACCAAATAAATTATTACAAGAACTCGTGACCATGTGTTATTATAACTTGACATTCATATAAATGATACCCTTGATTATAGATAAAGATATATGGTGTTATCTGTATTAAGTTTGAATAAATATTTAAATTTATGATATCATAAAATACTTGAAACAAGTGCCACTACTTATGTGTAGGGTTATAGAGATTTATAAATTTCATTCTTACTGCCCACTAAAGGTTTGAAGGATGGAGCATATAACATAGTCATTCATCTTTTTGTCATTTCATTTGTTAGTCTATCCTTTCCATGTGAAGGGAGAAAAACAATCAGTCAAATACACCAATATTTCATTTATATATGAGCCATGTACATGTAGGTAGTTCAGAATATGACTGAATCAAATGCCTTTTCGAAATCACTAAACTTACTGTAAAAATCATTAAAAAAAACAAAAAAACATGTATATTGTTTTTGCAGCAGCAGAATAAAACTAGCCATAATAACATCATTCTATATTGTTCTGATCATATATTTACAACATCTGATTTGGGACATGCTCAAACATTTAATTACCATAAAGTTAGAATATTTTCCTGTATTCAGGCTTGATAATGAAAGTTTATGACAATGCCTGCATCCTGGCACATAATGTTTTGTATTGCCAGTCTTGTAGGGGTGAAAAATGTAAACAGTTACATGCTCATGCCCAACACTTTGCTTTATAGATGAATGGTTGGTTGGTTGAATGCTGTTTTATATCACATGAGCAATTTTTCAGCCATTCATGATGAGATAATTTTTATTAATCTCAAAGATTTGTCTCAACACAAGTTCATGTGGTGCATGAGCAGGCAAGTGTTTCTTTTACTAGTGTGCACTTATGGTGACCAGAGATTAATATATGTCTCTGTGGTGACCTTTAGAGTGCTTGTGCACTTGCCAAAAATCACAGATAGACTTTGCAGACCACCAAGTCACTGGTGCAGAGCCAACAAGTAAGGGACTACAACAAGGAAAAACCTGTCTACTTTTCACTCATACATAATAAAGAAAACACAATTATGCTTTGCGCCAGGTGAGCTATACCAAGTGAGCAAAACGTGGCATTTATTAAAACATTAATAACAGAAGATGTAATATGACATAATTATGATAAACATTTCACGTTGTATAAGAATTCACAAATACAATTTTAATTTATCAAATACTAATAGACAGATGACCGCCCAGGCAAAAACCATAGATAAAACCAAATGAGGTAAAAAACCATGGAAAACCTGTGTCCGATGGCAAGTGTCAACAGTCCCAGAAAAATGATCGGACCTCTTTTTTTTTTTTTTTTTTAGTTCGGTTAGATGTAGACTGGAAGACTACCTGACATAGAATGACAAAAACATTCACGCATACTGCGAAACGAAAAACTCACCCGTGCTCAAACACCCGTGAAATCATGCTATATATAGACGTGTCTATTAAGACAACATTTTCCCGCTTTACTTCGAAACGCAGGAAAATAAAATTCTCACTTGTTGTTAACTGGACTCAAAAAATTGGAATATAACCATTAATTATACAACATGTGTTATGATGTAAACCAAGCTAATAGGGACTGCAAAGTGATGTTGTCTTACAACAAGGGTTTCCTCAAGCTTTCCTAGTTTCATTACAGCCACGTGACTGTTGGTTAATTTTTTATTAATTGTTTTTTGTTTGTTTGTATAAAAATAAGATTTACGATGAAGTTTTAATGACCCACAATGAATAAACAATCAGATATACAGGTAACTGTTTCTGTATTATGTGTACTTGGTTTAGGTAGAATGAAATATAGCTGGAATAAACCCTTAACAATAAGAGGGAGGGGTGGGATATAGAATGTTTTAAGAACAAATATCTAGTACAATGTAATCACGTTTTTGAATTATCTCCATTTGGAGCTTGATTCAAATGGAATTTTTAAAATTTTGATTTGAAAAGATTTTTTAAAATATTAAATTTTTTGAGAACTAAATATCTTGTACAATGTAATCACGTTTTTGAATTTTCTCCATTTAGGAGCTTGATACAAATGGAATTTTTAAAATTATGATTTGAGAAGATTTTTTAAAATTATTAAATTTTTTGAGAAAAAAAAAAGAATGTAAATTTTTTTTATAGTTTTTTCTCCATTACTAAGTAATAAGAAGCAGTAAGATCTACCCCCCTTAGTTGATTCCCTGGTAAGTATTTTTTTATTCATTGTGTTATGACTATTTGTCTAGATAAGATGATTATCAGTCTAAATCCTGGATTAAGTTTTTTTAATTTTTGTTGACAAAAATCAGATAAAATGTCATTTCAGGGTTGCCATAGGTTCAATGATTACAAATTAACCACTAGAAGACATATATGTGTACATAATGTATTTATGTATATCTAATTACGCATAAATCTTATGTCATCAGGTATATGAAGCTTTTTTTCAACCCTTTGACAACGCCCTAACAGCAAATTAAGTTGTAAAATTCAAAATAATATTTTTTATTTAAGAAATAATTTTTTTTTTTCAATGTCTCTACAATTATTAAGGATAATGGGCCTGGTTCAAATTGCCTTAAAAGCAGAAGGAGTTGTAAATATACATGTACCTTTGTCTGTGTATGTTGATGCTTTATATGCTGCTTATGTGTGCATGTGTATGCAAGGGAGTGGAGTGGCCAGGGATGAAGTTCTGCACCCTGCAGTCAAGATTTCTTCACTTGTATTAAACTGGTTAGTTCAGGGACGATGGAAGAAATTTGAGCATCTAGAAAAACCACAACCTTGGGCGAGAACTTACAAACTTTCTCACACTAGGATTTAAAGTTAGGCAGTGAGATGCACTGTTATCTGTAAGCACATGATTCCACTTAAATACAGATATGATCAAATCTAGAATGGTGGAAAAAAACTGGATTGCACAGAGAAGACCTTTAACTGTGAATGGGACAGACAAATTTTGGCATACTAGGATCTAGGAGTGTTATTTAACTTAGATTATAAGAGCTACAGATATTTTTAAGCTGTTTATGCCAACAAGGCTCTGTATAGTTGTCAGAGGAAGAAAGCTTGATGTGTGCTTCAAAAGCCCTAAAAATTATACATACCATACTATGCAAGAATATGTTTTTTTCCCTCAAAATTCTATAGAAATGATCCTTTCAAGTTCACTTTGAAAATCCTCATAAAATGGTCTTCATTAGGATTTTGCATTGTGTTGTTGTTTTGAGCATTCATTATCATGATGTATCTACAAGGGCAGTAGATTGAAATGCCTTTGTTCTTTTAAAAATAATAGAAATATAATTTAACAATATTTTGCCAATGCTATACATATACATGTATTACAATGTTAAATCATTTTAAAAAATGTTTCATGAAACTGCTTTCTCTATCCAGTCTACAAGTACATATGGTTTTCTGATCATAAGCAACACCCATACAACTGTATAGTTGCCACACCCACTTTAACTAAATCAGACTAAGCAGTCAGCATTGAAATAGAAATATTTAATTAATTGTATACTTATCTTATTTATCTTTATAAGATTTTTGATTAGACTTATTTATGTAAACATACAACTATTCAAGTTTATTATAAAACTGTAAACTGTAAATAAAGGACTTTATTTGGTGTAAATATTTACCAAACACAACATGTCTATCAAGTAGGGGTTTATAAATTGCCATCCGAACTCTGTCAAGTAATGAAAAACCCAGGTCTCCGTTAAATTGACTATTCAAAAATGCAATCACAAATTTTATACATTACATGGCATTTAATAGCAACAAACGTGATTATAATATTCATGTTTATATACTTTAATATAAGTTAAAAAGAGTGAAATTGCTAGATATCAAAGTGAAAACTACATATAAGATTTAAAACTTTGATAAATTACATAAAATTTTACAGCACTTAAATTTTATAATAAGTTTCTATATGGTTTTCAACTTTTATTTTTCATTAGTTATGACATAATATTTTGTACATTATAACAAACAGTGACAGCCGTCCAAAAATAAGTACAGTATATGGTTCAATTTTGATATAAAACTCTTAAAACTCTTGGATCGCTGAGCATGGAGGGGAAGACTTCCTACTCGACTGGACAGTCCAGGCCTCACCCTTGTAAAAGGAAGAATCAAAGGCCTGGATAATCTAAGCAGGATATTGATGATGATGATGATGATGATGATGATGATGATAAGGAGTATGATGATTATATTACTTTTTTTTTAAAATTATTTGGCCTACAGTATTTAATTACATATGCATCAATTATCATTATTTCATTTGTTACCTATATTTTCATTTAAAAAAATTACAATAGAATTTGGATGTTTTGATAAACCGATGCTGTCACTTAACAAAGTGTATAGTTATTTTTGGATAGCACACACACACACACACACACACACACACACACACACACACACACACACACATTAACATACTTGCATAAACCATTCAAAAAATTAAAAAATGTTTAAAAAAAAATCTTGCAAATGACATGTCAAATGGGTCTCAACTTTTTATGAAAAGTGAACATATACCGTTTTTCACAGAGCATAAAGTTAACATATGTTTCTTGTATCATTGAAAGGGTTCTGTTGAATAAATGGTTATACAAGTCACAAGGTCAAGTCCTAGAATGGTAGAGAAAACCAGATCACCTTGAGAAAATCATCTATCAAACAAATGTCCCTACAAAGCGATCTGTCACGAGCGAGAATCAAATCTTCTGGTAGTAGATAAGAAACACGGTGATCTGTAAACTAATGGATGTACTTGAAACACTTTAGCTTTAGGATATATTGAACTGTAGTTCATGTTTAGCAGTTAATAGACATACCAGTACAAATACAGATGATGAATCCTTCATCTTAAGTTGTAATAAGAATGTGCTACATATAAGTTCCATTTTAGCAGTTCTGTACTGAGGCTAGCTCACCAAAACATGGTATAATACAATGCTGGTGGATCATCATGTGTTTTCTTAGGACTTGAATAAAGTGATTCCTAAATTCACCAAGGTCTCTCAGTGGTTTTGAGGCAAATAGTAACAGTAGTTACACTTTTACTTTCTTTACTGAAGAATTTATATGATACAAGAGTTTTACAATTGTCATATACATGTACCACTTTTTGAATTTAATCATAAAAATACATTCAAAAAGTGGTATATGACAATATATTTCAGATCCAATTCATAACACAATACGATTCAGTTACGACAGAGTTACGGATATTCCTGGGACTCAGTCTGGATTCGGCTGCAATCACACCACTTTTTGAATGTATTTTTATGATTAGATTCAAAAAGTGGTATATGACACAATCTTAAACCACACACACACACACACACACACACACATATATATATAAACTTTGTATTTATATAGTATCAAATGAATTTAAATGAATTTTACCAGAATGAATTAATAGATACCAGAACTGAAGATGGTATATTTAGAAAAATCTGAGTCTTGCATGTTAAAAAAGTTATGTCTGTCAACTGACCTTAAACAAAGTTTTAAGTTTAAAGCACAAAACATCATCCACTTACCATATTATGTAAATTAATCACAGATTTTGTTCTTTAAGAAAAAAGAAACTGCCTGCTGATCAAGAATTAGTCTAGATTATCAGTAGATCAGAATAGATCATCAGTGTAGATCAGCCTAGATCATCAGTGTAGATCAACATACTTTTGTTTATATGTATCCGTTAACATTTGAATTTAAAATCCAATGTTTACATTTAACGTTACATGTTAGGTAGATCCCAGGTGAGAAAGGTGTAATGTTCAACAGGTACAAACATCTGATAAGTTCCCAACTACTTAAATAAATGTCTAAATTTAAATCTACAAAATTCTGTACAACACATGCACTGTAGATTATTTTATAAATAAAAGAAAATTAGGTGATAATAATTGTGTGGATTTAAATATACAGAAATTACCTGTAATTACCCATGGTCACAAACGACATATTCTTAATGTGTATTTGTAAAACCCATGCTTCGTCAATTGTCACGCATCAGTAAGTGTAATTTTGAAATAGTAAAAAGCTTTTAAAATCATAAATACAAGATTTTTATTTGAATTTAGTTCCTTAATCTGTTTGCCTTTTAGCTATAGAACTCTTTGTATAATAATATTTTTGTGTAATGGTTAACCTATGGTAATTAAATTACGTAACTTTATATTTCTGCCTTTTAGTTTTTAAATGTATAAAGAATGAGATTAAAGGTTTAATGGTTAACCATAAGGTCAAGGTGACATTTTAATTTGATTTCTTCAGATATTTTCAAATTTGGTTAAAACTTTGACTAGCATATAATTTACTTTTTTGTACCCAAATAGATTTAAATTAAGCTTTAATTAATGCATTGTGTATGACTTAAACTAATGAATTTTAATTTGTGATCAATCGACTGTGCATGGCTTTAAATAATGATTTTTAATTAATGCATAGAATGAAAGTTGTCCAAATAATCGAGTTTCACTTATATCAAGATGTTACCAGCTATACATTGTAGTTTGAAGTGGTTTTGTAATCTAATGTGTGAACCAAAGAACAGTCAGCTTTTTTAAGTCAGGTGCTTCTCACTGCCTAGATTTGAATCCGACTTGGACAAAATTCCATGTGGGAAAGTTTGTCAGTTTGCTTGCTGAAGGTCAGCTGATTTGTCTGGTCACTCTGGTTTCCTCCATCATCTCTGTACTGATTGTCTCAATATAAGTGAAAGAATTGTTACTTAACGTAACTCAACTCTTTCATTCAGCACTTATACAGAAGTAATACAGAATAAATTTACAAGCAAACATAGATATTATTGTAGCTAACACTTGTGTATGAAATTTATGTTTTTATTATAAGAGGAATATTAAAATACTGTACAGAAATAATATCTGTGACTTATGTGTGTACGTCAGATGATAGATAAGAAATATGAAGAAGAACCACTGTCTATTTACCTATCAACTTTATATCTTTTTTTATGTTCCTTAAAACCCCCAGAGTTGTATAAAACAGAAATTATATGTAATCCGTTACCATAGATACCATAATAATCAACCTAAGTAGATGTATATTATTATGACAAACAAGATCATTACATAATATACAAATTTCAATATTCAGCATTCGCCAAACTAGTAAATGCAATTCAAGAATGTGAATCAATCGAAAATACTCAAATTCAAACTTGACCAATATATTTTCAAGATATATCAGTATTCCAAGTAATGTTAAAATTGGCGGATGATCACAAAAGTTATTTTCTTGGAAACTGAGGTATGACAGACAGAAAAGAAAAGATTGATTTCTGGATTTGTAAAGATGATATTCCATTCCCGAAACAGGTCCAGCCATGGTGACTGACTGGTTAAGAGTGTGCATTTATGGATCACAGCTTTTTTCACTGCCTAGGATTTTTCAAATTCTATTCAGGGAATATCCTAGTGTGAGAAGATTGTCAATTTGCTTGTCAAGGACCTGGGATTTTTCAGGGTAATCCAGTTTCTTTTTCCATCTCTGAACTGACCCTGGTAAAAATGTAATTTTTTAGAGTCCAAGATCATTAACTAACATAGGGATGAAGGAATGCAAGGGGATTATTGAATATATCTACCTATTTGTGTTTGTTATAGGTATTTTATAGTTTATATTGTAATGTGATATACCAGTAGTATTTATTGATTACCACAAGTATTGATAAATTATTGATTTGTATAATATCTGGTATGTTTGTAGGAGTGGACTTGACCAAATGTTACTGCCACATATATACCAACTGCTGTTAGTGAAATACCTTTCTAAAACTATTAATAAAATATCTAAATTACCATACTTTTTTGTTTGTTGTCCCAACCCCCAAAATGTTATTAAGCTAAGAAAAGGCATTTTAATCTTTATAGGTTTACATTTCTGAAACTATGTCTGTAGCAGATGACCCATTGATATAAATTTTGTAATTTTTGCTGTCAATTGCTACTTGTAAAACCAAAAATCCCATCTCTCTCTCTCTCTCTCTCTCTCTCTCTCTCTCTCTCTCTCTCTCTCTCTCTCTCTCTCTCTCTCTCTCTCTGTTTGTGTTTGTCTATGCCCATCTCTCTCCCTCTCTCACTCTCTTTTTGTGTTTGTCCATGCCCATCTCTTTCGCTCTCTCACTCTCTCTCCATGTTTGTGTTTGCTCATGCCTTCTCTCTGCATATGTGTGTTATACAGTACCTACAGGTGTTATATCTAGGGGTAATACGGTATTGTAGTTATCTGTAATGATTGATCTAACAGCTCAAGTTTTTGTGCATTTCTATAATTTATAACAAGATATTTATAATAGTAAGGCATGTACTTGATGTAAATATTGATTTTATCAGCCATTAGATTATCAAAGAATCCTACCAAGAGAAAATCATCAACATCTCCCTGTGTGAGAGAGCATTAACTTCTCACTAACAGGGAGAGAAAATTGAAACTTAATAGGAGTCTGGTCAACCAATGAACCTCATAACTATTTTTAGGAAAAATAAAAAACAGTGGTGGGAAGCAATGAGGGATCAAACAAAGTTACAAGACTTGAAATGAAAACTGTTGTGAATAAAATGTGTTTAAATTTAAAATTAGTATAATTAACTTACATTTACTTTAATTGACATATCATTGTTACCTGATTAAACAAAAATTAAAGTACGAAATACCTGTGTTTATTTTAATGTCATTTCTTATGGAAACTATGGGAATTGGTGAAGAAATTGTCTAGTGTGCTGGTATAAAGGATCACAGCACCTCTTGCTATCTAGGTTTAAATCCCACCTTGGCAGATCCTAGAGTAATAAAGTCTATCATTTTGCTTCCTGAATTTCAGTGATTTTCTAGGAGATTTTTTTGTTTTTTTCTTCCTCTGATGTTACTAGTGAAATATTCTTTATTGGAACATAATTTAAAGCCCTGAGTATTTCACTTTTTGACAAGAAATGTATTGTAGGGAAATCAATATTTCAGAAGATCACCTTTACACAATTACTGAATGAGTGAGTATTGTTAATTTTGCCTGTAAAATGTGAAATTGAAATTGTTGTAGCTGCAGAGTTTAATTCAGTTCTTGAATTGAATTGAACTGAATTGAACTTAAGTAAGTGAGTACTGTTAGCTGGCTGTAGAATTTGTAATTGAAATTGTTGTCACTGCAGAGTGTGAGTGTCCCCTAATTTGGAAGATAAAGCAGTTATGTGGGTCATTGTTGTTCCCCTGTCCCCTACACTATCTTTACAAATATTTTCAAAACTGTTGTAAAATGTGTAATTAAAATTGTTGTCACTGCAGTCAGTGTGAGTATCCCCTTATTTGGGAGATACAGCAGTTATGTGGGTCATTGTTGTAACCACTGTCTCCTACACTATCTTTACAAACATTTTCAAAACTCTTCTTTATCAGGTGATCAAGTTTGAAATTGTTATCCACATTTCTCTTGTTTTAATTCTTGATTTATAATCCATACATCATGTTTACATTTAATAACAAATGTTTTTATCAAACAGACTGGAATATGCTTCATTGAAAACATTATTCTAATAATTATCTTAGTGGCATTCTGTTTCTGACATAACAAGAAACACATGTAATATTTCTGACACATTCAAATCTGCTTTGAGATGAAATACGAATCCTTGATATTAAAATATGCATGATAAATCAAATAACTTAGTGCATGTATGTCTTGTAGTAACCACAAAATATCTTGTGCATGTTGAAATATCTTGTGCATGTCGTGTGGTTGCATGCTTCAAGAGCACCAAGATAAATAAACACATTATACTGATATAGATAAAAATTTGTTATCTTGGTTAAATATGTCATATGTTACATGTAGTAGTGTATGATGTTTTTTGTTGTATACCATTATCACCAACCCATTAACCCCCCCAACCTAACCCTTAGGCAAGACAATCTCATTTTTTTCCCCTCCAGACCATCTAAAATATAATATTAATACAAAAAAAAATAATGTAAAATGAAATATTTTGCAAATGAATTAAATTTCAGTCATATATTTCAGCAGTCTATTATATAATGCACAGCACTTGCAACAGCCTGAGCAACTGTAAAAATTGCAACAAAAAGTTGATAAGGTAAATCCTTGAATTAGGTGGACTTTGGATTTTGGATACAATCCTGTACTGTGCTGCAATTACTTTTCTTGGCTGCTAAGCACATTTAAAAAAAAAAAAAAAAAAAAAAAAAAAAAAACCCCTTTAAATATCACTATACCGTTGGTTTAACTTTTCAAGACAGCATTCTTTAACAAAACATACAAATACTTATATATCATTTTTTAAAAATAACAAAAACATAAACATGAGCTATAAATGAAATATGGTAATGTATAATAATACATGTAATAGTTGTTAATATATATGGATATAAATATATTTGTAAAAATATTTAAAATTTAATCAACATTTAATTCCATATAAAAGTTTAACATCAAAATCAAAATACTTTTTTGGACCAGGAATGTATTTTACCCAACTGTGAAAAAAAATATCTTGACCACTAAAGCTAAAGATAAAGATACGGTCAGAAGCTGTACAAGTGTTAGAAAATGGACTACAATGTATACCATGCCTGTGAAATATGAGTCTGGTTACTGAACCTTATGATTTTAGGTGATAAAATTCCTGTTTGTTGATGGCTACAGACATGAGTAAATTCCCTTAGCTGCTTTAACTTACAATACACATTACATGGTAATTGGTCAGTATTTTGAGATCCATCAATCGCCATGGTAAATGTTCTCTTAATCCTGTCAGTCTGCTGCATTATCAGACAGACATCTTGTTAGGGAATCACTTATTTTCTGGGCTTAAACTTAAGTCAGGGTTGTAAAATTGTTTTGCAAAAAACAATAATGAATTAATCTGTATGTTTTTAGGCTTATTTTATTACAAGGGAAATAAGTTTATTTTTCTTCCAGTTTGAAATACTTGGTCTGTCCCCACCGGAATCACTATCTCCTAGGTTATAATCAATGTATCATCAACTATTAGTCATATGAATTAATAATAGGGTAAGTTGACTTTCTTCTTGTTTGTAAGATATGCTGGTTTTTTGTTAAGATGATGCTGATGATGAATACATGTAAAAAAAATTTAAAAAGTTAAAAAAAAAAAAAAAAAAAAAAACCAACCCTGAAATGTACCAGATTTGAATTAAGCTGGACCATGAAAATTTCTTGGACATTAAATGAAGGAAGTATAAAGTTTTGGAATTACAGAAATGCAAAATAATAATAAAAAAAAATAATAATAATAATAAATAAATAAATAAATAAATAAATAAATAAATAAATAAAACATAGATAAATAAATAAATAAATACAACAAATCCACAAAAAAACTTTGTGAATGATTTTTAAAGCAAACAAAGTGACGAAAATGAAGATCATGAAAATAAAAATGCCAAAAATAATTTACTCTATACTGGTAATGTAAAAACATGCAATTTATATGCATGTTTCGTAAACTGCCAATTGTAAATGTATAATCTCTCTCTCTCTCTCTCTCTCTCTCTCTCTCTCTCTCTTTTTTTTTTTTTCTCACACACACACACACACACACACACACACACACTGCAGGTTCAATCACTTACACACATTGCATATGCATATATAAGTTATCATTCATGCAAGGATCAATATTGAATTATATCTGCATTATATAATACCAAATTTTACTGGCATTTACAATATTTAGTATTATTCATGCCAAAATGTGGGATACACCAGATATTTCATATTAAAATTATATACATGTATATATATATATATATATATTAAAGTGAAGCAATTTTATAGTCAGATGTTGATGATAAAAGTAAAGTGGTTATTAGACAGGTGTTATTGGAATAGATTAAATTAGCGGGCAAGTTTGAAAATTACGCAGTCTCAATGTCAGAAGCTTGTAAATTTAATTCCAACTTGTATATACATGTATAGTCCAGAGGCCAGAAACTTTTATTTCTAAATAGTTTATGATTTTTTTAAATTTTTTTCAATATGTAAATTTATGCAGCTATAAAATTGACTAATGAGACGTAATATTTTTTAAAATACATTATCACATGCATAATGATACTAAAACCCTAAAAAATCATTATTTGTTAAATTTTTAAATCCTGTATATCACCTGTCTATTATGACCATTACTTTAGTGTGGTTTTTATGTACAGATTTTTTGGTAAATCCTGAGCATGCTTTTTAAAACACTGGTTAACGATACTTCAGTTATTGAAAGCTACTTGTCATAACTAATATTATTATTCTAATCATAACAAATTAGTGATATCTTTTATGATCACAGGGACACCTAAATTGATAATGAAAATATCTTAATCTTGTTTGTATTGATTTTATTTACAGCCAGCTCACCGTCCACCGTCGAAATTAACTTGTTCATGATTTACATGTATTGGCAATCTCTATTGTAATTATGCTGATCAAGTGATTATCAGTACTATATACACATGTATTACAATACCAATCAGTTATAAAAATTGTAATAAAAAGACAAAAATTTGAATTATAATGTGAAAATAAATAAAATTACCTTGTGACAGCTTGTAGTGTTAGAATTTACATGCTAGACAACTCAGAATTCCTTGACATTGGTATATTGCTTGCTTGCTGGTTTTCTTGTCCTAAGGTATCTTAGTTATTGATTTTTCACTGAAATATAATTTCTCCACTCAATTATGAATATTTTGCCGGAAAGCTGCTAGAAATTAAAATCACCAGGGCTGGAATGTCTGTATATATCCCCAGGTGTAAATACGACTGAACTTGTTAGCGATATGTTAGTGTCACAGGTTATGATAATGTTGCCCTTGGTATGCCATCTTGATCCATGTGTTTCTGCATCACTACACTCTAACAGTACTGAACACTGCTGCTGCTGCTAGATTCATCTGTTGCAGATATAATCATTGAACATGACAATCATGTGACTTTGTCTGAGATAAAAATAGATCCATGTTTTTTGCCTCATTGTGATGTTATCATGTGATTCACACATAATTTTGCTGTAGTATGATGTACAACTATACATCACCCTGTCTAAAAATGCTGGGTGATCTAACAGTAGCCATTTGTGTATTGTTCTTTTTATATAAAATTTGTTTCAGTGTTACTTTGCAGTGTTAATTGTACCATACTTTTATGTTTTTTGAACTGGTAATCTTAATATTATTCATTATTCTGTTGCCAGAAGAAAAAAAAATTAAACTGAATTGAATTGAATTGAATTGAATTGAATTGAATTGAATTGAAATGAAATTTAAAAAAATTAAGAAATCACTAAAATTTATATCTATTCTTTTTTATGCAAAAATATAAGATGCATCAAATTATAAATGGTGACCCTTTTCTTAAACTTAGGTTTGTTTAGGATATTACACATACTTAATTTTATATATATTTCCATACAATTTCAAACAATTTCTACAAGATTTATAAACACTTTTGATTAAAGACATTGATTGGGTTTCTCATTCCATTTAATTATATTTCACTTATAATAGGATATCACCAGCTGTAAATTCAATACACTTTCAAACATTTTTAGCTCAACTGGCTAAAGCCAGATGAGCTTATGGCATGATGCGCGCGTGCGTGCGTGCGTGCGTCCGTTAACAGCAAAAACTCAGAAACTACTGGGCCAATTTTAGCAAAACTTTGCAGGAATGATCCTTAGAAGGAGTAGATGAAAATTTGTACAATTGGTTTCCATGGCAACCAAAAGTAGGTCACAGCAACCTAGAATGTAAAAAACCTAAAATAAGCTTCTTCTCTGAAACCATAGGTTATATTCAAAATCTGATGTGATATTTAGCTTCTAGACACCCTTAAACATGTAGGTTGTACATTTCGTGAAATTCTGTCAAAAACTAGGTTACGCGTTTTTAGCGTTTTTCTGTCGTACTTCGTAAAAAGTGAAAATAAGGCTTATAATGGAAAATCAACTTTGAAAAACTTCTTCTCTGAAACCATGAAGCCTTAAGCTTTCATATTTGGCAGTTAATATCAGCTTGAGCCCCTTTACCATGTTTGTACAAATGGTGGCCCCCGGTCCATTTTTGGCCCCACCCCAGGGGTCCATATATCTGCATATGCATATATGGCTCATAATGGAAAATCAACTTTGAAAATCTTCTTCTCTGAAACCATGAAGCATTAAGCTTTCATATTTGGCAGTTAATATCAGCTTGAGCCCCTTTACCAAGTTTATACAAATGGTGGCCCCCGGTCCATTTTTGGCCCCACCCCAGGGGTCCATATATCTGCATATGCATATATGGCTTATAATGGAAAATCAACTTTGAAAAACTTCTTCTCTGAAACCATGAAGCCTTAAGCTTTCATATTTGGCAGTTAATATCAGCTTGAGCCCCTTTACCAAGTATGTACAAATGGTGGCCCCCGGTCCATTTTTGGCCCCACCCCAGGGGTCCGTATATCAGCATATGCATATATTGCTCATAATGGAAAATCAACTTTGAAAATCTTCTTCTCTGAAACCATGAAGCCTTAAGCTTTCATATTTGGCAGTTAATATCAGCTTGAGCCCCTTTACCAAGTTTGTACAAATGGTGGCCCACGGTCCATTTTTGGCCCCACCCCAGGGGTCCATATATCTGCATATGCATATATGGCTTATAATGAGATATCAACTTTGAAAATCTTCTTCTCTGAAACCATGAAGCCTTAAGCTTTCATATTTGGCATTTAATATTAGCTTGAGCCCCTTTACCAAGTTTTTACAAATGGTGGCCCCCGGTCCATTTTTGGCCCCACCCCAGGGGTCCATATATCTGCATATATATATATTGGAAATCAAATTAAAAAATTTCTTCTCTGAAACTGTTAGGCATAATGCTTTTATATTTGGCATTTAACATCAGCTCAAGTCCCTTTACCAAGTTTGTACAAATGGTGGCCCCTGGGCCATTTTTGGTCCCACCCTAAGGGCCAATATATCTACATATGCATATATGGGAAATCAAATTTAAAAATCTTCTTCTCTGAAACTGTAAGGCTTTAAGCTTTCATAATCAGATTAAGTCCCTTTACCAGGTTTGTACAAATAAAGGCCCCTGGGCCATTTTTGGTCCCACCAAGGGGCACATATATCTACATATACTTATATGGGAAGTCAAATTTAAAAATATTCTTCTCTGAAACTGTAAGGCCTACAGCTTTTATATTTAGCATTTAACGTCAGCTCAAGTCCCTGTACTGAGTTTATATAAATGAAGGCACAAGAACCATTTTTGTCAGTTGAGCTCCACAGGCCCTTTTGGGCCTCTTGTTAAGATGTAAAGACCAGTAAACCCTGAAAATATTGATTGATATAATGCAGTTGATATTATTTTACTTATATTGGGATATTACCAGCTAATAGTCAAGTGGTATTTATATTAGCCTGTATAGTGGGCTAAGGGCAATGTGCAGTGAGGATTCTGTAGAATTCATTACCTACCATTACACAGAACTTTAGTTTTTAAAGCCATCATCTTAAAGGCCTATGACTTTCCTTTTAAATATCTAGTGCTTAGTATGAGAACAGTTACTACTTATTATCAAGTCAGACCAGACCTGACCTGGATTCCAACCCCCGATAGGCCACCTATGGAGGCAACACTACCAACTTAACCATATATAATGGTGGTTGAAAATATTTATGGATAGCAATGTGTGTATCATTGGACTTGAAACATCTTATTGCTTTTACACTTTTTAAAACTTTTAATAAGAACCTAACACAATATCAGACAAAGATGATTTGCAGTTGTTGGACTCATGGGTCAAAATTTTGAAATTGCATTTCTCAGGTGCACATAAGTATGATCAGTCTTATTTTATTGGTCTCACAGTACAAAACTTAATTTCTCAACACAGACCAGTCATTAATCTATTTTATTTTAGTATAAACAAGTAATACCTTATATATAATAAATTCTGTTGGGGTTCTTCCTACAGTGAGGTAGCCCAAGAATTATCATCAAAGCGAACTATATTTTAATGATTTGGTCAGTCAGATAATACTAGTCTCATACCAGTTAGTAAAATATATAAATACATGTATTGGCTTCTCGGTATTGTCAGGAACAAGCAGTCCAAGTCACTTAACTACATTAACTAATAAACTACTAACCCATTTCATTTAAGAGTGGTTTAAAGTGGAGATAAAAACATGTTTTATGCCCAAGTCAAGGTAATTCCACTTATATCTATACAATCAGTAATATATGATTGAGGAAACTAGACTTCCCAGAAAAAACAACCTTTTGCATGTGAACTTTCTATACTAGGATATGTTCCATGTGGGATAAAATCTAGACAATATGAGAAGTGTTGCACTTTGGAACAAACATCCACCTATACCCCCAACACAATAAGGAGGCATATGGTTAACTCTGGGAAGGGTATTACTTAAGTTTGAGACTCAGTTGGACTGCATCTTTGACCATTACAATTAATATCATATTACTTCAGTCCATTGACATCTGCCATTTTATGAACAAGTTCTGACAGAATATGGTTAGAGTTAAATTGCAACAGACTTACATCTATTTTCAAGGGGTTGAATTCTACTTTTGTACTCTATAGTCAGATACTGGCATCTTCTTTCAAGGGTTTGGTGAACTCTTGTACTTGCAGACTGTCACCCCATTCAAGAAATGGTTCCCCTTTTTTACTCAATAGTTATTGACTGACATCACATTCAAGGTTCAATCAACTCTTATTTTAATTTCTAGCAGATAAAATTGTAATTCACCTTTCTATATTTTCCTCATTTCTAAAGTCTCTCTTTGTGTACAAATTAAATACATGTAACATGTAAATAATCAAAGGTATACACTAACATTCTATCATTAAGAATAATTTTGTTAAGTCAGCTGGTCAAGATGTTTACCAGTTACACTACCAATGGTAAATATTTTGTTTGCAAGATAAGGAAGAGGCTAGTGAAGTTGTAAAAGATGACCAGTAGTTGAAGTAATTAATAATGACCTGAGGTCAGTTATGCTCACTAAATCCAGATGGTATCATTTATTTCAGAGGTGAAGCATTTTGCTTATAAAGAATCCATCATCTAGTTAAGTTAAACATACGGCTCTTGAATGACAGATGAACCGTTTATATTAGATTTACATCAACATTATTTCTTGTTCAGACAAATATTCCAAACATGCACAGTGAGGGATGTGTCAGTTATTAATGGAGTCAGTTCTAAGAGCAAGATAAAGATAAATATAGAGGGGATATAGGTTCTTGGACATTTTGTCGAGACATACTTGAGACATTTTTGGAATTGTTGAGCGTAACTCAATGGAATAGGAGAAAAACAAAATAACGTTTACTAGTGTATTATGCAGTATCCCTTAACAATTAATTGTGTTTAGCTTATATTTCAGTTGCAGGGTATGGGATCACACACATAACATTTTCCAGTAAAAGATGCTACTTCTGGAATTTTCAAAACATTTTGTTAAGATGTTATGGTTACTTGATTAATTAATACATGTATATGGCATCAGACTTCATTCCTTAATGTTTCTTATACTGCATTTTTTCAGTTAGGGATGAGAAAAGCTTTTCAGTTGGGCTCATTTCACGTATCACAAGTTTGGCACACAAAACAAACTGTAACTAAACTTTTGTTAAGAGTAGTCTTGGACCCTGATTAAGATAATTGGTCTTGGCTATAGTAAAGATTATTTTTTGCTCTGGCAATACATTTTTATTAAATAAATATAATAACATTTTTTATATTATAGCTGTTTTTACTCATAAGCTTACAGACTATTAAACACAGAGGTCTGGCAATTTTGGAAGCCAAACATTTGTTATGATAGAAAACAATACTTGATAAGGAATAAACATGTCTTGGATTAAATCTTTCTAATTGGCATAGTTGAAAAAATAGACTTGATTGAATTGGACTTCAGATTTAATAGGATTTTATTCTGTATTAGGTTTTGAACAAAAGTAAATAGCTTTGGACATCAAATTAGATGTTCATTATTAGACCTCATGTTTTTTTATAGCATTAACCACTTTATACCTTTGGATTCAAGGACATTGGTTGACATTTTAAAGTACATGTATTCACCAATCAATATCCTTTAACTCAAGGGTAGTTATTTGAACTACATGTTGCATGTCCATTAAGTAAGTTATTCAGTGCCATATCTCTGTCTTATATTGCTCATTGATGTTTGGATTTAATAAAAAATGCTGAGGTTAGGTAAGCTTAAGGTTTTGAACTATCGATCCATCAAAGGGGGAATGATTCCATGTCACTAACCTAATAAATCTGTAAGGTTATTACAGAATATAATTCCTGTATTTAAGGGGTATATTTATCAACAGACAGAAATAAAAGTTTTTATATCCATTATTCAAGAATATAAGCCCAGCTAGATCCAATCTCGAAAACCCATTCTTTGTTTGCTGGTACACCTGTAAGGGAGGGCATCATTAGTGAAGATCTGGACCATCTGTAGTAAAATAATGCTACTGTTATATACTGTAAGACTGCAATAAGGTCAGTCAGGTCATGGGAAAATGTTCTTGTATTTATTAGACACTGTGGCATTTTAGGTTTTTTTTTTGGATAATGTAAAAAAAGAGACTTAAAAGAATCATATTTGTAATTTATGCATCACAAATAGGGGCAGATTCAGGATTTAAAAAGGGGGGTTTGAGAATTTATCATAAAATATTGAGAGGGGTCTTGGGGCCACTAAAGGCCCTCAGTAGATCCAGGGCAGATCCTGTTGTAGGTTCAGGGGCAAAGCCCCCAATGAAAAATTGAATTTTTAATATTTCTTGGGACCTTTTGGTCACACCTTTTTCTCTCTTTCATATTTTTCAAAGTTGAATTCACTAATGACATAACAGTATTTGTTGAGATTTTTTTTGTTTAAAAGAAAAGGACTTTGGTATTTTAAAACGTTGTGGGTTCAAACTCTATTAAAACATGTGAGATACTTAGATCACTACATAAAGAATGTTGTGATACTTTTGCTTTCCAGTTTACAAAGTATATTTAATATATCATAAAAACAGGAAAGTTGAATAAACCACATATACATGTACATGTAAAATGAAAAAAAAAACTTTATAGCACGAGATACACAGTAACCAATGTAACCACATGATATCTGAGAACCAGTGTAACCACATGATACCTGGTATATCCAGTTTAAACAAACCATCTCTGATAACCAGTGAAGGCACATGATAAACAAAACAACCACATACTTGGTAACCAGTGTAACCATATAATACATTGTAACAAGTGCAACTACACACTTGACAGTAACAAGTTTCCTTACATGATACCTATGAACCAGTGTAACTACATGATACCTGGTATATTTCAGTGTAACCACATCATACGTGGTAACCAGTATAAAAGTCACAAGATATCATTTGATCGAAACAACCACATACCCCATAACCAGTGTAACCATATGATGTCTTGTATATCCAATAATACCAAATCATCCCTGGTAACAATTGAAGATATTATTGGTACCTTTAATAAAAATAACCACATACATATTAACCAGTGTAACCATATGATATATGGCAAACAATGCAACTACACATCCCACAGTAACTAGATTGCCCACATGATACCTATGAACCAGTGTAACCATATAATGCATTTTATGTTTAATTACTGTTACCTGAATAAACTAATACCTGTTTAAGTTTAACCAATTAATAGCTTTTAGAATGGTTATTGGTCAGCAAAGACAGTTTCAACTTTATATGCAAGTGAGCCTTTCAATGATTCTTATTAGCAGGGTTTGAAAATTTAGGCAAGTCTAGCTATGAACTGCTACATTTTAATAGGATCCTTTATATTTTCTTGACTATTATATGTATATATATTTTAAATTTGATATTCAGACCAGTTAGAATTTTAGCCCAAATTGAATACTGTGTCTGTGTTTTACATGCTACCTCATCAGAATTAAGCTGATTCTTTATCTTGTTATGTTTCCTTGTTGTTATATTGCCTTATCTTGTGTTATGTTAGATAGAAGTTAGGTTTAATGGCAGGCCCTTCATCTCAGATTTCTGGAACCATTATGTTTAGCTCTCTTATCTGTATCAATTATTCCCATGTTGTTCTTATAATAAAAAATCATTCCTGGTAAGGTGTGTCTTGTTTAATTAATCTTACATATCGATATTTTTTAATCTGCATAAATAGCAGAAAATTTCTTTAGATATTGATTGAGTCATAATTTTCAAACAGACCCATATATATTTTTGTAGCTCACCATCACACAGTTATATTGGCACAGTTAAAGGGAGATAACTGTGCCACCCATATCAATAAATCTTTAGTGTCATTTATTTGTCATATTTATTATTTTCATGGTTAAATTTATTAGTCATTGTTTATCTTGATTGTATGAAGAAAAATTGTTAAAATATAGATTAATGTCTGGTAAAACCTGGTATAGCGCACACACAATGAGCTTTATATAAAAACCACCTGCCTATCTTAAAAGTCCAGTGTTTTAAGGTCTAAAAAGAACATCTGTATTATATATGATGACATCTGTCTATAAAGTTCATATTTCCAAAGCGTCATGGATAGTTTTTATATACAGGTTTTTCTTTATAATTATCAGACATGCCTAAACATTTTTTTCTATTGTTTGTAGCTGTGTCATAAGTGGTTCTTTTTTCAATGCAAACTGAACTATTTTTCAATAACCAAAGCAAACATTGTTTTTTTAATTTGCCTGTGTGAACCAAGTTTCTAGCTAAACCAAACATAAATCTTAAAGGTGTTCAATTTAGACAGTATCCATAGTATGTTATACATAAAGCTATGTTATAAACTTTTAAAGAACTTGGTTAAATCTTTGAAAGTTATCTTTAATCAAGGATAATTTTGCTCATTTTTAACAAGTTAATCTTATTTGAGTTATATGTCAAACCTTACAGAGACAAACTCATAATTTTTCCTTTTAATTGATATGAAGTACCCAGTTTTATATAACCATTAATAAGTCTAACACTTGATGGCTTGACCTGGTTTAATCTGGATTTAATTTGGTTAAATCTGATCAAATGTAGTAAAATGTTTAAGAAAATTAGGATGATTGTGTTCTATTTGATCAAAGTTTTTCAAAACTTTGTTTAAAATATTTGGTCAAAGTTCAGTCTAAATACATCTATCAAAGTAACTTTGGTCAAAGATTTTGATCCAAAATTTTGACAGTGTAAACAAAATGTCCATTATATGGTATGGTATTGATGTGGAAATATATATCAATAAATTGATAAAAGATAAATGTATTACTCAGGATGTTATTATAGCTAAGAAAATATTTGTCACTACAAATATAAATTCCTTGACAGATATGTGTGAAAAGATTGCCAGTTTTGTTGAACCTCAAGTTTTGTTTCTGTGATTTTCTGTATATACATTAGGGAAGTTACCTCTTACAAAATCAATTAAACAGTGTAGAAATAGACTTCAGGTATCTTATATTTTCTTTATAGGGAGATAATTACCTAACTTTGTATATTTTTATATTTTTAGAGTCTTCTTTGCTATAACATTTACTGGAAGCCTGATTGGTCAAGCATCTTCATTTTTACCAGATTACACTAAAGCCAGGGTATCAGCAGGCTTAATATTTAAAATATTAGATAGAATACCACCCATAGATGTATACTCTCAGAAAGGAATATATCTGGTAAGTAATTAAGGTAATTTGTCCGGTACTATAGGCCTAGTACTCTGGTGTTTATCTCATTTTCAGCAATGTGAAGTGGTAGAGAATTATTTGCTTTTTCTTTGGATGGAAATGGGTTCTTCTCAAAGTCATTCTCCCACAATTTATAATCAGCTAGGTTGACTTGAGCAAGGTGAGATTGAATATCTTGCTTAGGACACATTTTTATTGTCTTTAGTAGATACATGTAAATCTAAACAATAAGATTAAAGTTGATAAAATGTGGTTTTGTATATCTTTGGGGTCATCATTACCTCTTTGACAGCATTAGTATTCTTAAACTTTATAACTTAACTAATTTTCCAGCTAATTTATACCACATGTTAATCTTAAAATGTTCAATTTATACTGAAATGTGAAACAGAATAATGTATAAAAGGTAATTTTATTTTGATTCCATCCACTTTTGAAAAATGTATTTATAGTTTGTGCTACTTGTTGATATCTGTGTAATGTCTTTATAGAGACCTTAGTGATGGAGGTCTTAGCTTATGAATCATAGTTTATCTCACTGCCTAAATTTTTATTCCATTTAGGGTAAATCCTAGCATGAGAAAGTAATTTTGCCTGCAGAATACAAAATATTGGTCTTTTATCATGGTTATTGTTTTCTTTATCATTCAAGAAATGTCTTCAACATAAGGACAATTTATTCTGTCACTTGAGAGCAAAATAACCTCATTCCCCATATATCAATTTGACCTTGGCATTTGATCTACTAAACTCTATGTAACTATGTCACAGTATGTGCCACATCATCTTTAGTTGTTATACAGTTGTTCCAAGTTTGAAAAGAATCTATCTATAAATGTGAAAATTATGGAGTATACACAATTTAACACTGACAGATTGACTGACATTTTGATTCTCTCAAGCTAAGTTTGGATAAGGGATATAGCTATCTTGACTGGGATATAAATGACTGACATTCCATAAACCATTGTACTATATCGCATATACATGTATCAGTATAATAGATTTTTAATTGATGTCTTTAACTTTTATTAAAATAGCAAGATATAAAAGGAAGAATAAGATTTAAAGATGTCAACTTTAACTATCCCAACAGACCTGATGTCAAAGTATTACAGAACTTTAACTTAGAAGTGGAACCAGGACAAACTATAGCTCTAGTTGGCCCTAGTGGGTGTGGGAAATCAACAGTTATCTCCCTTTTACAGAGATTTTATGATCCAGATTATGGACAAGTTGTATGTATGAAAAGGTTTTATATAACACATGTCACTATAATTAATCTCTCTCTCTCTCTCTCTCTCTCTCTCTCTCTCTCTCTCTCTCTCTCTCTCTTTTAAAATTATCAAAAAAAATTTAAAATTATTTTTTTGTAAATAAGCAAGAAATATAGAATACCTAAGTAAAAGTTGTAATAGTAATTTCATCATCAGAGGTAAAGAAGTTTTAAATGGTACTTGTCTCAGTGAAATAAGTTTTTTAATCAATAATTTAAATGTACACATACATGTATATACAACTTAATTTCGTCAAATTTAAATCAAATCAAATTTATTGTTTTATTATCCACTTGCATCTTTAGAAAAAATATTAAAATACACTGAAAACTTTGAAACTTAGTCATTATTGAACTCTGATGTACCTATAGTTATTGACATTTTACCTTAGTTTGACATATTGTAAACTTTAGTACCTTAAAGTTTGCTGTTATGACACTAACTGTCCAATTACATCTTATTCAGCTGTAAATTTCCTGTCCTTTTTCTTTCAGATGGTTGATGGGATTGATATCCGTGATATTCATCTTCAAAGATTCCGGTCATTTATTGGAGTGGTAGGACAGGAACCTGTTTTGTTTGACTGCAGTATCCGTGACAACATTGCCTATGGTTTAGATACTGATGTTGGTATGGATGAGATCATACAGGCTGCAAGAATGGCCAATATTCATGACTTTATTGTGAATAGATCCACGGTCAGCATATTTTTAATTTTAAATATATTTTTAGCTTTTCCTTACAAGTAAAGAAGCCCTTTTTATGCTTTTAGCTCTTAATTTAGCTTGATTATATTTTGTTTATATGTTATTTATTCACATTGGATGCTTTTTATCAGATTTAAGCATGTATATATACATGTAGATATATAAGCCTATATATATATACATGTATATATATATATATATATATATATATATATATATATATATATATATATTCTTTACACTCACTATGGCACCTTGCATTTTGTTGAAAAACTAAAAGCATGTTTAATGTATTTGACCATTATGTGTTTATAATTTTGTTATAGGGTTACGACACTGAAGTTGGAGAAAAAGGCACACAGTTGTCTGGTGGTCAAAAACAAAGAATAGCCATAGCCAGGGCATTGGTTAGAAATCCTAGGATCCTATTACTAGATGAAGCTACTTCAGCCTTAGACACTGAGAGTGAAAAGGTATTACGATACAAAATTGTAAACTTAACTTATACTTACTTCCCTTTGTTTGAAGTTCTAGAATATGTTGGTGATTGTGAATACAAGGTTAGCCTTTGCTTGTTGTTAACATATCTTGAACATACAGACAACAGAGGAAAGATTGGAAAAATGTCTAAAATGAATATCAATTTGAAATGTTTATAGAAAGGCCAATATCATTTAAAAATTAAAAGTATGACAAATATTTCAATTTCTACCTAATTCATATATGAATGATGCCCATTTTACCATGCAAAATACATGAGATCTTTGTTTATACAAGTATAGTCACAGAAATGTCTGGTAATAACTTACACAAGTATATGTATCATCAATGATCTTATGTATTATGATGGTCATTTTACCATGAATTATACATATACATGTATCATCATTTTAGATCTTATGTATAATTCTTGGTAAAATGAGCATCATAATACATAAGATCATTGTTACCAGACATTTCTGTAACTATAATACTTGGAGCTAGAGAAATCTAACTATAAGTTAAATCATCCTGGATATCAGTGGAGTGGAGTGGAATGGAGTAATGGTGTTTTACACTCCAGTCAAGATTCTTTCATTTATTTAGAGGCAGTCACTTCTGGGATGGTGGAGGAAACCACAGACCTTCGGCAAGCGAACTGACAAACTTTCTCACACTAAGATCTGTCCCAGGTGGGATTCGAACCCAGGTGGTGAGAGGCGCTGTGATCCATAACACTTGCTTTAGACCACTCGGCCACCCTGGCTATCAGTCAAAACTAATTAATATTATACAATGTATATATATGTACATGTATATATTTCTGGTAAAAATAATACATTTATATGTTATATTACAGCTTGTACAAGAAGCATTGGACAATGTTCAGCATGGTAGGACATGTATTGTGATAGCTCATCGATTGTCAACAATTCAAAATGCTGATCTTATATTTGTCATAGATAATGGCCAGATTGTAGAAACAGGTACACATCAGCAGTTGTTGGCAAAAAGGGGTGTGTACTCATCACTTGTCAGTGCTCAACAGTTTACAAAACTTTAACAAAAGTTTTGCAGGTAGGAGGTTAAATTGACTGAAAGAAAAGTTATTTTCAATTTTATGACATTTTCTATATTATGAAAAGTTGAAAACTATGGTAATTGACTAGGATTTTGATAAAAATTTTTAAAAAAGTGACATTTTTGATATGGTGAATTTTAATAATTTTTGTCATGAAAAAATAGCAAGAAACATCATTAGTTGTGTAATAATGTACTTGTTGTCAACCAGTTGTTTTATTTTTGATGTAGTATTTTAGGTATTTGTGTTAAAGTAGAAGTATTAAGATACACTTTGGTTTTTAATAGACATACAGTTAATGTTTTTCCGGAGCAATTGTTTTAGTTTTTTGTGTCAATGAAAATTTATTTTTCTAATGCAAGTTTTGAGGTTTAAAATGTAAGATTGTTTCTATTTCTGCTTGTTTGTAACAGCATGAAAGACAAAACCAAGCCATGTAACAATGTGTTTATACATGTACTTGTCCAAATAGACAGCTCGTGTCACCATAATCACTTGTGTATTTACACACCTCCTGTTAAACACTGCCCTTAAGAACTTTGCAATGTCTTTTTAGTATGACATCAACACTGTATTCATGACAGAACTTGTATACAGATGTTGGACAAATTGTTGACCAATGAAATTGTATCCTGATTGACAGTATTTTTTAAATACAATGTAAACTGATTATAATCGTATTTGGGATTTGAAATGGGAACAGCCAGTGTGCTATGGGATCAAGCTTGAAATTGCATATGAAATCAAATAACTGGTATTTGATGTTTTCTGGAAATATGTGTCATTAATACTTTCCATTACTAGTACTTGTAGAAACAATCATTCCACTCGAATGGAAGTAGATACATATATTACATGGTAAATTGGTGATTGTTGATTGAAACAAAAGCTTATATTTCTAAATCATTCCAAAGGACAGGTATAAAGTTTCAACCTTTATCCTTTTAATATATTTATAGGTTAAACATGTATATTTTTTACAATTTTTTGTCTTTGATGTTCCAAAGAAAGACAACAAGCCCTATTTATTTAATTAATTCCTGCCTTTATTGATTTTTAAATTGTAATTTAGAAATTTTATGCACATATACATGTAATTGTTTTATAGATACTATCTATAAGTTAATTTTCTACGTGTATTTTGTGTTTTTTCTATGTGGTAATAGAAGGGTAATACATGTAATTTGTTCTCAGGGTCAGATAAAAAACTTTTGACAAGCGACAAAAATTCTATTGCAATAAAAACAACTATTGTTCTTTTTGAATTATACAGTATTAGAGAAGTATATTAATCGTTTTTTCTATTTTTTTTAATTAAGTGTATTATAATTGGTGCTTTAAGAAGGCTGTGCCATAGAGTGTTTTATTGTTTTATCATTGTGCTGTGCATAACTGTTTTTAGCTCACCTGACCGAAAGTTCATGTGAGCTTATGGCATGGCGCGGCGTGTGTTTGTGCGTGTGTGTGTGCGTGTGTGTGTGCGTGTGTGTGTGCGTGCGTCGTTAACACCTATTTTCAACTTCTCCTCCAAAACTGCTGGACAGATTTCAATGATACTTGGTCAGAAGCATATATTGGCTGGTGCAATTCAGATTTGTTCATGGCGTTGCCATGGCTACCAAAACTAGGTCAAGGTGACCCAGGGGTCCAAAAATCTTAAAAAATCTTCCTCTCCAAAACCGATCATGGGCAAAAAAATCTGATGTGATATTTGGCTTCTCTAGGGTCTAAAGCCTATAGTTTGTTCATTTCATGAAATTTGGTCGAAAAATGGGTTACGCATTTTTGCGTTTAATTGTAAAAATTTCGTAAAATGGCTCTCAAATTGTTATAACTTGACTATTTGAACAGATAATGACATGGGGTTTTCAGTTTTGACTTTTTCTTGAAATGACTTTTAAATTAGGGTCAAGGTCACAAATCAAGGTCATGACCTAATTTGTGATTTATGCAGTTTTAAGCAATTTTCTTGCAAATATTAAGAGATACATGACATCAAGTCATTAGTAAAATGACAAAATTTAAAAAGGTACCAAGTTTCGTAACTATATGATAATCCATGTAGGAGTTGTTGCCCCTGAAATGTTATTTTTGGCTTTTAAATACCAAAATTGTGCATTAGCTTGAAAACTATAATCTTTTTGTATAGGCATGTATATTAGAATATTGTAGGTATTGTGACAATGATCATTTTGATATATGGTTCAAGGTCATATGATTAAAGGTAAAGGTCACAGATGCAGAAGAAGACATAAATTGCTAATTATCTTGAAAACAATAAACTTTTTGTATAGGCATGTATATAAGAATATTGTAGGAATTGATATGGCAATCATTTTGCTATATGGTTCAAGGTCATATATTCAAAGGTCAAGGTCACAGCTGCAAAAGAAGACTTAAATTGCTAATTATCTTGAAAACTGTTAACTTTTTGTATAGGCATGTATATAAGAATATTGTAGATATTGTGACAACGATCATTTTGCTATATGGTTCAAGGTCATATGTTCAAAGGTCAAGGTCACAGCTGCAAAAGAAGACTTAAATTGCTAATTATCTTGAAAACTGTTACTTTTTTGTATAGGCATGTATATTAGAATATTGTAGGTATTGACATGACGATCATTTTGATATATGGTTCAAGGTCATATTTTCAAAGGTCAAGGTCACAGCTGCAAAAGAAGACATAAATTGCTAATTATCTTGAAAACTGTGAACTTTTTGTATAGGCATGTATATTAAAATATTGTAGAAATTGATATGGCGATCATTTTGATATATGGTTCAAGGTCATATGATCAAAGGTAAAGGTCACAGATGCAGAAGAAGGCATAAATTAGGAGATAACTGTTTTGTATTTGAAGAGTTCCGACCGTAAAACGTGGATTTTACTGTCGCAAATTGAGGTCTACCTGGCGACGCTTGCGGAGCCAGGTAACCGGTATTTGTGATAGTAAAATCCACGTTTTACGGTCGGAACTCTTCAAATACAAAACAGTTATCTCCATTCTAATGCAAAACAAATAAAATATTCTATAAAATCAGTTTAATTGATGGAAATCCCCACTGCTCTGATCAAAGTTTATTTTTGTTTACAGACGCATCATTAAATCATTAATGTAGACCGATGTCGTTACGCCAAAATATAGTTCTATCAAGAATACACTTGATTCCATTGATATAATAATTTTATTGTTTGAAATGAATAACAGATTTATATTGATCCAGTATCTGTTTCTATGACAAAATTTAGCAATACGGAATCGTCAAAATCATCGAGTCCGTCATTTTTGTTTTGTAAACAAAAGCACGTGTATCGGCCCGCTGGAATACACTACGTAATCGTTACCTAGATAGCACGTGACATCTTAACTCCGACCGTAAAACAGAGATTTTACTGCGGTCGAGGTCCAATCAAAATTCTGCTTACAAAATATTTGCATTAGAATTGCTAATTATCTTAAAAACTATTAACTTTTTGTGTAGGCATGTATATAAGAATATTGTAGGAATTGATATGGTGATCATTTTGATATATGGTTCAAGGTCATATGTTCAAAGGTCAAGGTCACAGCTGCAAAATAAGACTTTAATTGCTTATTATCTTGAAAACTTAACTTTTTGTATAGGCCTTTATATTAGAATATTGTAGATATTGCAGCAATGATTATTTTGATATATGGTTCAAGGTCATGTGTTCAAAGGTGAAGGTCACAGCTGCAAAAGAAGACATAAATTGCTTATTATCTTGAAAACTTTAACTTTTTGTATAGGCATGTATATTAGAATACTATAGGAATTGATATGGTTATCATTTTGATATATGGTTCAAGGTCATATGTTCAAAGGTCAAGGTCACAGCTGCAAAATAAGACTTTAATTGCTAATTATCTTGAAAACTGTTAACTTTTTGTATAGGCATTTATATTAGAATATTGTAGGTAATGCTGCAATGATCATTTTGATATATGGTTCAAGGTCATGTGTTCAAAGGTGAAGGTCACAGCTGCAAAAGAAGACATAAATTGCTTATTATCTTGAAAACTTTAACTTTTTATATAGGCATGTATATTAGAATATTGTAGGTATTGACATGGTGATCATATATGGTTCAAGGTCATATATGTTTAAAGGTCAAGGACATAGCTGTATAAGTATACTAAAATTTGTTAATTATTTGGAAATTATTCATTGCATTACAGTAACTTCATGCATATTATATATGCTACTTATAAATGAAATGTGACTGGATATATTTCTGATTAAGTTTTGTGGGAGTTCTTAACCTGAGAAAACTTGTAAAGTTTCTGTACCTTATATATTGTCTTTTGCGCTTTGCAAACAATTTTGGACGTATCCTTAGGTGAGCGTTAAGACCCATGGGCCTCTTGTTTTCTTTTCACCATGTCACTTGGGTTGTTTTGTCATCAAGGACACAATAGCAAGAGTCAAAGGTCATGTCCTAGTCATTTTGAAATCTTATAGCCCATTTCTGTGTACCAGTATATATATAAACATGAAAGGTATACTGCATACAAGATACATGTATATGCAGAGCACAAAATCAACTAAAATGGAAAATTTTTGTCATTCATGATCATATTAGATAAGTGGACCAGAGTGTAGTAGAGTAGTAATGGAGTTTTTCCCAAGTCAAGATTCTTTTTTTTCACTAATATCAAGTTAAAGGACAACAGAGGAATTTAGAATTAATTGGAGATTCATTTTTCAGATAAATTTGAAATTCAGTTTGTTACTTTTTCAAGTTACTGTTTTATTTGTGATGATGACCTTTAAGAATTTTGAAAATATTTCTTATTGTTGAAAAAGAACAGAATGGAGTGCACAGATGGTTGTTTGGTTGCAAAATAATAAATGCAAATGACTTGGATATTGAAGAAGTAGAGGAACATTTATTCCTATCCAACTGGCTCTGATCCTGTTGGACTTGATTCTGTTTGAATCACAAGTCCATCAAGATTGATTGAATGGGGTTTTACATCCCAGTCAAGAATATTTCACTTATATCGAGACATTCCACCATGAAATTTATAGTCGTGATTGTTATATAAATAGTGTACACTTATGTTTTGAAATGCTGTTTATTCATCATCACACTCAGTCTCCATAACTCAGTAGGCAGTACTTTGTATTGTAAGAAAATGTACCTTTTAGCAAATGTTTTAGCCATCTATTTTTTAAAAATTATTTAAAACTAACGTTTGTTCCCTCATGCAAAACATTCCTTAGCTGGATTTGGTTTCATATAATTTTGGAACTTTGGATTCATTTAATGTCAACAGTTTGGCTTATGTTTTTTATATATCAAACTTTTTGGCCCCTAGTGTCACTGATGAGGAATGATTATCTGAAATATGCATTTATGGCACATAAAAATTTAACAGGTATTTTTATTATATATTTACAATGACTAAATGACAAAAACGATTCATAGTGAGTAAAAAGAATATGTGTTAGTTTTTGTGGCGTGACTGTAACTGTTATGTTTATTCAATATATTATATTATGTTTTCCGTTTTATATGTAAATGTTTTTCTTCATACAGAGCTTGGAACAAAAGATGAAGGATAAGTTTGTAGTAGAATGTAGTTAATTTGATTTAAATTAGTAAATAATTAGACATGTTTAAATTTTTGACTTCTAAATATAAATTTATTGTTTATTCCATTGAATAATGCCACTGGTTGGTATAATTAGCAATATAATTAAATGTTCATTCTGTTACATAAAGCCACTCATTGGTAGGTTTGACAATTTAACTTTAGTTTTTATGCCACTTAAGAGTACCACTGGTTGGTAGGTTTGACAACATAACTTTTATTCTTCTTTCCGTTTATTTTATAAACCTATTTATTGGTAGACTATCAGTTTAGGTTGTGAAAGTTTATTTTTTGTCAAAAAAATTAGGTGTTACATATCTGGTGTTGTCGTTGTAGGCGGCAGCATGTCAAAATAAGAAAGTTTATGTTAAAGTAATTTTTTTCTATTCGACCAAAAACTAACCTTTCTTTTTGATCAAAAACTAACCAGGTGAGACAATTAAATCCATGGAATTCTTGTGTTGTATTAATGTTTGTTTTTATTTAGTTAAATAAAAAGCTTGTTTCACCCCAGAAAATACATATTATGCTTTATATATCTTTATACAAACTTTGAATTGTAACAGGTTTTTACCAATTGTGAAGTCAGCAAACAATCAGAATAATAATGATTAAAAATCTTATTTTTTCCAGTCATTATTATATATTATAGAATTAAAATATCTTATAATTCAGTCATGGAAGTTTTTGTAGGCTTTAGCTGTATGCATCCAGAGTCATTGGTTCTGTTTTATCATTTAAATGTATGTGTTGCTGAAAATAATGATTTACAGTGAAGTAACATTTCATATAAAAATTTGACATTTATATGTTGCTATGTGTTGTGAAATATTAAGTAGATTTATTAAAAAGATTTTGAAAATATGGATGCTTGGTCTCATTTATTTCCTGAGTTAAGCACAAAAATATATTTTAATCTATCTTTGGGCATAGTTATATTACTTTCAACACCAATAAAATTAAATGGTTTGTTACCTAAACCATGTTCATGATGAGAATGAAAGAGGAGGTTTAAAATCCCAAGTAAAATTAATTATTTCTTTTATGATTTTAATCAGCTAGAGTTAACAATTTACAAATCAATATATATATATATATATATATATATATATATATATATATATATATATATATATATATATATATATATATATATATATATATATATATATATATAATTTGCTTAATGACAATAAGCAGCAAGGGCATAAAACTTCAACTAGTCCTATGAAAGACCCAGACAGTTGAAGAAATTTCAAACAAGTTATAAAATGATTGTTTATGTAGTAAGGATTGATACCATTTTACAAGAAGTAATATTTTTCTCAATTTAAAGGACTCATATGATTAAATCCTTTATCCATTCTTTGTGTTTCTGGCTAAGGATCTTCATCCTACTTTCTCAAGATTTGCACTTTATTTAGTACAAATCTGCCAAATAAGCTTGGACTACCAAGATGGATAAATAGGAAAATACCTTTATATAAAGGGCAGCAAATAAATTTGGTACTTTTGTGCCTCAATTATGTATATGATTGCTAAAATATGTGTATACATGTACATAATCTGAAACATCAAATACAGACAGATTAATTACAAAATATAGGGTTGTTCTTTGTATCAACATATAGGTTTGTTCTTTAAATAATATGTAGGGCTGTTCTTAAGATCAAGATATAGGGCTGTTCTTAAGATCAAGATATAGGGCTGTTCTATGTATCAACATATAGGTTTGTTCTTTAAATAATATGTAGGGCTGTTCTTTGCATCAAGTTATAGGGCTGTTCTTAAGATCAAAATACATTGTATAGGGTTGTTTTTTATATCAACATATAGGGATGTTCTCTTGATCAATATGTTGGGCTGTTCTTTTGACCAAAATATAGGGTTGTTTTTTAAATTGATATGTGGGGCTGTTCTTTAGATCGATGTATAAACCAGAGTTACCAGACTAAATGAAACACCTGCAGGACAGAATGTAAAGAATAGACAGGGTTTTGATTTACAAACTTTGACTAACCATAACCATAAAATACCAATGGTATATACTAACAATTGAATTCAGTTCAGATAGGTTTTCTTTTAACTTACTTAAGTTTTTCACAGGTCTGACTGTTCCAAACCAGTATTGCCTTTCATATTTACTCTACACAATCCTAAAGCAGTCTTCATGCTTTTGCCTTTGTACATTTTATTTGCCCTGTTAACCTTACCTAACTACATGTATCACATTTTATAAACACTGCGGAAATACCACAGGCAGGCTAGCTTATAAGCACATAAAAATTAAAAAAACATATTAATAAATTAACACAATGACATATTTTAAGAATTTTATTTGTTTAAATATTGTCTCCACTGATTTGTAAAACCTGGCATTATTTACCAAGTTGAATGGAATTCCTATCACTAATTACGATTTAAAATTGGCACGTATTTACAAGTTAATGAAATATTATAATCATAGAAATTATCATATACATATATATGTTACTATATAAATACACAAACTAGTGGAGACATACATTTTTTCCTTCCATGAGATAATTAGACAGGGTGCTCATCTTTTATGTAAAAAAAAACCCCAAATAATCCCTTGTCCTCTTCTTATTATGTAAAAACATAACTTTCTTAACAAAAAAAAGAATATTTGCTTCAGGCAAACATATTAAGAACACTGATATATAGTGTAAAGAGGAAATACACTAGTCAACAAATTTATATTTACCAATGAAAAGATTAGACAGAGAAACAAGAACATTCCTTCTTGTGGAATTAATAATATGTGAAAAACTGCATAGAAATTTCCTCTGCAGGCATTTACAGTTCTGCAATAAACTTGAATGGATATCCTTCATTCTAGCTATTTAGAGTTGATTTTGTTTTGAATGTAAAAGCACTTTTTTTTAATTTTGACAAAACTCAAATCAAGTCTATTTATTAAATATAAAATAAAAACTTTTTAACACTTGGTGTGTCTCTTTACAACAAGAAAGTTGAAGAAAAAATATGATTATGGCAAGTAGTTTTCGGGATGTCCAAATTGTAAAGCTGTCTAAATTTAACAATACAGAAATTTCTTTGCTTCTTAACAGAAGTTCTTAAATGTTTCCATGGAAACATACATAAAAGAGTATCATGTATTTCCCATCACTATTTCTAGTTTTAAAGTGTATATTTATGAGAAACATATATGACAGATGATATTTATACATATATTTGATATACTGCATCGAGATGTTTATTCTTCTTTGAAAAATTTATTCATGTGTCTGAAAAAATCTGAACAGGAAAAATAATAATGATAAGCACTTTTGTAAAATAACTTTCTAGCTATCAATATGCTTTTCATATGCTTAAATTTGTCTTACCGATTGTCAATTACCATTTATTTTCATAAATTCTTATCATTAGTTACTGTTCTTTATCATGCTTCCTGAATTTCTCAACATAATTTTTATCATATCAAAATTATCTCTCATAATTGAAATAGGTTGTAAATGTAAGTAAATCCTTTTAAATGGGATAATTACGATGTCTTTATAGTCACAATCTGTATTATGTCAATTGAATTTGAAAAATGATGTGTTCTCATTACCTCAAGATGGGAAAACTTTGTTAAACTAAAAACATGTCATTTGATTTTATAGGTGAGAGTAATTTTTCAAAATTCATTAAGTTATTATTATTATTATTATATCAATCATCAAATAACTGTTCAGTTCATATAAAAAATTCTGATATCAAAAATTATCATTCTAAAGTTAAATTTACTAAATTGTTAAAGTTTGCATTAATAATATTCCACAAAAAATGAATATATTCTCAATTTAAAGACTACATTATATACATGTTTTAGGCAATAACAATTCTTTCTTAATTTTATTTCTTAAAATTATCCAATTTTTACTTTTGCCAAATCTGAATTATTTGATATGTCATGTATGTCATTTTAAACTTCAAATCATCGTGAACATCAGATTGACTTCTATTAATACAAAATAAAAGTCTCCAAGTTATCAAAATTTTACAGCACAGCTTCCGAGGTTACATTCACAATACAAAGTTGATGTTTATAAATGATTTTTAAAAAATTCTTTTCAAGTTTTGGCAAGACTTGATAAACAAATCATTAAAAAAAAACTTTCATTTTTGCACCAATAAGTATTCATTCAACCAGTCACTTATAGCAGAAATTATAATACACATTCGAGACAATCCAGAGGAGAAAGAAGTAGTTCTTCATTCAGTACAATGTTTGCGTTATAGTCCCCACCCACTCATTGCTATCAAAGTCAGGTAATGATCTTGTTACTTTACGCCACCTCTCTTCTGAAATGCTTTTAATAAATCATTCTGTAATGCCTTTTGTTGTTCCTTATCGGCTAATGCATCTATTGATCGTAAACCGTTAACAATGTCCATTGTTTTTCCAAAATAAATTTCATTTAGAGTATTTCTCATTTTGTTTTCCATATCCTGTAAAAAATAAAAATAAAATATCAGATTGATTAAAAGATTGATTGAATAAAGAATTATGACAATTAATGTTCCAGATCATATAAACTATATTTAAATGCAAACAAGAACCGTCTTCATTTACTGAATGATGATCAATTATTACAAAATACAACAAGTATACTACCAACAAGTATATTATGTCTGCAACTCAAAATTTAAAACTACATGTATTTTTAAGTCATAAGGTTCCCATATGATGCAAAATAAATTATGGAAAAGGGGCAAAACTTCATAAAAAATTTGAGTAGCATCACAATTTTTATTACTTGTATTAGTAAGATCATAATAAACTAAATAAAAAGCCATCAAAAACTTCTCACCAAAATTCATTTACTGCCATTTAAAACTGTAAGACTGATTCAGGCCATATGGTTCCCAAATTGTGTAAAATGAATCTTAGTTGAAAGTGGCTTTTTATCATTTGCACACTTACAGAAAATAAATCTGCTTTAATTTGTAAAATTCCATTAAAAATGTCTAATTAGGTCAGAATCAATTTTTCTAGTCAAGATAAGACTATTGAGATTTTGAAATTTCTAACGCAAAGCAATAGAGTATATTAAAGGTTGTGTTACTATGAAAACATGTTTAATCATTAAACAATTCTATTACAGGTACAACTGTATCAAAAGTCTATGTACATGATTTTCAGACCGCACAAAAACATAATATTATTCTGATTTTACCTCTACCATTCTACCAATATTAACTATATGTGGTGACGCTTCACTGACAGTACAATCTTGCTCAAACTGACGTGTTAAACTACCACCCAAGTTCATGACCCCTGAACCCTCTTTCGATGTCTGTAACCACAACATTGCTGTAGATGTAAGCTTATAATGAGCACTTTTCCCACTAGATTTCTCCTGTGAAATAAATAAATAATTTTTTAAAAAAAGAAAAGAAAAAAAAAAAAAAACATAACAAAAAATTAAAACAAATAAATAAATAAAATTCTATCCGTCAAGTTAATTAATTACTACATGCATTTGACATCAGTATGACTCCTAAAGTAACACAATAAAGAGATGATGAAATAAAAGATATTATGAAATGGGTATGTAACAAGTTAAAACACATGTATACTGGAGATGCCATGCTTTGATAATGCCTTGCATGTCATAGAGAAACAACTCTCATAATACATCAGTACTGTAAACTGGTTCATAAGTTTACACATTTTTTTTATTTTTTTTAAAAGTTAAGTTCATTTTAAGCATATAGGTTCTTCAGGCCCATCCAATTTTCAATGTTGTGAAATGAAAAAGAATACAATCTCTACCACCCCCTGCCCTTTGGACATGGATGTCAGCCCTTGAAAGTTAAACCCTAAGCATATTATTATGATGCCAATCCATTTTGTAGCTGAAAAATGTCTTGATAAAGGACATATACACAGTCCAACATTGGTTATAACCAATGGATGTTAAATCACCAGGCTGTGATCTTAAAACCAATCAACACATCTCTAAAAAAAAAAGTATTATTTTTCTGAGAAACAGAATATTCAATTCATTATTTATTGACCTTGAAGCAGTATTTTACAAATGATAATCGTCCAATATCAGTGCACTTAAACTAGATTTTTCAATCGCTTTATCAGCAGAGTTGTTCATAACAATTATTGTTGATTTTAGAGGAAACAGCATACATACCTGAACTTCAATTACATGTATAGAATCCCAGCATCCTTTAATCTTTTTGGACCCATCACCTGCTTTTTTAATCAATATTACACCTGCAAAACCATGGTCTAAATCCCACAGGTAAACTGAAGACACACCCCCTTCAAAATACCTGTAATGATATAAACAATGTTTGTTAATATGTACCTTTATTTAAAATGCAAGAATACTTAACTAAGTAAATTGCTTAATCAAGGTATCAAGAATGACACTTAGACACACCTCTTCCTGTTTAAAACCTATTAGATCTGACATGGCTGTTTCAATTACATGCTCCAAATCACATGTATTACAAGTACCTTCATTAACTAAATTAATAGGTTAAGATTCAACTCAAAGCAGGACTACACTAGATAATAACATTTTACACCAAGAAACAAATCAATGTATATAAATCTATTTAAATAAACTTCTGATCTCATTTCATGTTGGTAAGAGAAATGAGATAAAGAAATGGAAACTAAAGACTTACAATATAAAAAAAAAAAATCATTAAATTCAAATTTAAATCTTTGGGATAAAATGAAAATCTGTAACTAATAAAATAAAACTGAGGAAGACCTATAAAGAAAAATGTATTTAAAAAAGGTACTTCATAATACAATGGTAATACTCAAAGTTTCAAAGGGCCCTATAATTCTGTTCTGTTGTATAAAAATTCTGTGACTTTTTTAAAGCTTTGTATATTGAGACTTAGATAGACTATTGACTCATCTAAACAAGTAAACATTTAGGATAGGAATGTTTTTCTTCTGTAACATGTGACAGTAACCAGATGGACTGGGTTATTCAATGCTATCTAAAGAGTTCAGGATACAAATGTACTTAATGCTTAAATCATATATAAAGTTTAGCCATTCTATCAGTTTAAGTAGCCTGGAGTCACTGGACCCTGATTTTTATCATTATATGAAGAGAGACTGAAATCAAATTGTTTCACATGTTTAGTTTTTAGAATAGAACAACAAGAAATTGTGCACAGCTGAAGCAATGCTAGTTTTTTCACTTAAATAGTCATTAAAAGTACTGGTACTGTATCTTTGCAAATCTTGTTTATTATTAAATGAAGTCAATCAAATAAATTAATCAGAACATACTTTATGGATGTACTTAGACACATAAGTAAGTCAATGAAGCAGGAAATATTGGTCAAAGTGCCCAAAAGATTCACAAATGTATGTTCACAGAAAGTTTTAAGACTACAATGTTTGGCATCAAAGAAAATGTCATTTTTCAAACTTAACCTAAATCAACAAAGTCAAAAAAGCATGAAATCTGGATCAAAAAGATCTATACATGTATTTCATTCAGTTACATGGAATATTCACCAAAGTATACATGTGCAAAAATAATACAAATCTTAGTAGTAACTTGGAGATAAATGAATGAAAGGGCAAACAATTCTGATTCTATATCCCCTCATCAACTTGGTTGAACAAAGGAATAAAACAATGTTAAGAGCTTCTAGAATGAATTAAAATGGACTGGCTTGATATAGACTGACAACATGGTTTCACTTCAGGGGAAAATGATTAGCAGTGCACACTCTTCAGTTGTGTAACGAGTAAATTTCTCAATGTCAAATGATTGTTTTCTTTCAGCAGTCACGATTGACAATTGGTTTCAAACTTTTTCTATAAGACCTGATGTCATTTTTCATCAAGCATATAAAATCAAATCTGTTAACCGACTTGCATTAACCCAAAAATTAACCTCCAATTCAAATGTCCAATTTCACTAGATTTATTTGGTCAACATTTGTAACATTTCAGTTAGTAAACAGACATATTTACATTTCTCTATATTGGTCAAAAGCAGCATTAGCATCAACTTCTAATTTTCTAAGTCTATCTGAAGGCATGGTACCATCTTCCAATGGAGGGTCATATGTATTACTCCAAGGTGATCTGAAATGAAAAGTTACATATTAAAAATAAATCGTGATTTAGCAATAATTTAAAAACTTACATTTTGGTAATGAAAGTGAAACAGGATTTTAAGAAGAAATATCAGGAGAACAACTAAGCTGAAGTGTGGTTCACCAAAAACTTATCACCAAAATGTTCACAACTGGGCGTCCACAACAATCCTTATTTTGGAATCCCACTCATACTGATTCTTGTATAAGGAAGTACATGTATGTCATTCTTTTTTGTCAAATACTCAACTGGGGTATGAAATGTTTATTTTTATTCAAAGATTTATATTCCCTGCATTTACTGTAAGTAACTTAATCAGGCAACAATCAATCAAACTTAATACATTGTTAAATATAACATATAAATGAGCTTCAATGACTTTGAGTGTACTAGTAGTTCATCTTAATGATACTATCGCCAGCACAATAGTGTTAAGTACAATCTGTAACTTTTACTTATTTTAAGGGGAGATAACTGCACTTACCTATAAGAATCTCCATCTCTGTTATAATCACACAAAAGGTAATCTTTACCAACAGTTTTATCTCTAGCTACTTTTAACGGTTGATCTACAGATGATAGAAGGTCTTCACATAAACTTGGTACCTGTAATAAACATAAATAAATCAGTAAATAAAAATTTTAATAAGTACATACATACCTTAAGTTAGCAAAAAAAAAAAAAAAAATAAAAAGTATGATATTATAAAAATGATTACTCTTAAGAAAATTGAAACTTGTTCACTTCCATGGGAATCAGTAGCATAAATTAACTAAATGGCCAATAGACCAAATCTTACAATTAAGGACTTATTATCTGCAGAATATTCAAATCCTGAATCAGTCAACCAGTATCTCTACTTTTGCAAACTGTTTGCAAGATTGGCATCATCTTGCCTGTATTCCTTTTTTTTTTCACTCACGCAATTAATTATATTAAGTTATTCAAGTTACATGTATAGTTTTACAATAAAAAAATTGAAAAAACATAAACCTCTATAAATGAACAAACAAAAATATATTTTATCAATATCTTAATTTATATAATGGAATTTAACTTTTAAAGAGCCAAAGTTTAATACATGTACTTTGTTTGTAAAAATTAAGGATGAAATATATATTTTATAAAATTGAATAAAATTTAGAAATATCTAAAAGCAAATTTATAAAATAAATCTTAACAGAAAAAAATTGATAAAATAAATTAATGAAAAGAAAGAGAGTTTTAACAGAAAAATTTATTTTAAAATATTATTTGAAAAATTAAAAATAAATAAATAAATAAACAAGAGTGCCATGAAGGCCCTGGACGCTCACCTGAAAATGATGTACACTCAGCTTGATTTTGGCAAACTGGAGCTTCTATTCTTAAAAGAGATTTTTTCCTATATTTTGAGCTAGTGACCTACTTATTGACACAAAATGACCCATATATTAACTTGAGCTAGCTTTTGTCAAGAGCATCATTCTGAGACAGTTTGATAAGATTGGTCCAAAATGGATCCCCTCATATGTGTTAACAAGGTTTTTATATAATTCGACCTAGTGATCTACTTATTGACCCAACATAGCCCATATACAAACTCGAGCTAGCTTTTGTCAAGAGCATCATTCTGACTAAGTTTGATGAAGATTGGACTAAAATTGGGGCCCCAGGAGTGTTAGCAAGGTTTTCTTAAAATTTGACTTAGTGACCTACTTATTGACCCCACATGACCCATATACGAACTTGAGCTAGCTTTTGTCAAGAGCATCATTCTGACTAAGTTTGATGAAGAATGGACTAAAATTGAGGCCTCAGGAGTGTTAACAAGGTTTTTCTACAATTTGACCTAGTGACCTACTTATTGACCCAACATGGCCAATATACGATCTTGAGCTAGCTTTTGTCAAGAGGATCATTCTGAGAAAGTTTGATGGACTAAAATTGGGGCCTCAGGAGTGTTAACAAGGTTTCTCTACAATTTGACCTAGTGACCTAGATATTGACCCAACATGGCCCATATACAAACTTGAGCTAGCTTTTGTCAAGAGCATCATTCTGACTAAGTTTGATGAAGATTGGACTAAAATTGGGTTCTCAGGAGTGTTAACAAAGTTTTTCTACAATCAGACCTAGTGACCTACTTATTGACCCAACATGGCCAATATACGAACTTGAGCTAGCTTTTGTCAAGAGCATCATTCTGACTAAGATTGATGATGATTGGACTAAAATTGGGTCCTCAGGAGTGTTAACAAGGTTTTTCTACAATTTGACCTAGTGACCTACTTATTGACCCAACATGGCCCATATACAAACTTGAACTAGTTTTTGTCAAGAGCATCATTCTGACTAAGTTTGATGAAGATTGGACTAAAATTGGGGCCTCAGGAGTGTTAACAAGGTTTTTCTACAATTTGACCTAGTGACCTACTTATTGACCCAACATGGCCCATATACGAACTTGAGCTAGTTTTTGTCAAGAGCATCATTCTGACTAAGTTTGATGAAGATTGGACTAAAATTGGGGCCTCAGGAGTGTTAACAAGGTTTTTCTACAATTTGACCTAGTGACCTAGATATTGACCCAACATGGCCCATATACGATCTTGAGCTAGCTTTTGTCAAGATGATCATTCTGACTAAGTTTGATGAAGATTCGTCTGAAATCGGGTCCTCAGGAGTGTTAACAAGGTTTTTCTACAATTTGACCTAGTGACCTAGATATTGACCCAACATGGCCTATATACGAACTTGAGCTAGCTTTTGTCAAGAGGATCATTCTGAGAAAGTTTGATTAAGATTGCACTTAAATTGTGGCCTCAGGAGTGTTAACAATCAAAAGTTGACGCACGACGCATGTCGCACGACGCACGACGCACACCGGACAATGACCCACCACAATAGCTCACTTGAGCACTTTGTGCTCAGGTGAGGTAAAAAAAGACATTGGAATCATTAATCAAGGATTTGCCAGTTTACCATTGATAAATATCTATATAACATTTGTTTTGAAAAATTTTTCTTTTCCGAGATTGAGATTAAATAAAATCTTTATCTACTATATATTTAAAAGAAATGACATATTAGTTTTACTTCAGTTTTCCTTCTGAAAAAAAGCCAAAAATTGAAAATGCTGAATTACCTCCCCTATAATTATAAAATATGTGGTCAATATTGTTATATAGATGGTGAACCCAGAGCCCCAACTCTGGCATCATCCGCCCTTTAACTTTGCCTGGGACAATAAAAATATTTCAAATTAAAAAACATTTGTTTGGAAAATTATGGTAAACATTTGCATCAAAAACTCCTTGAAAAAACTCTAATAAGGACTGTACTGCTCATATGCCACTTTGTCACATTTGAATTTCATGTTAGATAGAATCTACATCAACCAAAGGCTTTTCTGCATAAATATTATTCAGTTCATATAAAATATTTTGAAGATTTGGTTAACAACAACTCTTTACTGACATATTCTGTAAAATCCATATTAACAAAAAATTCAGAAAATAGTACATATATTACATGACTACACATTTTTTTCTGTACATCAAATTTTAACTAAAGCAGTCCACAAACAAAATTTTAAATGGCAATTCAAAGTTCAAACATACCAACAGTGACCATCTTGCATTCCAACGGCCATGCTTGTCACTACCTGCATCAATTAAGATCTTTCTGACCAAATTTGGTTTAACATGTTCTTTTAAACTCAACTGTTTCAGAGATTTATATATTTTATAATGGGGTAAAAAAAAATTTTCATCTTTATCAGTTTAATGAAATCTCCCATCTTCCTAAAAGGCATTTATGAATTTTAAATGAGGGGTCATATCCAAGTTAAAAAATCTGTTAGATATTTGATTGAAGAATACTTTAAATGACTACATTATTTATTGTATGATATTATCATGCCTACTGATAAAGGCAAAGAAAGGTTTTTATAGGATTTAAAAAACAGAATATACATACAATAAGTAACAGGAATGTTTACATTGCTTGTATGACTTACTTTGTGTAACTCTGCCTTTAGGTTTGTTAAATAAATCAAAATTCAGTTTTAACAGGTTAAGAAACAATGTGTGTGTTTTATATGAATCAGATGTGTAACAAAAAGTAAAGTGAGTTAACTATACATATACATATATATATATATCTAATTAACTGATCTTTTTCTAAATTAATTATTTTTAAGAATTGCAATTACAGTTCACCAAGACACAACTACATATAACTACATACAAAGTACTATGCATCTGCTGAAAAAAAATATGGGCAACATAAGTTGTCACCAGAACATTTTACAATGTTACATGAATATCATTTCATGTTTCTACAAACAAAAATTGATAAAAAATATGGCTGTCAATGCTGATACCCAGGATCACACGGTAACTACTAAATCTGATTTGAGTCATTATACTCCTCTGCTAGTCATGATCATAATTTGTTGATGTTACATCAACTATAATTACTTACCGGTAATTACACAAGATGAACAACTAATCCCATGTTTTGAATCAAATATTTCAATCAAGACAGAATGGATTTCAAACAATACATACTACATACATCATTTAGTGATAACAATAACAAATCTTTAGATCAATTATACATACCATATCAATGAGATCTGTGAGGTTTTTCTCGATCTGTTGAGGCGGCAGCCTCCTCATCAGATCCAGGGCACAGTCTAACTGTTGTTCTGTCTGTAAATAGAAAAAATATATCATTCTTCTATAGGAAAAAAAATATGCAAAGACACTAAAAACTGTTGTAACCCTCTCAATCAAGATCAATTCATCATAATAATAGGTAATTTGGAATGGAATGGAAGGGACAGATTCTACTCACTATTGATTCGCTAGTGTGAGAAAATCTGTCAGTTTTACTTGCTTAAAATCAGTCAGTTACTCTGGGGAAGTATGATTTCTGTAATCATTCGAGAACTGACTGCCTAAACATCAGTCAAAGATTTTTGACTTGGACATAACATATGACTATTTTACTACTTCACTCGCAGTTTCTAAGTATTAAATTTAACAGTACTTTTTTTTAATTCATTCATGTACATGTTCATCAATAGACGATTTTCAGTTTACCCACATTTTCTAAATTGGAGGTAAAAGGTATATCATAGAATCATGGGTACTGGCAGTATATGAAATTAGCTAGAAAGACATGATGGTCAACAGGGACCTTAACTTTTAAAAGAGGGTAAGTTAATGAAAGTTAATGGCCTTGAAATAATGAAAAAACCCGTTTTAAATGTCACTGCTTTTCTATATTGTCTGTTGTACTAGTCACTAGTGTAAAGTATTGTTCATTAATATAGATTTCTTATTATACTGAAAAGAACTACCACAAATGTAGGCATCTTGAGGAAACATCCGCCTGCTATAGGAGAACTGCTGGTTAAACGAAAGAGCTAACCGGACTTGGAACTCTATGAAGTTGGTGACCCAATCAAAAAGTTAATAGCCTCTGGCCATCGGGCCGGCAGTAATTTCGCACACTGTTACTGGCATTTATACTTTGGGTTTTATCATCAACCTCAGTGATGGATAATTTGAAAATGTATTTAAAATCAAGATATTTTTATGACAAACATGATTTAATAAGTTTTTTTGTATGTCAGCCAAAGAGTTCTACCTGGAAAATACAGATTCAGAAAGTGATAATCTTTACTCTAATCAAATGTGTCAAACTAAATGGTAATGTTTTATTTGAGCTTGGAAAGATATAGGATTGAGAATTCATTTTGCAGCTTTTGCCAGATATTGAGCACTACTGTGTCTTAATCTATCTACATTTCAACTAAATACAACAGGCACAAATAGTCTGACCTTCCTGATATGTTTTGATTTAGTATCAGTTTTTGGTCTAGCCATTTCTTTCTCATATTTGGCTCTTTCAAACTTGACAGAAATGGGTTAAACCAAATATATATACATTAGAATGTCTCCCTTATTTAACTCCCATCTTAAAGATGCCCAAGGGCACACCACATTTTTGAAAAGCATAAAGGACTCCATTATTTTACAGTTTCTATAAATGCTATGGAAAACCAAATCATATATGTACATATATATATAGGTGCATCACATGACTAATGTAGATTATAAATCAGTGAAACTGTACAGAATGGGAAACCCTAAAATGGTTACAACAGTTACAACAAAATGTTGTTAATAATTTAGCACTGCTGTTATGGTTAAATTTTAATCTGCAATGCACACACCATGTTACAATAAATTCACCATATACAAAAACTGTCTAGAGTTCCAAACCAGAATGGAGGGAATCTGGGTCATTTTGTCTTAAAACCCAATTCAACCCTAGAGTTGTTTTACCTAAATGCCAGTTTCACCCTCAATCAATATGTACATTTATTGGTAATATGCACAAAAGAATTTCAATATCACCAATGGAAATTTTTTAAAGGTTAAATACAATTAAACCCACAAATATTTATTTGAAGATCTTTAACAAGCATTATTTAGGCAAGACTTCCTTTTGTAACCCCACCCAACCCCAACCCATTAAAGTCTATGTAAAATTTTTGAAAAAAATACTTTTCATAGAAAATGTTAAAAGTGACTTGCTTTCATCATTTTAAGGCAACTTAAGTAGAAATTAAAATTTTAGTGAAGGGTTCAAATTTTACATCATTTAAGCTTTCCTTAACATGGAGAGAGGTCAACATGGGCATAGGTCATGGCTGTTTCATCTTATTCAGTTATAAAAACAAACATTGGAAGTGACTCTTTCCAGTGTTCAATATAGAACTCCAATAAATGGTGCCATCCTGACCTTTGAAAAATTAGGGCCAAATTTTTAAAATGTGGGTAAACATAATAACATTAATTGTTTAATTGTATTGAAGAAAAAAGTGTTTTGTAATTTGTAATTTATACAACTATACATTAACTATTTGAGTAATAATACATGTATGTATACTGTTGCAGTAGTTTAAAGAATAAAAAGGTGGAATTTACAATGGAAACCCAATTCATAATGAAGAAAAGGGTCAAAGTTGGCCAGCTTTAAATTAAGACATGATAAACGGTTGATCTAATAAAACAAAACCCTATATTAAACTTTTAACGTCTGTAAATATTTAAATAAAACTTATTTTGTCCCATCTTCAAACAATCAGCAGCATTTTAAACATAGTTTGCAAAGATTCAAAGTTAAAAATAATGAAACAAAACCAATGGAAGTACTGTTTTACTATTTGTAAAGATATTTATACAACTGTTTTCTGTTTCATAAAATTAATTTGGAATAATTTTTGATTTTTTCTTATAATGCTACAATTTGATACAAAAAGTTAGTGTACATGGTGTGTCACCCATTGTTTCTGTTTCATCATTTTGAACTTCATATCTGTAAAGTATTTGACCTAATGTAAAAATGGCCGTCCATTTGCAGGAGGAACAAAATTAGTTTTAATTAAATATTTACAGCCATAAGAGGTTTAATTTAGGGTTTCGTTTCATCAAATCAACTGTTTATCAAGTAATTTCTTAATTTCAATTGAAATTTTCTATTTATCATTCAGAATTTCAGAATTCGTCCACTATGACACTGACCAAATTTTGGTTTGAAAAGCTACACATTTTTAGCTTAAATTGTTAGAGTCCATCAATGGCACATTGTCTTAAAAGTATCTTGCTCTCTATCTTAGGCTCTAATTAATTGGAGTACAGTTAGAAAAAAAGCCTTTGTAGAGATAGAAGTTTCTAACCAACAATAGTCAACTATATTGCAGGCATTCAGGGCTAGCCTGAATCTTTTTTGGTTTCGCAACAATGTACATGTCGCCAATCTGAAAATCCTTTTCGCCAACATGCAACACAAACATTAAGTGATGCTTAACATTTCTTACTTGTATGATCAATCTAGAACTGAAGGAAGTGTGACATGATTTCTAAATAGGGGTCAAATCTGGCATATAGGTAGCATTTCAACCAGAGTGCAAATTTCCTAGATCTGTACAACCCTGTAGTGTTTGCAATTCTAGTAAAGAATTACATTTTTATGTAGGCACTTTTCCTTTGATAACCAATAAACAGATCGCATGGCACAAAATATAGTTTTTTTTTTTTTTTTTTTTTTTTTTTTTTTTTGCTTGCCTTGTAATAAGTTTGAACTGATTGTTCAAAAGTAGTTTGCAAGTCAGTGTCAACAAACAATTATTTATGATCTGAAGATGATTGGTGCCACGATAGTTAGTGCATGATCCAGAGGTAAAACTGTTTATCTTGCCTGTCTAAATGCAAAATTTACATGCCATAAAACCAGTTTCATTATCAAATGACAACCAAAAAACGATCATCATTCAAACAGATATGTTTCACATCAGATTAGGAGTTGGACGGTTTTGTATAATTTTTCACAGGATTATGTGTTTCAACTGACGAAGAGATGGGTTCTTCATCTGGCTTTTTAATTTTGGGTTTTGAATTGAAAAATATTTATAATAAAATGTGCTTCATGTTCCTGTGAATCAAGTAAATAAAATAATTCATTGACTGGTCATAAGAAAGAGCTCTAGAAGAGCTAATTTGTCGGTGTTTTAATGCAGATTTATTAGGGGGCTTCAGAAACTTTCGTAAACACCAACCAAGTTTTAGCATATTCGAAACAGAAACCGATTAGCCACAATTAATTATGGAGGTTAATTCCTTTAATCCAATTAGTGTGTTTATTCATTTATCAACTTCCAACATTGTTTAAAGGACGCGGTTCAGTGATCGACGATATAAACAAACAGCTACTATAGGCTAATTATACAGAAATGAGGTGCGTTCAGCTGTGAAATACACAACAGTTTGACACAGAAAAGTTAATATTAACATTCGCCAACTACATTTTATTTTCGCCAGTTTTATTTTGAATTCGCCAGACACTTTCGCCAATTGTAATTTCATTTCACCAGATTCAAATATTTTTCGCAATTGGCACCACTGGCGATCGACAGCGTGAGTCCTGGGCATTCATACTTCATCTAGAAAGTAACTAAGTCAATGCCTAGAAGACATAATACAAGGATGGTGTTCACAATATAAGGATGATGTTAACCATACAAGGATGATGTTAACCATACAAGGATGACATTTATATAGACATTTCCAGATTGACTTCATTTATTGACAATCTATGACACACAGACTGACAGAAAACATGTGAACTTGAAAAATTTTTAATGCAATTCAATTAACGTGAAGTTTAATAAGCAAAACATTTGTATTTGAACACAATAAAGAAGATGTCATTTTCTTTGTAAACTGTTTCATTAGTCAGGAAGTTGATCAAGCATAGTGCCACCTCCCATTTTACCTATGACACTGATAACCCGTGGGAGAAGCGCCAAAAGTTTGTGATAATTATGGACTGTATATAACAAAATAAACGAAGAACAATCATTAAAGATTTAAGTGTAAGTACAAACCATGACTGGTCGAAGTATTTTAAACCGGCTAGTACACTTCCAGGAAGCAAATGTGCAGAAATAATGGACTCCACATCCGGGGATTTGAGGGAATCCCGTCCTTTGTCAACCAATCAAAATTAAGATTACGTTTTTCACCATTTTTGGTAAGGAAAAGAGGGTATCCGTGACTGTCTTAAAAAATAAATATATATGTTATCAAGGGTGTCTTATTCCCTTGTTAATCTTATTGTATTTTTAGACAAACAAAATAAGTTAATTCTGAGCTTTTTGGTGAAAGATAAACTTGAATCGAACCGCTTACGAATTCACTTCCGGTAAAATGTAAACATGGCCGAAAATGCATTGACTCAGTTGATTTGAATGCAGTTTAAAAAGTGAAAGAAGTTTCTGGCTCGAAGTTTGAGATATCTTTCAAAAAGAAAGTACATTACCATTTTAGAAAATTGATTGTGCTGTATGTGTAAAATCAATAGAATCGCGAATATTTGAAAGGTAAACTAAAAAGAATTTTGAAATATTTCCAGCGCACCATGACATTTTTCACCTGTCTCATTTTTGAAAAGGAGGGGCACCTATGACAGACCTTGAGTGTGTCGGTTTAAAAGATTGTCTTGCAAACCTGGTGTACAAGTTAAAATAAGTACATAATTGCTTAAAATACCGGAAAACTAGTTTGCATTTTCCAAAACCATGAAATTGCCCCCTTCAACATGGGACCAAAATACTCATCATGTCATATTGTCTTACTGTAGTAGTAAATAAGTTTTATTTTACCTAAAAACTTTGTAAAGAAAAGGTCAACACTGTTTGGGTAAGGGAATTTAGATCTTGCAATCTCTTTGCACTCTATATTATAGGCTACTTGCTGATAAGTAATTAAGTTGAGCTACTGAAGCTGGAAGACACAAGATTTGATGCTTATTGTCAAGCTTGGATCTAAAATTTTACACTAATGGGAGGATATTGCTCTCATTGCCTAGATTGGAATCCCAATTTAAATAGATCCTAGTGTGAGAAAGTTTGACATATTGCTTGCTTAAGTTCAATATTTTTCTTCAGACATCAGGCTTCCTCCATCATTCAAGAATTGATTGTCTCAATGTAAATGAAAATCATGAGGGGCCTTTAAAATATTACTCAACTCAAAACTTGGTTCGATGTGGAAGCAAACATATATATGTATAAAATGTCATCATTATTTTGAAGGTATCTCTCAATTCAGCTCTGATTATGCTGATGGGGAGATAGGTGAATAACTTAATTGGTAAATGCAGGTGTGAAATATTTATTTAAACAACTTATATATAAGTCTAGGAACATGTAATTAGCATGCAAAGTGAAAACTATGAAAACTGGCACATAAACCAAAAAAAAAAAAAAAAGAAAAAAAAAAAAAAAAAAGAGCTAATATGAATTCCAACATGTATGTGAAACAGAGTGTTCCAGAAGATACAAGAATTTCCTTTCTAGATAGCCACACCCTTATTTATATAAATGGTTGCAGTTGCACTTTGAGTACTTAAAGCCTAAGTATTTGATAAATTGAACTTTTAAAATTAAACAAAAAGGTAAATTAATAAATAAATAAAAATTGAATACATGCAGAACATTTTAAAATGCTTCAAAATTCCATTATCAAACTGTCAACACACGGTATAATTGTTCAAATTGGTAGGGTCAAACCAAATTTATTAATAATAATATGAATAAGGCCACAATTAAAAATATCTTTGTTTCCCCTTGCCCTACCCTTACTTCTGATATTGGGTAGGTAGGTAGGCTTTTCTTTTTTCCTCATTACATAGTTTTCGTTTCTGGTTAGGAAACATTGTTCACATGTCACCTTGTGTGTTTACTAGTACATACTTCATTACGACGGTGTTTGTATCGCATTGAATTAAAACTGTATAAGTGTCTTGACAACTAAGAAGGTTGGGGTCTAAATCGTGAAAAGGAAAGAGAAACAAACTGGAATCTATTAGCAAAGAATCGAGAGAAAAAAACAAAACCACACAGCATTTTTCAATAAATTTTTTTAAGTTGGTGGGATTTTTTACAGTGGGTCGCACAAGGGGAAACAAACTGTATTTTTTATTTTGGCCTAATTATGAAAATAAAAATTATGTATTTAAGTGTCACATATGAAAACTCAGTATTTACATACAAATATTTCATGCTTCTTTTTCAAAAAAAATTATACCTAGCCAAATATGACCTATGAAACACTCCAAAGAAATACATGTATATACTTATTACTTAACTTTTTTTTTCAATGATATGAATTTATTAATAAGACATAGGTAGATTTTAAAAAGTAACCCCAAAAACTACCATACAAGATTTTAAATCGTAAAATAGCAGTAAAAAAATCATGTCTGGTGGTCATGTTGAACAAAAGATATTTTTTAAAACACATTATAATCATATTAATAAAAGAAAAAGATTTGAAAACCAGCTAATCCATATCAGCTCTTACTGAATTGTTTTGGTGTGAATATTTATCATCACTGAGTAACATTTTACTTGACAAATAATGCACCAAATTAGGTTACATTTTTTGTTTCCCACATTTAAACCAAATTGGTTCAAACATAGTTTCGTAATTACATTATGAGAAAAGTCACTATAATATTTTTACTTTGGTATCAACCGATTGAACATAGTGTTTGATGTGTATTTGTCAGTACATCTGGAGATGGATTTCTGGTTCAACCATGCAGTTTTTCTCTTCTTTAACAGTTTAGTGTCAAGTTTTGTCCCAGAAAAGATGTTACTAGATTCAACCCTCCTCGGATCCTGTATTTTTTCTCTTCCTGTTACAGATGTTGTGTTTTATGATTTTTGAACATGGAATTGAAATTTTAATTTGATACTTTTGAAGAATATTATATAATGATATACCCGGTAGGTCAGTATGAGATAAGAAACCTGACATGGTTTCTGTTAAAATGAAATTGTTGTTTCAACTGAAAAATGCTTTTATTTCTAGGGGGAAGCCTTAGACACCCCTTTCTTTTAGGTTTTATGTGTACTTAATTGTTCAAATTTCAATTTATTTCTCATCATTGTAATATTAACAATATAGAGAACATGTAACTACATATACATATATAACAATACAGCATGCGTGAGTTACAGTATGATTTTAACTTAATTTTAATTTAGTTGTAAATTTAACCTGGAGGACTAACTCTCTCAAAAATAACACTAATAAATTTACAAATTTAATTTAATAATGACAATTTTTTTGTTGAAAATAAAATTTTATTTTTTGTAGAAATATTAGACAATAAGTAATGTTGCATTTCAAAATTGTCAACAAATAACCTGTAAGATATACCTTTAAATGAAATTTCTATATCACTACTCCACTGTTGTATAAATTGATCACATAATTTTTGTTTAATACATTTTACTAACCATGTTTTACTACTAAAAGTTTGGGATAACCAAATATTACTTAAACCACATCCATCAAAAATTGATTTTGTATAACACAGCCATTTATAATTAACACCATTTAGATGATTTGAATATAAAAGTTATGTATACATAAGCGATAAATATTTTTTGTTTTTACCAGTTAATACCTGGAACTGCTACACATTTATTGTTATGGTATTTTAAGGAAATGGTGTGACAAATTTGGGTACCCCCCCCCCCCCCCCCCCCAATTCTTCATCCTCAATGACATAGGGATTAATTATTCATTAGCAAAAATTGCCACATTCCTCTTACTATAAATTTTATTTTGAATATTTGCTCTATTTATCATGCCAGTACATATATAAAGTACCACACATAATTGAAGTGCCCCTCCCAACATCCATTCCATTACTCTATTAATATTATGTTATTCCATTGTTGGAAAATTTCGATTTTTATTTTATTATTTTTATTTTTTTATTTTATTTTTATTCTATTATTATTATTATTATTATTATTTTTATTTATTTATTTATTTAAATTATTTGTTTTTTTTAATTTATTTTATTTACTTATTAATTTTTTTTTATTAGAAAGACTAAATATGCTAAAAAAAAAGTTGACTCTTGTTATAAACATATAATGATTTGTTTTAATGAAATTTTCTGTAATGTTGTGTTTTGTTTATGTTAGTATTTTCATTTGTCTTTAAATATACTTGTACAAATATTTATGCCTATTATGACCTATGTTTTATTTATAAATATTTTCAGACTTTTTTTCCATATTAGTCACCTTTATTACCATTTATAAAATCCAAAATGCCAACTCTAGATAAAGATGATCCTGAGAACACCGTTAGAATGAAAGTAGGATATAACGGGTAAGTGGATTATAATGTACATGTAATGAACAACTTATATATGTATCAAAGATATGTGCTTCCTTCCCACTCACAATGTCGTCATAATGATACATGGCTACAGTTAAATGAGCTCTTCATTGCTACAATTAAATGAGCTCTTCATAGTAAATGGATATGTGACAGTGGTTAAGTAGTTTAAAATGTATATCTACATGTCAATAATGTTTCACTATATAGGTTTGAATCCATTCAGGTCTTTACCATTTCATTGTTTGTAACTTCCCCTGTCAAAAGAAACTTGTTTTCTCAGGATATTCGGGTTTCACTATATGATCCTGAGACTGACTGATTTGATGTTAGTGGAAGTTAAATGTAATAAAGAACCAGTAGTCACCCTTTTGTGTGCCTTGTTTTAAGAGAAATCACCTCTCGTAAAAACTTTAAATGCAGGGCTTTTATTTGACCTTTACCTTTTAAGGGTAAAAATTGACTATCTTCAAAGTCTCAAAAAGTCAACCCATGTCAACACAAATTAAGTTTTATATTAAAATATAGTTTTAAGGATTTATTAGAAGTTATATAATGGTACTTAAAAAATCAGATAGAAATTATTTTTTAACAGGAAAGGAAAAATTCATTGAGCAATCTGGTACTCAAATCTGGGTACTTCACAATATTAGCAAGACACTCTTTAAAAGCTAGCTACTTTAGACACCTGAGTCTTCTTGATACAATGACTATCATAACCGGATTTATTAAATCTTTATCATTTAATCATTTATATAAGTTAGTTGCATAAAATTATGAAAAATAATTTTTTAAAGTTAAGTATGTATTCTATTTGTATTTCAGTGATATAATGATATCCAATATACATTGTGAAATAAGCTATTGCAGATTTTTGTGCAGAGATTAAAGATATATGTAAATTTGATGATAAACAGCCTTTCACAATGAAATGGGTTGACGAAGAAGGTATGACTTTATTTCAGACTTAACAATCTAGATGGAACAGGAAGTAGTGTGGTGTTATTGTTTTATTCCCATCTGTTTAATCTCTCTTTTTGTATTACAGTATCTTCCATGTGTTAATAATTACGGGATCAAATTTATGAATATTCTTGTTTTATGAAATTAAGTTATGTCCCCTTAGAATTGTGTAATCAGTGGTCAACATTCAAAATTTTGGTGAAGCTTGTTTATTAATTTTTATTCAGTTTATTACTATCAGCCATTTTAAGATTGGGACTGTAAGACATTTTCACAGTGTCCCAATTTTCATTTTCACCGACATTCTTACTTCTGAATTTACATGTCACAAAAATTAGAAGTATTAAAAACTTCCATGTACCTTTAAAGGTACAAGCCACAAATTTATCACCCATTGAAGTGCCCTTTTTTTAAACATGAAAATTGGACATCATAATAATACATGATTTTAAAGTACTTAATAAGCAGGACCGTCCATACATTGTTTTGATAAAAATGTGATGCACATGTGATACCGTTTCTGATAAATATTGAATGGTCATTATCTCCTTAGTATGTAAATTTAACGATACATAAATATTTATTTATTTTTATACAGTCCATTTAATGTGGTTATTCTAATAATGTAGAGGCCTCAGAATAGTGTAAAGCATAGACCACTTATGGATCACAGTGCCTCTCATTCCTTTGGTTCATGAGGCCTCGGTAGGCGAGTGGTCTAAAACGCCGGCTTACAGATCACAGTGCCTCTCACCGCCTAGGTTCGAATCCCACAGGGGACAGATCCTAGTGTGAGAAAGTTTGTCATTTCGCTTGCCAGAGGTCGATGGTTTTCTCCGGGCACTTCGGTTTCCTCTACCATCCCAGAACTGACCGCCTCGAAATAAGTGAAGGATTCTTGACTGGGGTGTAAAACACCATTGCTCCACTCCACTCCACTCCTTTGGTTTAAATCCAGCTTGGGCAGAAAGTTTGTTAGTTTGCTTGGGGAAAGTCAGGGAATTTTTTTTTCTCTTGGAACTCCATGTCTCTATATCAGAACTGACCACCTTGCCACCTATATAAGTGAAAAAATCTTGATTGGAACATAAAACTTTTTCATAATGTTTTGTTGTTTAATCAGTAGATGAGTACTATTAATATTGTGATACTCTTACTAATTCCTTATTATATGATTTTTCTGTTACTTATCTAGGTGATCCTTGCACTATATCATCACAAATGGAGTTAGATGAAGCAATACGTTTATATGAAATAAATAAAGATACAGAAATTACCATTCATAGTACGTATTTCTCATTAATCTTTCTAAGACTTATTTAGGTCAAAAATGCTGTAAAGTAAAAGTATGTTTCAAGTCTAATGGCTAACTATACCAGTCTGATAAAAGATATGTTAAAACCTTTTTTTTGTTGAAAAGGGCTCAAATGTAATGTTGAAGTTTGACATTATCTTTGCTCTGTTTTGAAAAATAATTGCTTTAACATAGTTTTATTTCATAAAAATGAAGTTCTAGTAACATTGACTTTTTTTAACCCTTTATGCTCTTTGTTTATGACATTACCACTAAGGTACTGGTGTTTATTAAATAATAACAGACTAAAGTCAAGTCAGTTTTTACTTAAAACTTATATATAAGTCCTGCCAACACAAGTGAACCGGACGATATAAAATCAAACACTTCATAATAAAAACAGATATATATGTATAACTAGCAAATGATTGTTTAAATTATCTTTTTTATTTTTATATTTACAGTATTTCCAAATGTACCAGCAAAACCAGGGTTGCCATGTGTGGGAGAAGACAGTAAGTTTTAATTTTTCTCCTTTTTTAACTTTTTCCTTTACAAATGTACCATTCATTCATTATTTATAAAATTTATTCCATTTGGAGCTGAAACTAGTGCTCATAAACTTGCAAAATACAATTTTAATGTACTACTTATATTTTTCTGTGACTATCATTTTGTTAGACCAAAATCGTATCTTTGTTCAAAGTTAAACTGAGAAATTAAAGCAGTGATTTAAGCACTTCAATACTTTTAAACTTTTTACATTTCCCGAGAACTTTGGTTATCTTAGTTTATGTGAACCATTGGGCTTTTGTTTGCTCCAATAGAGCAGGATATACACAAAGTTTCTTCAAGATTGTATAACTTTTGCTTGTTTAGTAACATCAAATATGATGATGTCTCATAAGAAACTATTCTAAATTTAAAGTAACAACACAAAGGAAAAAAAAATTAACCAACCCAAGATTGCTCAAAATACAAATGCATACAACATGTGCCTAGTAAGACAGAAGCATGTTGACTGCAAGTACATACCGGTAAATGGAGAAAAATAATTGAATATCAGTCAACATTGTCAGGTGCATTACAAGGATCCTGCTAACTATAGTTTAAATCTGGTGCTAATTTATAGATGTAATTTTAAACTGAGCATGCTCAGAAAAACTTCACAACTATTTCATAATTCTTAGTGACTTTAAATTCTGCATGTTGAGTAAAACAATATATTTTGACAAATGTTGATAAGACTTGGAGAATAAACAAGGTTACCAGTACATTGGGTGAATATTTTATAATTTGATACCTGATGACATTATGTTAACAATTTTTTCAGTAATATGTAATATCTTTAATATTTCAGGAAACATGTACAGAAAAGGTGCCAGAAGATGGAGAAAATTGTACAGAATGAACGGCCATTTGTTCCAAGCCAAAAGATTCTCAAAAGTAAGATACAGTATCTATCCTCAGGCTTGTTTTACTTATAACAGCATTTCTACACCCATTCAAGTTTTTTATCGTCATCACCATCATCATCATCATCATCATCATCATTATTAGAATAGTAATAGTAGTAATTGTTATTATTAATCCAATACTGTAAATGCACTCAAAATTTTGAATATCTTGTTCTTGTCAAGTCCAAGAACTATGTATTTGTTAAGTTAGAAATTTAACTGTTCCATGAAAAATGGATGAACCTATTTCATTATGTATTTTTCACATGCAAAGCATATATATTTAATATTTATTGTTAAAGTTGTTTTATTTTTTCTTTTCTTTTTTCTAGAAAGCATTTTGTTCATTTTGTGCTGACAGAATATGGGGACTTGGAAGACAAGGCTTTAAATGTATACAGTGTAAACTAACAGTACACAAACGATGTCACAAAATGTTGAAAGTTGTATGCGGTGCTCCTGTATTGGTAAGAAACTAAACATGCAACAAGCAATTACAATTTGATGATTTTGTTTTCAGTTAAATATTTCATGGAGAAAGTTTAACCTGAAAAATCAAAATCTGTCCTAAGCCTAAGCCATTATGGCTGGTGTGTACCCAAGTTTCAATGGTTTGAAGTCACTGATAGTATAAGGTTTGCCGTAAGATGATTTGTCAGTTTATACATGTGTAATTAAGTAAATCTTTGACATTTCTACTGGAACATATTCTTAAACATTCTGCTAAATTGAAGCAATGTAAAATTAAATTTCTTGTTTTGGACACATCCCTAAGCCCTGATGGGGCTTAAACCCATGATCCTTAAATTATGAATCCACATATATCCCTAAGTCTTGATGGGGCTTAAACCCATGATTCTTAAATTATGAATCCACATATATCCCTAAGCCTGGATGGGGCTTAAACCCATGATTCTTAAATTATGAATCCACATATATCCCTAAGCCTGGATGGGGCTTAAACCCATGATCCTTAAATTACAAATCCAAATACAGTGCTCCCTCGCCCTATCGCCCCCCGATTTATCGCCAACCTCGCTTATCGCCAAGATTTATGTTTGTCCTGTTTTCCTGCTATATAATTCCCCGTTAAAATGCCAAATTCAGCTATCGCCATCCGCCACATGTTTTCAGGTACAAACGTCCATAAATTCGTTAAATTTCATTCGATAGTACCACCATGTTTTTTCTTGTGTCAAGGTGAGATTCTTCCATTTCCCAAGACAACCTGTTATACTTTCATGTTCACTTCGTCATGCATCAACGCATAAGTTGATAATCGCTGACAGTGATCGATATTCTTTAGGTAATGATTGTGCAAACAGATTAAGAGTTAATTACTGACCGGTGTACTTATTTTACTAATAAATTTATATCCTGGTGTTTTATGACTGGATTAATACCCACACAGGTAAGTGTTGATTAAATACGACTTACTATCAGGGAATTCGTTAACATCGACAATGAAATTCAAACCAATGAGGATGTATCGGATGAAAGTATCTTAGAGTCCGTCCAGGACATGTCGGAATCTAATGACGATACTGATGACGACAATGATGGTATCGAGGAAACAAAGCCATCGTTTACTGACGTTACAAAATGTTTGACAACTGTTATTAAATTTTTTGAGATGGAGGACAGCACTACAGAATCGGACATATCCAAATTTTATTTATTACAAGGATCAAGTCAATAGAATTAAAGTAAAACGTGCGAAGCAGGTAACCCTTGACCAGTTTTTTCAAGAAACAGTAGTAGACTTTAAGTATTTCTAGTGCGTATTTCCTTGGATAGAAAGTAATTAATGTTGGAATTATGTGTAAAAAAAAGTTACTTTTTGGTATATAGCAGTTTTAAATAACAGTTTTTGACAGAAACAGTATGATTTCATTTGGGAATTAACTACGTATATAAGGTTAGCATTTACTTCTTTATATTTTATTATAGCAGAACCAACTTGCTGGGCAACTTCCGGTTTCCGGTCACCCCACTTTATCGCCAAACTCGGTATACCGCCAAATTTTATTGTGTGCAAAAAGGCAGCGGTATAACGAGGGAGCACTGTATATCCCTAAGCCTGGATGGGGCTTAAACTCATGATCCTTAAATTACGAATCCACATATATCCCTAAGCCCTGATGGGGCTTAAACCCATGATTCTTAAATTATGAATCCACATATATCCCTAAGCCTGGATGGGGCTTAAACTCATGATCCTTAAATTACAAATCCACATATATCCCTAAGCCTGGATGGGGCTTAAACCCATGATCCTTAAATTATGAATCCACATCCTTATCCACTTTATTAGGTGTCTCATGTCTTTTGAGGAAAATGGACATATATTTCCCCAGACTTACTTGCTGAACACCTTGGTATTTCTAGTTACTCCAGTATGCCTATATAAGAACTAGCAATCTGGATGTGAATGAGATAACCTTGACCACATCATAAAACCACTATTCAGCCAACTAAACTTTTAAAAGGCCAAAATATTAACAGCCCCACAAATAAAAGAATGATGTTATTTGATTTGTTCTAGCCACAGACTGCAGAGCCTCGTAGTACAAGAAGTGAACAGGAGGGACCACCTTCTTATCCTCCTACACAGTATCAAATCAAAACCACAAATGGAGAAAGTTCAACAGATGGTAAGATGTATAAAATGGAATCTTTAAGTCCCCTTTTCTCACAGGCATTTTATTTTGCTATTTTTATGATGAATCAGAAAAATAAAATACTAGAAGAAATTATTTTATACTACAAGAAATAACAGGTATAACTGCAACACCAGGAAATTGTGAAAATTCATTTCTTGAAATACTTCTTGTTTCATACTTGCAAAAATAAGGATATATTCATAAATTTGGTGTATTTCATGAAGACATTGGGTACTAAAAACATTTTCTATATCGGTTCTTGCTTGTTTTATTAAAATGAAAAAAAATGATCATGTAATGGATTACATTTACACAATATCTCAATAACTAAACGTTCAATACACTTATTATTTTATAAGCAGAGTGAAATAGTGGTTTCTTCTCAATCAATTAATTCTATCAGCAATATCATGAGGTTAGGGTTTGTTTGTTTGTTTTTAACTTTTCTTTGGTACATAGTTAACTAAGTAGTCCCTAATGTTATTTTACTAGAATCAGAATTCTTTCTTTTGAAGTCTTTAGTTTAAAGGTGTCTGATTTACTTATTTACTAAGGTTTTCTATATTAAGTTGTGGTTGATTATTTGATTATTTTCTAGTCAGGCATATATATAGTGTATACAGTTCCAAATGGATTTTGTGATTGTTTTTCTTTGAATTCGTTTGAATGTAACTTTTAAGGTAGGATTCAAAATAAAGTTATATTGCAATTTATTATTTCTTGATGTTGTAGATCAAGTTTCCTCTGTTGAAGTTGGCAAAGATGTGAGTATACAATTATATACATGTAGTGGGATTAGAGTCAGTATTTATAGTAACCTATTTTAATTTATTTCCAATATTAATGAAAGAAAACTAAAACTTTATTGAAGTATTACTTATACCTTAGTAACTTAATTCATCAGGGGATTGTTAACATGTTTTAAAATTAATTTTTTACTTTTTAAGCATCTGGAGGAAATGGAAGTAAACATGGAGGTATTATGACTTGTCATTTAGCATCATGTGATTTTATCATTGACCAATCAAAACATTTGTTGCATTTCATGTTGTCTCTGCATCATGATTGGTAGTGCTATGTGTTTTAAGGATAAGCAAATCTGAAATATGTTTTATCGGATTATTTATGTACTATTTTATGACAACTTTCATTTGTGCAAAAGTTATTTCTGTTGGTTGTGGAGTTTTATTATTTAATGCAGTATTCTGTAATAAGAGATCCAAGAACTGCATGCTTCACCTGAATAGTGCAGTTTTGTAAATTAAAACAAAATTGAACCAGAAAGTTTGCAAAAATAAGGACAATAACACTAACAGCAGATGGATGACTGTCTCACTTTGAAGAGGCAGGGCAAGTTGGTTTAGGAAACTGTGACTAACTGGTCTCCATAACCAATAGAAATACAAGATCTGACAAATGTAAGCAGTCATTACATGGTATATATAAACTAAATTGTGTTCAGTATATTTCTGTTTTCTGTACACTTTACTTAGTCAAGAAATATTATCTTAAAATTATCTTTAAGCAGAAACTACTGATCCTGGTTAAATCTAATGTTTAATGTAATGTCCCTAGATTAAACCTTTTAACATTTGTTCCAATCTTGCCTTTGATTAAGTCAAATTTAAGACTTCCATAATATGAAACTTCAAATACAACATGGATGATAAAGGTAGCTTATTAAATTATGAATGACCTTGACATTGGTATAAGATCATAAGCTAGAGGTGCAGAATTGTCTTATTTTGTATTCAGATGGCTTTTAGCCAAAAACTTCCATCTTGCATGTCCATTATTTTTCCATTTTTTAATTTTATTGACATTGTTGTTGTTGTTTATGAAACTACTAGGATAAAAATTTACATGTAGTGCCATTAGACATTGGGCTTCTGAGTTTGTATGCTTTTTCAGTCACAGGTCAATGTCACTTTACATGTAGTGCCATTAGACATTGGGCTTCTGAGTTTGTATGCTTTTTCAGTCACAGGTCAAGGTCACTTTACATGTAGTGCCATTAGACATTGAGCTTCAGAGTGTGTATGCTTTTATAGCCTTAGGTCAAGGACACTTTACATGTAGTGCCATTAGACATTGGGCTTCTGAGTGTGTATGCTTTTATAGCCTTAGGTCAAGGTCACTCTACATGTAATGCCATAAGACATTGGGCTTTCATATTTGTTTGCTTTTAAAGCTGCAGGTCAAGATCACTTTACATGTACGGTTAATGTTGATGCTTTCTCTTGGTATGTCTGATTTTAACTGACGGTAATTACATTTTGTTCCGTAGACAGAAAATTCTTGCCATATGATAGTGTCTGCTTTTGATTATAAATTCCTGTGGCATTAAGTGAATTATTAAAGTCATTGACAGTTATTCTAGCAGGTATTTACTGCAAAGATATTTTAATACCTTTGTTTTAACAATAGAACCTGTTGTCACTGAACACCCTCATGATAAAACTTTTTTATTTGGATAAAATGATAGGTACTGAGTTCATATAGGTTTATACACATAATAAGATATAAATGGTACTGATGTGTCCCTATAAATTACTTCAGTTTAAGTTGATTGAATTGTTTGTAAAAAAAAAACAAAAAAACAGAAATTCACAAATATTGCATATATAAGGTTGTTTTATATTTCTGTATTTTTGTTTTTTCCGACTTTAATTTGAAATATCAAATACTTATTTTTTTAAGTAGAATTAGCTTTGAAAATTTTTATTATATTGTGTAACTGTACATAAAAACATTAAAGAAGTGATATTTGTTTCAACCTGTTTGTACCATGTGATTTCTTCAGTATATTTAAACTTAATCAGTGTTTAACTGGTTAATAATTAAACTTGACAAATTTCTAATGATTTTATTGGTTAAAATGTGAAAAGTAATTTAGAATGAACTACTTTTAATGTGCTTCATTTTACCATCAGCAGTTTTGAAGTTATTAAAAACAAAAATTGCATAAAGTTATTCTTTCATTTGATTAAGTTGCGAATAAGCAGTGTGCACAGCGTCTTTTCAGGCTATTTCTCAATGACCCAAATGAAAATCAGATTCATTGCTGAATAAAAAATATTTCAATTTTTTAACAATTGAATATTGTGATATTTTATAGTTAAATAGAAAATTTCCATATCAAATTTAAATTAATGTATCACATAAACAGTTTAAAATGTAAGCCAGTTCCACATTTCACAGTCAACTTTTGTATTCAGAACTGAAATGTTGAAAGTTTGATGAAATTAGGGCTGGGTAAAATTTTGACCTAACATGTATTTTGAACACTGCATGCAAACATTATTTGTAATCACATGGTTAACAGGTAAATTTCAGTTACATTATGTTTGTGTGTGTGCTTTATATAATTGTTTGTCTATGTTATTGGGTGCTTTTTCGACATCTTAAAGTCAGACCTTATATGAATGGTGTGTGTGTTTTTCAGACATTGTCTGTGTGACATAACATTATTAATAATTTCTAACAAAGCTTATTTATATATGTCATACTCTTTGTGTGAGTGCTCCTGTGAGCATCAACAACTTATGATAAATAAAACCAATTTTGTCATGATTATATCTCTATACTGATGAACTGCTTCATTTCAGTGACTGTTCCTGTTTTATTTCATATCGAAGGATGTTTTACAAAAATTTAGATTATCTGGACCCAGTTAATCAATGATTGATTAGTATAATCAACTGATTAATCAAAAATTGTTTTTGGTATACTTTCAGATATTCTGTGATTTTTTTTTTCTTTTTTGAAAAAAACCACTAATAAATAGAATTTTATCAAGCTAAAAAAAAAACGAAATCTAAAACTGTAATTTTAATAGCAATTTGCTAATTTGTATTCATGGTTTGAATTTGTGTTAATTATTGATTATACTAATCAAGCTTTCTAAAACAGAGAATCCTGACTTTATCAAAACCTATAATGAAACATCTGTTTGTGATAGTGCTGTCATGGTGGAACAGATTTTTCAAGTACTGGGAAATCTGACACTCAAACTTGATACTAGACCACAGTATCAGAAATTTAGTGTTTACAGATGAGCATACTGGTACATGTAATAGCATCATTAGAACACACTATGATTATTTGTGACATAAATACACTTCTTTAAATTTAAACTACTGTAAAAAGTCTTTCAGGTTACAGAATTTCCAAATTTTTCAATGTTTAATCAAATTCTTCAGAAAGATTTTCCTAAGTTTATTCTTGGAATGATTTTAGAAGTCTTTTCATTGTTAGATGACATTGTATAAATATATGTATTTTCTACATTTTTCACTGGAAAAATTCTGTTATTGGAAAGACTTGGCAGGCTACTATATATAACTTGGTCTTAAACATACCTGACTGTAGACATAGTTTGATTAAAATACCTGTATTTCCTTGATAAATCGGCATGTAATTTTGAAAGATTTAAAATATTATATCTGGTATACTTTTACTAATGAATTATATATTTTATGATCTCATAATATTCTTTTAGAAGAGTACCATGGTCAAAACTGAACCCCATTCTAGAACTTTTCTGAAATCATCATTTTACATTTAAAAAAAGTTCAAGACCTTTTCAGCACATTTTAATGTAACTTAATAAAGTGTATTATACAATAAAATATCATAAAATTCAAGATAATTTTGTGATACAGAATCAAACATTGAAGATGTCAAAATTGCTTCATAAAATAGAATACAGTATGTAGAATATGGAAAGAAACTTAGAAATGGACTCAGTTATGGCACAAATTCAAGATAATTTTTGGATACAGAATCAAACATTGAAGATGTCAAAATTGCTTCATAAAATAGAATACAGTATGTAGAATATGGAAAGAAACTTAGAAATGGACTCAGTTATGGCACATATCTGTATACACCTGTACATATTTATTTGTATATATATTTACTAAAGTCTAGTTTACCATAGCATATTACTAATCTATTGTGTATTTTCTTTTCTGCATTAATGGCTGCATTAACAGACTGTCCCGGTGGAGGTAATGATTACATTTGTTTGTTTTTTGTGTGTGTATGTAAGTGTTCAAGTGTATGTTATTTTGTTTGTTTTCTGGTACATGTGTACATATGTGTAATTGTTAATGTGTGTCCATATATAGAACTAGCTTGTAAGACATAATAAAAAGCCTTAACATTGTATACTTTTAAATCTAATAAATTCCACCTATATATTTAGCACTAAATGTATGGTGGAGAGGTCCGTCTTTGGTGTAATTGTATATTTCAAATCTTGTATAAGTGTTTAAAAGCAGACATATTCATGTTGCCATACAAATAAGGGGCAAAATGTTAAAGCTTTGTTTTTCTGAAATGAGGCATGAGTGGAGAAAGGTCAGTTTGAAGTTTGATTTAGGGAGTTATTTTACCATCATAGACCCTCTGTATAAAGGAGTTTGACCATATACAGATGGAAACCACCTTGATTTTCTTGTAGAACCCTTGCTTCTTCTGCATATTTAATAATATCATTTTACATTTTCTGGTAAAAATGATGTTATTCCAGGAAAAAAATTCAACAGGTTTAATTTCATAACCTTTGGAAAAAAAATTGTTCACAAACATTAATGGGTATCGCATAATATACAGGTAAACCCTGTTTGATTGTCTGTTTTGTTGATTATCAAAAATATTTAATTTTTTTTTTGGTCCTTTTTTTAGCCTGATAGCTCAGATGAGAGGATGGTCACTCTTGATGAGTTTGATTTGTTAAGAGTCATTGGAAGAGGAAGTTACGCAAAGGTGCTATTAGTGGAACAAAAACGCACAAAACGGGTCTATGCAATGAAAGTTATTAAAAAGGAACTTGTAAATGATGATGAGGTAGGTGTTATTATAAAGTAAAAATACCACACATAGTGAAAAAAACATTATTTTGATGTTGCCTTGTGGCAGTCCAATTGTAGAACATTCCCCTGTTATTCTTCATTTATTGTTTGCTTCTACATTTCAACAATGATAAACTAACAGCACAGTCGCACTGAATTTATCTATCTGCATTTAAGCTGCCTAGTCATGTATAATGCAACTACATCATTTTGGACCCAAAAGTTTTTGACCCAAAATAAAAGGTGGCTACATTCCCTTGTGAAAGTCCACATATCAATTATTATTGGAGTAGTCGCCCTTAGTGTTAATAGATTCAAACACAATCATAAAATAAGCTGTCATGTGATTTATGTTAATTTTGTTTCCTATTAAAGTTCTAAATAGTGTATAAGACATATACATAACAAAATCAAATTGTACATGCCATTTGATTGTTATTTTCTATAGGATATAGACTGGGTACAGACAGAGAAACATGTATTTGAGACAGCAACAAATCATCCATTCCTTGTCGGTTTACATTCCTGTTTTCAGACACCTAGCAGGTAAGCAATTTACATGTTTTCTATTTACATATGTAAATTTTGGTGAAAAAACTTATTTTTGCTTATGAATACATGGTTTTTCTTCCCACTTTTCCCCCTCTTTACTAAAATATAGTTGTTTCTGCTTTTTTTTTTCAAAAATTTTCAGGTATTTTCTAGGCTACATGGAGCACTGTATAAGACTTGTTTTTTTATTCCATAAGATGGCCTTAACAGACCATTTTGATTGATTAAATTTGTTTGGACTACTAATCACAAAAATCTAGATACATGTATATGATAAACTCAGAGGCGTGTTCCAGATACTGGTTTCTTTTCCACTGCGCTCGTAAATACAATTTTTATTTCTATTGAACAGAGGTGAGTACTCACACTGAAAGTAAGTCATCATAATCGTGTAGATGTTTTAAAATAATCTCCCTTAGATTTGACTGGAGAGAAATATAAATTAAATCGGGGAACTACACAAGTTTTAACAAATCCTATCATTCAAATCCCTTCTAGAAAGATACCATGCACTTGCACTGAAACATAAATTGCAATCCATGCTGGTTTTAGAATTTATTTAAGCCATTTCTTACAAACTTTGTCCGAGGGATGCAATCTTGAATCTAAGGCGAACATCCTTAAAATATTGAAAGTGGTCGCTTGCATGCGCTCGCGTGAACATACATTCCCGAACAGCTTGAAATCAATGTGCAGGCATACATAGTGTATCTTGAATTGGCCTCAGGTCTTTCATTTTTAAGGGAAATAACTCTTAAATATTTCAAAGTATTAAACCATTGAATTTATAATCCAGGTCACAAATCTATTTTGATTGATCTGAACATTTTTTTTCTAAATATTTGATTTCCTGTTTTCAGATTATTTTTCGTAATAGAGTTTGTAAGTGGTGGTGATTTAATGTTCCACATGCAGAGACAACGGAAGTTACCAGAGGAACATGCTAGATTTTATGCTGCAGAGATATGTCTTGCCTTGAATTTTCTACATGAGAAGGGTTAGTACAAGATCTTTTTGTGGGGTTGGGTGAATTGGTATCAAAATAAGTAAAATCAAATTTCCACAATTTCTGTTTTTGGGTTTGTATATACCCAAGAATTTGACTACCGGTAGATAAATATAGTAACGGAATCATGAACTGTAGAATAATTAACAAAAGTATTTTTTTTTTTTTTTTTTTTTTTTATATTTATTTTATTTTATTTTGGCATAAATACAATAGCACATATTTATATACACAAATAATTTCAATACAAAATGCATCGACATAATATAAAACATTCAATGTTTAAACACATGTTTACAATACCAACAAAAAAAAAAAAAAAACAAACAAAAATCTCCTTACATGTATATATATATATATATATATATATATATATATATATATATATATATGTATCGGATATTTAAATTCATATCTATATCCCTGTATGTATGTTCATATCAATCTTTGATAGAACGTTTGCCAATATTTTTGAAAAATGTAAAAATTTCCTTTCTTTTCTAGTATTATTTTTTCAATTAATAGATTATCTTTTAGAAATATTTCAAATACATTGAAATTTAATTTTTTATTGTTCATTTTTGAAGAATATATATATTCTCTTGCAATAAGCAAGATAAAATTAATAGGTTTGTATGCCATAGAAAAGTTTGCAATGCCAAAAATAGCTTTCTCTGAGCTTAATTCTATAGCTTCAGTAAAGCTCAAATTTAAGAAATCTTCTAATTTTCCTAAAAACTCTTGTACGTATATACAGTCGTAGAATAAATGTAACACTGTCTCTGATTCACATTGACAGAAAACACATTTATCAGATTCTTTTATATTGATTTTTTTAAGAAAATAGTTAACTCCAATTATTTTATTTTGAATTCGGAATTGCATCCATTGTAGTCTTGTATTTTTTGTTGTTAAAAACGGTAGGATATTGAACTTTTTCCACTTTGTTTCGGGTAGACTGAAGTGTTTTGACCATTTGGAATTTTGATTTTCAATATTATCAATTTCAGACATTAAAACTCTATATATATCTCTTGCCCCTTTATTTGATTTCAAAATTGTTTTAAGTTGATATGGAATGAATGGTCGTTGAATAACTTTTTTGCATTGTGTAATACCCTGTTTATATAAAAAAGATTTAATAGAGTGAATCACACCGTTAAATTCTAAAAAATTAGAATTGATATCATATATATTTTTAAAATCAGTAAATTCTAAGAAATTTCCATTTTTATCAATTAAATCATTAACAAAATAAACTTGTTTTTTCGCCCAGTGTTTTAAATATACAGGTTTTTCTCCAAAAAGGAAATAGCAGTTGTTCCAAATACACATTTGTTGTACTTCTTCCCATGATTTTGGTTTTTGTTTTTTATTTAGGTTACTAAATGCTATGAATACTTCATTCCAGAACCTATTTTGATTGATAGTCATGGTAATTTGATGCACCACATGAAATTCTATGTATATCGTACCCAAGAGATGTAAACAATTTTGAAAATTTTGAGTTTTGTTTAAGTACTCGCCTGATCCACGTTATTTTCAGAGACATGATAAAATTGCTTAAATCAACCATTTTTAGCCCTCCTTTAGTGTAATTCTGTACAAGTATATCCCGTTTTATTTTATCGCCTTTCCCATCCCATATAAACTTATATATTTCTTTATTGAGGTCTTTTATAAACATTTCAGAAGGGTTTGGTAAAGTGATAAATAAATGATTCAATTTTGAAACAACTAACGACTTAATAATTACAATCTTACCGATGGGTGTCAAAAATCTAGTTGACCAAATATTTAAGATTTTTTTCAATTCAGTTAATTTTTCTAGATAATTCATTTTGCAAATTTCTTCTAAATCCACTGAAAATTGTACACCTAGCAAAGTAAATTTATGGTCAAAACGAATTTTCAGCCTGTGGTTAAAGGTTTCCCCACAATATTTCTTGTGTCCAATCCAAATGCATTTGCATTTTGAAAGATTTATATTTAAACCTGAATAATTGGCAAATGTTTCTAGTAGCTTAAGTGATGAATTTAAAGATTCAAAAGTACCGTCAAGGATAAGGGTTGTATCATCTGCAAATTGAGAGTGTTTATATTCTTCACCATTTATAATAATACCTTTTATATCTTGATCATTTTGTATCATGATAGACAATATTTCTGCGCATAAAAGAAACAGATAACTAGAAATGGGGTCCCCCTGTCTAACTCCTCTTTGTATTGGAAAGTAATCTGACAAAATATTATTTTGAACAATACACGAATTTATATTTTTATAAAAAACAGATATCCATTTCATAAAAGATTCGCCAAAGTTAAAGAAGTTGAGTACTTTAAACATAAATTCCCATGAAACCGTATCATATGCTTTTTGAAAATCAATAAGAAATAACATTCCTGGTATATCATGTGCATCCGTATAATTTAATAAATCATATATAAGTCTTATATTCTCCCCAATATATCTGCCTTTAATAAACCCCGTTTGATTTTCAGATATTAATTTGTCAAGGACATTTTTCAATCTTTCTGCAATACATCCAGATGCTATTTTATAAACAACATTGAGTAATGAAATTGGTCTCCAATTCTGCAATTTTTCTCTATTTTTGTCCCCTTTTGGTATACAAGTAATGATTCCTAGTTTTTGAGTTGATGTGAATTCCCCTTTCCTATAACCTTCATTTAGTGACCTTACAATGAATACCCCAATGTCATTCCAAAAAAATTTAAAGAATTCTGCTGTAAATCCATCAGATCCAGGACTTTTATTGTTTTTCATATTTTTAAGTACATTTAAAGCTTCTTCAATTTTAATTTCACCCTCTAAAGAATTTTGTTCTTTTTTGTTTAGTTTGTTAATTTCGTAAGTAGAAAAAATACACTTTAGATCAACTTTATCAACTTTTTTATATGCGTAAAGGTCTTTGTAAAAAAGTTTTATTTCATTTAGTATTTCTTTTTGATCGGTTATTTCAGAGCCATTTTCTTTAACTAATTTTGTTATAGTTTTGTTCACATAGTTATGATTTTCCAAATTGCAAAAAAAATTACTTGGTTTTTCTCCTTCTTCAATAAACTGGACTCTAGACCGAATCATGTTACCTTGCATTTTTTCTTTTCTTAAATTTTCAAGTTCTAATTTCTTTATTTCAATATGTTCTAAACTATTTTCTGTTAATGTATCGGTTTGTTCTAAAGTTGTTATTTCTTTTATTAATTTATTTTCAAAAAGCTGTTTTTGTTTTTTAGCATAGGAAGCATATGAAATACTTTGTCCTCTAATTTCCATTAGCAATACTTCTAAGAATGATTGGTCTGATATCACAAATTGTATACTCTCATTTTGAATTTTATCTAGATTTTCAGGGTCATAAACTGGTATTGCATACTGTTTCTTGATTTTTAGAATCGTTTGTTTTATTTTTTCAACATATGCCTGAACACTTAAAAGTGAAGTGTTAAATTTCCACAACCCCCTACCTTTTACAAAATGGTTTAGTTTACATTGTAACATAACTATTGAATGATCAGATCTATACCCAGGTAGTATTTTAACATCTTTAACTTGAGGGAAAAAAGAGTGGCTTAACAGAAAAAAGTCTAATCTAGCTTGCTTAAAGGGATGTCGTTTTCTCCAAGTAAATCTTGTTCTATCAGCATACATTTCTCTAAAAGGATCAATGAGATCATATGAATCTTTCAATTGTAGAACCTTCTCCCTAGCCAGAGGATTGTTAACATGCAAATATCCAGACGTGTCTAATTGAGGATTTTGAACCAAGTTAAAATCACCACATATTATTTTTATTGAATGACCAGAATTTTCTAATATATTTGTTATTTTTTCATAAAAGATTGGTTGATCTTGGTTTGGTCCATATATGTTTATAATTGTGTATTTATTGTTTTCAACTTTAATATTTACTGTTATCAAATTCCCTTCATGATCTTTATCAGAGCTCTCAATCTGATATTCAAAATTATCATTAAAAAGTATACAAACTCCCCTAGCATTTGACTTATAAGAAGAAAAAAGAACAGTTCCAAGCCATTGGGATTTGATATATTTATAATCTAAATCAGTAAAATGCACATCTTGTAAACAGTATATATTGCACCTTTTTTCTTTTAAATAGTTAAAGACATCTTTCATTTTCAATTTATTACCCAAACCTTGACAATTAAATGAAATTATACTCAAATCACTTTTGCTATCCATAATCTAATATTTGAATTTAAACTTTGAAATATAGCACACTTGCTTTAATGAGTACTTTATTTTGAGAGGTTGTCTTAGAAATGTTGTGTTTAACGTAGATACATGTTTTTCGATACATACTATAGTGTGTAAACATGCCAAGTAATTTATGCCATTTTTTGGTATGAGAAAAAAAGCGAAAAAGAAGACAGGACAGAGTGGAAAGTATTAAGAAAAGATGAATATTATGAAGTATCATGTAGAGAAAAATAAAAGTGTGGATATAAAAGCTGAAATTTTTCATTGTATATCTATCAATTAATTAAATGTATATTGCAGTATACATTCGAAAGAATCTAATTCATTAATTGCTAAATATTTCATATAGACAATTATAGTACAGTCAAACTTGTATATAAAGGCCACAAATAGGGACCAGAAAAAGTGGAATTTATGGGCAGGTGACCTTTATATAAAGGTGCAAATAATATGAATAAAGAACAATAAGGGTAAAAATTACTGGGCCTTATATACAGGTGGCCTTTAAGGCAGGTTCGACTGTATCTTGTTTACTTAAAAACCACATAACTTGAAAAGTTTTCACATGCTTCCCAATACAGATACAGGACAATTTACTGTACAGCTATTGAAATTACAACAAAATTCAGTATTATATACAAAATAATAAAGGAAAAATTTTTGGACCCAGTTGCCAAAAGCCTGATTAGCCCATATTAATGATTAGCAGAAAATTAGTACATGAATAAAATCAATACTATACCTATATCATTATCGACTCTACATTCTTATAACAATATGCTATGGTTTGATGGAACTCATATTATTTTTATAAATATTAATGTAATATGTGTAGAATATCGGTAATGATGCAAAGTTTAAACTTCAACCAATCAATCAGTTTAATCATTCAGGCTTCAAACAACTGACCCCTGCTATTTACACATATAGACACTTACAGTACAGGCCTGTCAAAAATTTAGCACCAAGAAAAGTCAAAGTTTCCGAATAAAGATATCTAGTGAACGAAATATGTAGCATGTGCCAAAAATATGTAAAACGAGAGATAATCAACGAGAGTTTAAAACAGCTGATGACTCAGGATTACTTCATTAAAACTAAAGCTAAATTTTTCTTCAGGCCCGTACCGTATTGTTACAGTTATTGTACATATTCACACAAGCATACGTATTCATGGATTGATAGTAAATTTTTCAAGTCAACTTTTGTGTTGTAAAATACACATTACATTGATTTAACTTTAACTTTACAATAAACTAAGAGTGGTACCGTGTTTTCGATACACGCATTACATCAAAACCACTATGATGCATTTAAAAACCCTTGTTTCACTTCTTACACATATTTCATTTGAAAAACATAAATATCATTATCAACAATTAGATAATATTGCTATGTGGCTACAAGCCTGTGTAAATACTTTATGCCAATAAAGATTAATAATATTATGTTAAAAAAAAAAAATTAACAAAAGTATTGATTTGAATTTTTTTATTCTCTGGTTTAAAGCTTTGTTGTTTTTTTTTCTGAATCTGCTCACACGAGATTTTGATATCAATAGACATTGATATAAAAAACAATCACTTCATTCAGTAATTTGGTCCATTTGAGGTACATGTACCAGTTATACTGTTGAATTAGGTTTAATATTACAGACATTTGATTTGTGTTTTTATTGTACATCTATGAACCTTGATGTTCCAGTGGTTTAAAGTGCTAGCTTATGGCCTTATACCACCTAGATACAAATCCCACTTGGGGATAGATCTTAGTGTTATAAAGTTTGTCAGTTTGCATGCCAAAGGTTGGTGATTTTCTCTGGGCACTCCGGTTTTCTTCACCATCTCAGACTGCCTCAATATAATTGAAAGAATCTTGACTGAGGCATAAAAATCTTTGACTCTACTTTACTTTAGTAATTTTTAAACTGATTTGTAAACACCATTTTTGTCAATCCAGAATATCTTACAGATTTGATGTAGGTTAATGCGGATGTTTATTTTACATGTAGGTATTGTGTATAGAGATTTAAAGTTAGATAATGTTCTGTTAGACCATGAAGGACATGTCAAATTAACAGATTATGGAATGTGTAAGGTAAGAAATAATTTAAAGATGTTGAAGTTTTAAATGGTTGAATAATCTGAAAAAGAAATATTACGTATTTTGGGATTCTTTGCCATCTATGATGAAAATGAGATTTTATAGGAAATAATCATTAAGTCCAAACATGCTGTACCTTTAGGGACCATGGTGACCAAGTGTCCTAATGAGTCAGCTTATTGGTGGTCTTACTGCCTCTTCATGTGTAAGTTAAGAGTCAGAACAGATCCAAATGGGAAAAAAATTGACAGTTACTTACTAAAAATTTGGTCCATTTTCTAGAAGCTAAAAAGAATAGAATTACACTTTACAATTCATAAAGGCAAAAAGGAAAAAAAGGACCTAAAGTTGCAAGTAAGCTTTTTTCATGGTGACTGAAAATCTGGATAGGGGAGTAAAGTCCTCACTTGACACTCATTTTTACTAGGTCAGCCACCATATATCTGTAAACTTCAATGCCATTTGGAGTGCAGTATAAATTTATTCTGCACAGGTACATATGTATTAATTTATAGATATTTTAACATATAGTATATTACTTGACCCTAAAATAAATTATATATAAAAAGGTGAGGATGGAAATAACTTTGACAGATACCAAGCTAACTTTTATCATTATCATTGCCACAAACTGAAAGAAGAGAAAAGTTTAAGATATCTACGTCTGTAAATGATTTAAAAAAAGTTTTAATGTAACCAATGTACTGGTATAGGCTACAGTATTCTCTATGTACTGGTACAAGCTACATTATTCTGTATGTACTGGTACAAGCTATAATATTCTGTATGTACCGGTACAAGCTACAACACTTTCTATGTACTGGTACAAGCTACAATATTTTTATTTACTCGTACAAGCTACAATATTTTCTGTGTACTGGCACAAGCTACAATATTTTCTATTTACTGGTACAAGCTATAATATTCTGTATGTACTGGTACAAGCTATAATATTCTGTATGTACTGGTACAAGCTATAATATTCTGTATGTACTGGTACAAGCTACAATATTTTCTGTGTACTGGCACAAGCTACAATATTTTCTATTTACTGGTACAAGCTATAATATTCTGTATGTACTGGTACAAGCTATAATATTCTGTATGTACTGGTACAAGCTATAATATTCTGTATGTACTGGTACAAGCTACAATATTCTCTGTACTGGTACAAGCTAAAATATTCTCTATGAACTGGTACAAGCTACATTATTCTGTATGTACTGATACAAACTACAATATTTTCCTTGTACTGGTACAAGCTACAATATTTTCTATTTACTGGTACAAGCTATAATATTCTGTATGTACTGGTACAAGCTACAATATTATCTGTACTTGTACAAGCTACAATATTCACTATTCACTGTTACAAGCTACAATATTTTCTATGTACTGGTACAAGCAACAATATTTTCTATTTACTGGTACAAGCTATGATATTCTCTATGTACTGGCACAAGCTACAATATTCTCTATGTACTGGTACAAGCTATAATATTCTCTATGTACTGGTACAAGCTATAATATTCTGTATGTACTGGTACAAGCTACAATATTTTCTATTTACTGATACAAGCTACAATATTCTCTGTCAGTCTGAAAGCTCTTGTTGTTTTTAGCAATAATCTGTTTATGTTATTTAAATGTATAATGATTGTATAATACATGTTGCTGCCTACTCTGTTCTCATGACATACAGGAGGGACTTAGACCAGGAGATACAACTTGTACATTCTGCGGGACACCAAATTATATCGCTCCGGAAATTCTACGAGGCGAAGACTATGGTAGGTCTACATTAGTAAGGTTGTTATTTGTTAAGATATGGGTTGTGTTGAAAATATGAAATATTTGGGTTTTATTTTGCCATTTTCTCATTTTCTTTCATTGAAATGGTGATAATTATTAATTTTATTAATTATATGTTGGGAGTTGAAAAATCAGCTATGTGTTAAATATATACCTGAAAGAAGAAAATTTTAAGATCTGGAAAAAAGATTAATATTGTCAGGTAAAACCAAATATTTCATAGATGTATTTTCCAGAATTCATACAGGGCACAAAAAAATGTTTTGATAAATATTAAGTTAGATAAACATGTCAACATAAAAATGTTATTTGAAATTTAAGTGGCCTAGCAAAAAAATTTGAAATTTCTTTTAGTTTTTCTAAAGATGGATAATGAAAATTAATCAGGGATATTAAAACATACTGAAGTTAATCATCATCAATCTTTTATGTTCAACCCTACTCAAAGTTTACCCACCTGTTCTGCACCAAAATTTTATTTTAGTCAATCTGTTAAAAAGGATGCCAACCTTACATCACCTCAGTCAAAGACAAACATTGTAAAGCAACCCCCATTGGGAGCAGGAGGTTGTGGATTTTACATTATAAAAATTTGAGATACTTCTTTCTCTCCTAGGTGGTCAGCATTAACCCAAAATATCCATATGTTTTTCCTTGATGACTTTAAACAACATGCAAAAAGGAAAGAAAATTTCCAGAAATTTGAAAAAAAAAGACAAAGAAGAAGAAGAAAGAAAAAAGAAAAATTATTCTGTACCTTACTGCTCAAAATTTGACCCATTCATATGTAACTTTAACTTCTTTCCTTTTTCTTCTCAATAAAACCATCTGAAAATTTTCAAGGAACCATATTTTGGTATAGTTAAAATACTAAATTAATATTTATGAACCATTTAGCACATAACACATGATTGCCTCATATGAAATCTGGATGAATAATTAAGGAATTTATATTTAAATCATATGGCAAATTTTTAATGTTACGATGCATATGTTTTCTCTTATCTACAGGAAGGCTTACTCCCTGGCGACAGAACTAACACTTTTTGTGGTACACCTAACTATATTGCGCCAGAAGTTTTACGAGGAGAGGAATATGGTATACAAGTAATCACAATGTTGTATACAATATTATACAATATTGTCAGAATGTATACTGTGTTATCCTGCCTGCCTGCCTGCCTGCATTTGCATTCATGTTCATTATGCTTTTCGATTTTGCACTTTTGATTATCATCTTTTCATTGCTACATTGTTAATGTCATGTTTATTGCACTGTAAAGTCACTTTGATTTTATGATTTTCAAAAGACAAAGTTGTTTAAAGTAAGGATACCTAAAATATACTTTTACTATGCTAAGCTGTAAATTTTGACATATAAATTGGTATATCTTTTTCCTCATTTGCTACTTAGGGTGTATCTTGCATGCAATAATGGATCAAATTGTATCTTAAAATAAAATGGGTAAAATCATAAATTAAAGTGACTTATGGTTATTATGATGATGATAGAAATTACTATAGCTTGAAGAGTAATCAGAATTGGGAAAATATTATAGAGTTTTAATCTTAGACATTTTATTTATTTATTTATTTATTTATTAAAACAAAATTAATCTGTATGCTGTTTGTTGAAGTTTAAGATTTGTGAAATTATTCTGTTTGAATGCTTTTTTTGTGGAGTTATGAGTGTGAATTTTTTGCACATAGAGTGTAATGAATAAAGTCAAACCTGTCAAAAAAAAAAACTTCACTGGTCATAATGAAGAGGTTGGTCACTATGTAGAGATAGGTGTTTCATGCAGATTTTAAAGTTACTTTCTACAGTACTGCTGGTTTTCTGCATTTTTGTTTGAATTTAAGCAGTTTTAGAGATTGTAACCTTGATATAGAGACCCAATTAGGCTAACAATTTACACCAATTTTTATTGTTTGAAGTTTATTGATAAAAATAAGACACAAGTCTGTTGACATATACTTATGAAACCAGGTCATGCTTTCTCATTGTTACTATCATAGTAAATGCATGTTCAGTTTTCCAGTGCTAGTCCTTTAAACCTTCCTGTATCAATCCTTATCCGTGCTGTGCCACATCTAAATTTTGCCAGGGCGCTCTGTTGACTTGAATGTTGGAGAAATAAAATTTCAAATTTATGAATATTCATTAGTCTTGACAAAATTTAGGTCAATACATGTATCCGTTTTTTAAAAATTCCAGAAACGAAACAACTAGGAAGCAGTTGCAAGGTTATTTCAACCCTGGGGTATGAGGGGATGACAATGAATATAGGAAATGAATATGACTTGAATTATAATTGTACAATTCAATGGAAGTTTTGAAATTAACTTGTCTTCTGCCCTTTCTCATAATCAGCTTTTAATACTATCAGTCAATCGAAAGATCAATCGGCATTTGGATTGATTTGACAATTGTTAAAAAAATCATTAATATCAATAATATAAATACATACCAACAGTTTTTTATTTGGATTAATTTGAGAAAAAAAATCAAAGACTAACATTGTTGGCAACCCAGTAAAGAAATATGCAACAAAATTTTACAACTGGCGATTTTATTGGCAACAGAAATTTTTAACCCAGAGCAAATCCTATTAAATAAATAAAATTGGTGTATTAGCTCACACTTGGGTGAACAGTAAATACTCATCAATGATTACATTATCCTGAAGGAAGACGGGTTCCTCATCACTAGTGGAGCATGTGAGATTAATCTCATGTCTTTTTCGCATTATCTATTTTAAGTCATTTCAGGAAAAAGGGGTTATTATTAATTTTTAAAAATACATCCTTAAGGAAATAAAAGGATAATTATTAAAATACATCTTTAAGGGAAAAGGATTAATTATTTATTTTAAAAATAAGGTCTTTAAGAAATTAATCATGTATGATAATTGTGACTATTTTGACCTGATTTTTTTCATTGTTTTGGACATTTCCTCTCCGTTTCCTTATCATTTTTTATAAAAAAAAAAAATCCAGTTTGTTGCAATATTATTAAGTAATAAGACAAATTCATTTTTTCTATAACAATCTAAATAATACAAAAAGTAACATTTCATTATTTAATAAATCATTTTTTCAAGTGATCAACTTTGTATATTATATTAATAAATGTTTTAAAGTTGTTGATGAAAGTATCAATGCGAGTTTCCCCTTCCTTCATCATATGCTATTGAACAGTAAAAAAAAAAATGGTCAAATACATCTTTATTTTTGCATGGATCGTTATGAAAATTTTTAGCTCATCTGAGCTGAAAGCTCAGTTGAGCTATTGCTATTCATCTTTGTGTGTTGTCCGTTTTGCGTAAACTTTTAACATTTTAATCTTTTCCTCCAAAGCCGCTGGGCCAAATTTAATGAAACTTGGCTACCATCATACCTAGGTGAAGGCCTTACAGATTTGCACAAATGAAGGAGTTTTGTCCCCTTGGGGCTCCATAAGGAGGGGAATAGTGAAAAAACTTTAAAATTGTTCTCCTATGAATGTACTAGAGGTATACCTTTCATTAATAACATTCTTAGATCATCTAGTTTCACATTTGCACAATTGCTCAAAATGGGGAATTTGCAAGGTACTTAGTGGGGAAATTGCTAAAAAATGTAGATTTGTCAATATATCTTGAAAACTATAAACTTGTTGTATAGGCATATATATTAGAATATTGTAGATAATTATATAACAGTAATTTTGATATATGGCTCAAGGTCATAAGTTCAAAGGTCAAGGTCACAGCCGCAAAAGAAGACTGAAATCATTAAATATCTTGAAAACTATTAACTTGTGGTATAGACATGTATATTAGAATATTGTAGGTATTGACATGGTGATCATTTTGATATATGGCTCAAGCTCATAAGTTCAAAGGTCAAGGTCACAGCTGCAAAAGAAGACTGAAATTAATAAATATCTTGAAAACTAATTACTTTGTGTATAGACATGTATATTGGAATATTGTAGGTATTGACATGGGGATCATTTTGAAATATGGTTCAAGGTCATAAGTTCAAAGGTAAAGGTCATAGCAGCATAAAAAGACTAAATTTGGTAATTGCAAGACACTTCCCTGGGCTTTATCCTGGACTTTATTTACTACCTGGGCTTATAATAGAGGTACCAGTAATGTTGTGTTGATAAATAAACTGCTTTAATTGTGATGTGCTACATGTGCATATTTTGGAAACTAATTCCTCCTATGACACTGGAGGCTAAATATTTGATATACAAAAGATAAGTTAAAATAACTTAATACAAAATGTACTGAAATTGACTGACTAGATTATCATTTATTGTGTTGGCTGGTTGAATAAAGTACTATACATGACAATATAAAATGCATAAATATTTTATGGTTAATTCAAATATAGCAGTATGATATAATTCATGCTGATTCAAACTGCAAAAATACTGACAGAGGAGCCATAAATATATTATGGTTAATTCAAATATAGCAGAATGATATAAGTCATGCTGATTCAAACTAACAATATTTTTTTCGAGCAAACACAACTGGAATATGCACTACTGTCAAGTCTACAAAAATACTGACAGAGGAGCCAGGAAATACTGACAGGAAGAAATAGGGGTAAACGGGTCTTCATTGTATTTTCCACCTTAAGGAAAGTCATTAAAACATTTAGCTTCACAAAAACCCGAGTTTTATTTACAAAACTCACAAGTATGCTGACATGTGCTCATAAACCCAGATGTCAGTATTCTCAGATCCAACTGGCACTTACAGAACCTGATGTTTACTTACAAAACTCACAAGTATGCTGATATGTGCTCATCAACCCAGGCGTCAGTACTCTCATATCCTACTGCCACATACAAAAAAACCAAAGCCTTACTTACAAATAGTCAGAAAACAGAATGAAAAATACTGACAATCAAATCTTAGGCCAACACAAGTTAACTCACATAATCATGAAACTTGGTGACAATAAGATCAAGCTGACATGTACACAAAACTTTAGGCCTACTCACAAAACACACAAGTCTGCTGACAAATATAATCATTAAACCAGATGACACACTTGTCCTGTCTCTAATACTTCTGTTTGAATTTAACTTAAAGGTTTTCCTGGTTTAAAAGCAACCCTTAGGCTCCTTTATGTAAAAATACCAATGGTAGAAATTTGAGCTGTTCTGTAGGTTAGATGGTTTTGTATATCTGTACTGTACCCATTGTTGTTCTTTTTACTTTATTTTAAAGCTGCATTAAGTTTTCCTAAGAAAAAATTAAAACGGTGCTTATCTTATTAATGAAGTCCCTCATGAACAATCTTACATTTGGTTCAACGATAAAAGCTGGAATAAATACAGAAATTACAGTAATTACCCTGCGAGATGCAGCATTTGAGATCTAATATTAGAACATGGTTACATCAAAAGCCGGGTCATTTAAACAACTTTAAAAACAGTGAAATACAATAAAGTAAACACAGAACTTCGTTGAATTTGTCATTTGTGACTTAGTAAGGGATACATTACACCATTTCAAATACATCTGGATATTAATGATGGACAATTAATGCAATTTGTTATGTTGCATCTTCGATTCATGGGTTTTTCTGTACCATCGTTAAACATTGACCAACCAGTCAGAGGATTCCGTTTATTTACAGCTAAAAGAAATGAAATTTTAGAAAATGAATCTCACGGATTGTGGTTAGAGGATATCTATCTTTAAAAAAATATATTTTTAGAAAGTCAAAAAAAATTCAGAAAATTGAAAAACTTAATGCAGCTTTAAATTGATATGGTGTACTTTGCCAACCTCAAATTTTGTTCATTGTTGTTCAATATTATACATGTATACAATTATAACTCCAACTGAGATCAGCACAACAAAAAAGTAACATGCATAAGGCAAAACATTTCACATACATGTATTTGTGATGGTCACAAAAATTATATTTACATACTTTGTAAACAAACAAAACTAAACTAAACTAAATAAAAAAATCTTGATGCTTGCTCAAAATGCATACAAATACTTTACTACTTTTTCTCAAAAACAGGTCTCCGATAAGCTTTTAATTATTTCATTTAAATCTGTAAAAGTCTGAGATTGTAATGGAAATGCTTTAAGCTATCTATTAAACAATTTATGTCACTTTCTTTTTTCTTCTTAGTTACCAAGGAAACAGATGTAAAGAAAAATAATTACATGTAATGATCCATTTTATTACACAATTTGACGAAACATGAAATTTATTCCCATTTAATTGGTGAAGTGTGTAAAAATTACATTATTTTTTTGACAGTCTAGCATCATAATAAATTAAGTTCTAGCAAATCTCGTAATGCGTTTAATAAAGTACAGCATTCACTATATTAATGTTGTTTACAAAGTGAACTTTTTGTAATTATTATTTATTAATTTTATTTATTTAACATTGATAGACTTTTTATTTATTGTAATTGCGGTACATTATTTGTTGGAATGCAGTATGTTAATGAATAACATGCATGACTTAACTATAAACACAGTACAATGTCAATAACTAGAACATTGTTTTTTAAATCCTGTTGCTAATTTATAGTCACTTTTTTCCGCAGTCGTTTTATTTGTTGTTGTTTTCACTTCTGGAAATGGACTCAAAGTCAAAATCTAAGTCCCTTACACTTAAGATTATTGAATGTAACTGGTTGTTGTATAAATTATAAACTTTTATTTATATACATTTATTGTATTTCAAAACTATTGGAATGTCAGTGAATACTTGTAAATTTTATATCAGTTAAAAATTATTGCAGGAGTGTTTTCTAATCTGAACTGGTTAAAATAACACAAATTGAAAGACTTTGGTGGGGTGGGGGTTATATAGGAATCACCAAGCTTGTATGTCTGTTCACTTTTTCTGGGCAATATCTCTTAGGGTATCAAAAATAGAACCCTCTTACTCGGTACATGTCTATTTATACATTAAATGTATTATCAGATGTGCAACAAACACAAACCATGAACCACAACTCTATATAAACAGATTTATTTCCATTGGAAAAAATAAAATTTTCTTGTCTGAACTCAACCATTCAAAATATCATACTTTAATATCAAGACCTTGTACTGTGCATGGTTTACTAATTACATGGTTGTTCTCTTGTTCGCTCAGTGAACTTTTTATGATAGCATGTTTTGAATTTTGGGTTACAGTTATGGGATTATACGTAAAAGTCATTTATGGACAATTTTACTTTGTATACATCTGGTTTTGCTATCTACTATGTCTATCATATCATATACATGGATATGCATTACTTTGATATTAAAACATTAATAGATGTTAAAGGAATAATAATCTATAAAAAAACAACATTACTTAAATGAGTAGGAAGTTTGTTTGAAAAGGTGCCATGAGGTACCAAGGTTCATTAAAAAAGATGTTCCAGGTATTCAATTTTTACAGGTTGATTCAGGAAGGTTTTTAGTTTAAACAGGTTTTTTTCAGGAAGGTATGCAGTTTTTGTCAAGCCTGGCATCACCATAAGGCCAGATGTAGGTGTTACTTTTACGGTGTCAGCGGCGGTGGCATGTTAAAATGTGAATGTTTATGTTAAAGTAATGTATTTTCTACTCTATCAAAAACTAACCAAGCGAGACATTTAAATCCATGGAATTCTTGTGATAGATTTATTTTGGTATTTGTTTAGTTCTTTAAAGGTTGTTTAGAAAGATGTTCACTTTTGACAGGTTCATTTGGGACATTGTTACTATTAACAGGTTTATAAAGAAAAATGATCGGTTTCATAAATTCATTCAGTTAAGTGATGGATTTGACAGGTTTATTAAGGAAAGTGTTCACTTTTGACAGTTTTCAGTGTTTTATTCAAAATGCATTCATAACAAACAATTATGAATGTTTTATTACTATTTTTATTATATCTGCCTCATTCATCCTCTTACTAATAAAAACAAATTTTCTCCTTCTAATAACTTTTTTTGAAACCACAATAGTTGATATACAACATTAATTTTAGGAATTAACTAACATAATACCATTTTTAAGATTAATGTATTATCTGCTTGTCTCTTCCATCCTCCAAGATTTAACAGCAAAAAAAAAAAAAAAAAAAAAAAAAAAAAAGCATAATCCGTCAAAAAAATTCCCATGAAATTATTATTTATTTATCATATATACAGATATAACTGATTTTATTTCTTTAATGATAAGAATATTATAAATCCTTTCTTTTTATTTATTTATTTATTTATTTATATTTTTATTTATTTATTCATTTTATTTTATTACATGTATTTATTTATTTTATTTATTTATTTATTTTTATTTATTTATTTATTTATTTATTTATTTTATTTATTTCATTTATTTATTTATTTTTATTATTTATTTATTTATTTATTTATTTATTTATTTATTTATTTTTAAGGAAATAAACCTTAATGCTATTTATTGATATATTTATTTCTCTCTACTACTTGGTTATATACCTGTTAACTGTTACAGTTTTCCCTAGCCTTGTTACTAGATAATTTTTTACTCCAAAATTGTTTTTATATAGATTTTTTGGCCTGGTGAGTTTTTTCCATGAAAAAGAAGCATTAACATAAGTTAATTCTCATTAAAAGAATCATCTTTCTTATGCATCAGTTGAATTAGTTATTATGATTCTTTTTATAGGCAGACTTTTTCCTAAATCAATTACACCTTTGTCAGTGCTGTTGTAGACCCAAGTCTCTACATTGCTTTAGAATTATATCTATTTCTTCCCTTTTAGCCCAATTAAAAATATCAACATCTTCAGCATAAATCAAAGATGTCTGCTGATATCATAATGACAATGAAGATAGTGACTAATTTGAAAAATAGAAAACTAGTTTGGAGGCCCTACAGTGAAACCTATCAAACCATCATCCTGAGTAAACCAAAATCCTGTTTAAATTAGTAAACTAATGAGAACATATCATTACTGGTACATGTAACCATGTTTGTAATGTCTGTAAACAAAATACCTGTTTTAACAGAACAATTCCTCTGATCTAAAAGATCTTGAAGTTAGAAATGTTTTTCTATACCTGAAATTTTGCCTGTTTTGATACAATGTGCAGATTTGGTGTCAGTAGAGCAATTGTCACTCCCATGTATGTTTGTGTTGTCTGGTTTATACTGTTCAAGTACATGAACAGATGTATTCCAACAAAAACTATTCCATCAGACAAGTGTTCTTTTGTAACTTGACTGGTTCTCTAGGACATCATAGACAGTGTTCTGGAAGTGAAGCAAACCATAGTAACTTGACTGGTTCTTTATGACATCACAGTGTTTTGGAAGTGAAGCATTCTACTTAGCAAGTGTCTTTGGTAACTTGACTGGTTCTTTATGTCATCACAGACAGTGTTCTGGAAGTTAAGCATCCCACTAGGCAGGTGTTCCTTGGTAACTTGACTGTTCTCTATGGCATCATAGGCAGTGTCTGGAAGTTAAGCATCCCACTAGGCAGGTGTTCCTTGGTAACTTGACTGTTCTCTATGGCATCATAGGCAGTGTATGGAAGTTAAGCATTCCATTAGGCAGGTGTTCCTTGGTAACTTTACTGTTGTCTATGGTATCATAGGCAGTGTTCTGAAAGAAGTTTTTGTCTGGTTTGCCTCCTATGAATAAGATAAATTATCCAGTTAAACCCCACTAGTGAAATAGATAATTAGTTAATTCAGTATTGAAAAATAGATGAATTTGTATCACCTGTGCATTACTTTGCCAGATATACAGTTCAATATATACATAACATTTAATTTGGTATACATGTATTTACTTCAGATTATAGTGTAGATTGGTGGGCATTGGGAGTTTTGATGTTTGAGATGTTAGCTGGTAGATCACCATTTGATGTTGTGGGCGGGGCAGAAAACCCAGACCAGAATACAGAGGATTACCTCTTTCAAGGTATGATAAACAAAAGTATAAATCAGCTGTAGATACATAATCAGATATTTAATAACTACAATAAATACATGTAATTTACAAAAATTGTATTAAAATGGTATCAAATATTGTAATTTGATACAAAAACTCATTGTGTATTTATTTTAATTGCAATTTGCATTTTGTTCCTGGTGTCATAATAAAGATTGTATTTGACTTTCCACTTGAGTATGTTGACATTTATTTCAATGGGCTGCCCTTTTTCCCTTTCACTTATTTTAATTGAATATACAAATTGAATTATAGCAAGTTGTTGTAACCTTGTAAAAAAAATTATAAAAAGTTAATGCATATTAAATGTTATTTGTTTTAATTAAACTATAGAAAATTCTTAATGACATAGTTTATATAAAACCAAATTTCAAAAGCCAGTAAAAGGTGACCACACTGATAAGTTTTTTTTAACTTGGCTGCCATTGAATCCCAAATTATAAGATCAATTTTATGACATATCTTTTATTGTTTATGTAGTGATTTTGGAAAAGACTATAAGAATCCCTCGTTCATTATCAGTGAAAGCTGCTTCTATACTTAAAGGGTTCCTTAACAAGGTAATCACACACACACACACACACACACACACACACACACACACACACACAGAGCGTGTGTGGATAGATCATAGGGAAAAATCCACTACACTTTTACTCATCTGTCAATTTACTAAATGTTGGTGATTAATGATAAGTTTCTTTTTGGAATTTTGGAATCTTAATAAAAGAAGAGGCTATATATCAAAGAGTGACAATCATTAATATACCCTGTCAAAGACCCAAAGTTCAAGAATCATTATTTCATTATTAACATACCCCCCCCCCCCCAAAAAAAAAAAAAAAAAAAAATGAATATTGAGTAAAATTTTCTACGCATTAATATTAAGAGGTATATTGTTCCATTATACAAAGAAATAATCGGATGAGGAATTGATTACAAGATTGATTGCAATAGTTTTAAAAAACGTGCCAATAAGTAATGTTATCATCCCTATGGGATTTAGCAACATACCAAGTTAGACTTGTAGGAAAAATGTAACAGAAATAATATATATGACTTTCAAATCATGTTGAAAAATTGAGGTGGCATAGTGAACAAGGTGCATTTTTTATGGTTCACTGTAATCTTCATGCAATTGTAGAATCCCAAGGAGCGTTTAGGCTGTCATCCACAGACTGGATTTGCAGACATACAGTCGCACCCATTCTTCCGTTCCATAACATGGAAACAGCTGGAAGGGAAGCAGATACCACCTCCATATAAACCAGTTGTGAGATCTGACAGAGACCTGGAACACTTTGATCCAGCATTTACTGGAGAACCTGTGCAATTAACAGCTGATGATCCGTAAGTCGCTATCTCAAAACCAAATTACATAAAATGATTTGTCCCATCACAGTAAGTGACAAGGAGCAAGTCTTAGGTGTAACTTTTCTGGTTTCCTTTATATTGTCAAATTTTGAGTTTTCAAATTTATTGGATGTTGATATGGTAAGCATGTGAGTTTTCCTAATTACAAAATTCTAGTTTACCCTAAATGTATAAGAATGCTAATAGTAATCTTGTTAAGAACCCCAATTTTATGATATAAAGAAACCCTTGGTTATTTGACATTTGCAACAATTCTGATACACATTTGTAAGGGCTGAACCCATTTGTTATAGAAACTTCTACATTATAATGGCTTTATGGTATAGGTTGTTTTTTTGTCGAAACCTATGAATTTTAGTATGGCACAGATGGAATTTGTTACCTGATAAAACAGTCTGTGCTCTTTTAGTAAAACATTTTAAAAGCTAGCTTAAAAATACTGGAAAAACAATGTTAATATGATGATAATGTTCTTACTATTCTTTCAGTGTGTCAGTGTGCAGTCAGAATAAAAACAGTGAAAAACCTAATCAACTTTAGTGTTGGGTAGAAAATATAAAGTCATAATATATTACATGTACTTGACCCTTGAATTCTTTTTTTTTTTTCTTATTTCAGAAAAGTGATTGAAAAGATTGATCAATCAGAGTTTGATGGATTTGAATACATCAACCCATTACTGATGTCAATGGAAGACTGTGTATAGTGCTCGCATATGAATCCTTCTCCTTGGTGGAGCACCTCACTATTTGTTCATATCTTCTAGTCTATATCAGAAGTTCCTACTATTGTTTAACACATCTATAATATACAAATATATGTATTGATTACTACTTGGTACTTATAACAATTTATAAACAGTAATGTGGTGATTTATAATTAACTTGCACTCGGAATCTCTTTCATTTACACTTTTCAATATACAGGCCAATTTTCTGCTCCAAATCACTAAACATGAGCTAGAGCATTTAGAGGTAAAGTGTTCAGAGAAACATTGATATTTTACTCTTTATTCACATTTATTGTATCTCAACTATTATTTCCACATAATGAAGACCTTTAATGCCTTTGTTTACATACTTAATTTTGACTGGACAATCCTTTTGTACTGTTGGAACACAGTTTTGTATTTTGAACTGATAAATGGCTGACAGTATAATCAGATATATAGAAAGCATTATGAAATCATACATTGCTGGTATGGTTTGAGCAAGGCATAAGAAGTCATCATTATGTGGTTGAGAATTATAAGGAAGGCGAACAAAATTTTTTATGTGTATTCCTTTGTATGTAATTCATTATACGCATGTACAAAATTAATTTTACCCAGTCTAACATTATCATATAAGGACACCTATTAAAGTGGATGTTAACTACAGGTGCTCCTTATTTAAAGGTGGTATTTGTGACAAGATCATTTTTCTGTATTACTTTTGGGAATGTACCTGGTAATATATCCATTTAAATGAGATGATGTGTCAGAATTATACATAGATGTGGGGTTTTGGAAGTTTTATTTTTGTAGCCATGTGCTCACATCACTGAATAAATGTAACATCACTTCTAAAGGAATTAAATTTTTACTTCTTTTTCTTATTACAATTTTGAAATTCAAATTTAACATTCAGCATTAAGATCTGATAAATGTAGTTCACATTTTTTTTTATATAGGTATTAGAATTAAAATTTCTATAATGATATATTGTACTTAACTTGTATACTCACCACATACCTTTTCTTGCAAAATTAAATTAAAACTTTTTTCTCTTGTTAAAATTAATGAATTATGTTTTCCCTTTAACTTTATTACTAGTTCAGTTTTCAGAAATTTTTCTTAATTTCCCACATTGGTGGTTCACCTATTTTTACCACTTGCCTTTTCTATCCATCAACATCAAATTTTACCTGCTTTTTGTCAGATTAATTTTAAAATTTTGATGATTTAAATTGCAGAATTGCTAATTCAGATTTTTTTTTTCAAACATTGAAAGCAAGATAAGGAAAATAAGTAAAATGCTGTTTTTTTTTTTTTTTTTTTTTTTTTTTATTATTGTTTCACGAAAACCTTAATTGATTTTTATTCTGACATTTGATCTTACTATTTATATCAGTATTAATCATGTATAAATCATTTCATTCACAAACAAGTCATTAAATGGAAAGTAAATAAAATTAGGAACATGTAAGATATTTATGATATTATATAAATAAAATAAACTAAAAAAAAGAAAGAAAGAAAAAGAAAAACCTAGAATTACGCACAATTTAATACTAAAACATTTGTAACGAGAGTGTGGCCAATTTGTCAAAAAAGGTTGACTTTATTTGTATATACTTGTATGCCAAATAGAAATTTGTCTTGGACTTGAAACAAGATTTAATGATAACTGTCATTACCAGGCCAGTAACCATTGACAAAAAAAAAACATTGCCTGACAACCATTGATAAAAAATTCTTAGAATCTCATCCTTAATTTTCTCTTTTGGAATCTGTACCCAGATAAGTTTTAATAGTTACATAATCAAAGGACATGTATGTTAGATTTATACTAAAGGTTGGATATACATGTGTTTGTGTGTATATTTATAAAAAATATATATATTATATATATATAATACAAGGTATTAAACAAGCCAACTTGCCTCATTTGTTTTCGAGGTGAACATTGGGAGTGATGACAAATTATATGAGTTTTAATAAAATAAGAGATATACTGGTATATAGACACTGGAAAGAAATATTTGGACGGACGATTCGTAAGCTGTTTTTTTTTTCACCCAACAACGGTTGTTGAAATGTACCTCAATTTTTTTTCACTCAATAAATACACATGGCATACCCATGCTGGGTATCAAAAGAAAGCAAATAACATATAGTTTACTAATTTTTGGGCAAAATATTTCGAATTTTCATACCTAAATATTTTGTGATGTAATCAAGTGCTCTGCGGTATTTGGCCAATCTATCAGGTAAACTGTGTATACTGGTAGAATGTATGAATTAGAAAAGATATGATGATATCCAAGATGTTTCACTATCTTTTCATTTATGTGCATGCATGTATATGTGTTTAACAGGTTTAACTAAATTTTACATATGTTAGTGAAATATATATGAAATACAATGTATTAAGAATTCACATTTTGAATTCTACAGTTAATGTGCATGTCTGTATTTTATAAATTTTGTCTTGACTTAAAAAAAGAATTGTTCCTATATTTAAATGTGCTGCACCTTAAAAGATTTTGAAATATACAAACAGAAACTGATTTTGCTATTGATAAAAGAGGATTTTTGTTTGAGCATTTAAGTGCTAAAATAGGATTTGTGTTAATGCATTTTTAGCTCAACTGGCTAAAGCCAGCTGAGCTTATGGCATGGTTTTGCGTGCGTCCGTGCGTCCGTGCGTGCGTGCGTGCGTGCGTAAACTTTAATCTTCTCCTCTGAAACCACTGGGCCAATTGGAACCAAATTTGGTGTGGAAGGTCCCTAGGTGGGGTAGACCAAAGTTTGTACCAGGCGACCCCGCCCGACATCCAAGATGGCCGCTGTTACTATAAATAGCAAAAACACATAAATAGCCATTGCTGAGTCATTTTTTAACCGATTTTGTTCAAATTTGAAATGTAGAGAGTAGATAGCGGGGCATTCAACATATGTAACGGGTTTTTATGAGAAATTTTTCGTTGACCCGATTTTTACGAATTATGCAAATGAGGTGTAATATTTAATCAATTCTTTGAAAATCTTCTCCTCTGAAACCACTGGGCCAATTGGAACCAAATTTGGTGTGGAAGGTCCCTAGGTGGGGTAGACCAAAGTTTGTACCAGGCGACCCCGCCCGACATCCAAGATGGCCGCTGTTACTATAAATAGCAAAAACACATAAATAGCCATTGCTGAGTCATTTTTTAACCGATTTTGTTCAAATTTGAAATGTAGAGAGTAGATAGCGGGGCATTCAACATATGTAACGGGTTTTTATGAGAAATTTTTCGTTGACCCGATTTTTACGAATTATGCAAATGAGGTGTAATATTTAATCAATTCTTTGAAAATCTTCTCCTCTGAAACCACTGGGCCAATTGGAACCAAATTTGGTGTGGAAGGTCCCTAGGTGGGGTAGAACGAAGTTTGTACCAGGCGACCCCGCCCGACATCCAAGATGGCCGCTGTTACTATAAATAGCAAAAACACATAAATAGCCATTGCTGAGTCATTTTTTAACCGTTTTTGTTCAAATTTGAAATGTAGAGAGAGTAGATAGCGGGGCATTCAACATATGTAACGGGTTTTTATGAGAAATTTTTCGTTGACCCGATTTTTACGAATTATGCAAATGAGGTGTAATATTTAATCAATTCTTTGAAAATCTTCTCCTCTGAAACCACTGGGCCAATTGGAACCAAATTTGGTGTGGAAGGTCCCTAGGTGGGGTAGACCAAAGTTTGTACCAGGCGACCCCGCCCGACATCCAAGATGGCCGCTGTTACTATAAATAGCAAAAACACATAAATAGCCATTGCTGAGTCATTTTTTAACCGATTTTGTTCAAATTTGAAATGTAGAGAGTAGATAGCGGGGCATTCAACATATGTAACGGGTTTTTATGAGAAATTTTTCGTTGACCCGATTTTTACGAATTATGCAAATGAGGTGTAATATTTAATCAATTCTTTGAAAATCTTCTCCTCTGAAACCACTGGGCCAATTGGAACCAAATTTGGTGTGGAAGGTCCCTAGGTGGGGTAGAACGAAGTTTGTACCAGGCGACCCCGCCCGACATCCAAGATGGCCGCTGTTACTATAAATAGCAAAAACACATAAATAGCCATTGCTGAGTCATTTTTTAACCGTTTTTGTTCAAATTTGAAATGTAGAGAGGGTAGATAGCGGGGCATTCAACATATGTAACGGGTTTTTATGAGAAATTTTTCGTTGACCCGATTTTTACGAATTATGCAAATGAGGTGTAATATTTAATCAATTCTTTGAAAATCTTCTCCTCTGAAACCACTGGGCCAATTGGAACCAAATTTAATGTGGAAGGTCCCTTGGTGGGGTAGACCAAAGTTTGTACCAGGCGACCCCGCCAGACATCCAAGATGGCCGCTGTTATTATAAATAGCAAAAACCCATAAACAGCCATTGCTGAGTCATTTTTTAACCGTTTTTGTTCAAATTTGAAATGTAGAGAGTAGATAGCAGGGCATTCAACATATTTAAAGGGTTTTTATGAGAACTTTTTCGTTGACCCAATTTTCAAGAATTATGCTTAAGGTGTAATATTTAGTGAAATCTTTGAAAATCTTCTCCTCTGAAACAACTGGGCCAAGTGGAATGAAATTTTGTGTGGAAGGTCCAAATGTCAGCCTGACTAAAGGTGGTACCAGGCAACCCGTCCTGACATCCAAGATGGCCGTCATAACTAAAAATAGAAAAAAAAAGACCATTGTTGATCTTTTTTTCCACCAATTGAGCTCAAATTTTAAATATAGAAAGTATACTGTATGGGATTCAAAATATATGATATTCTTTTCTGAAAAAATTTTTATTGACCCAATTTTCAAGAAATATGCAAATTAGGTGTAATATTTAGTAAAATCTTTTCCTCTAAAATCACTGGGCGAATTGGAACCAAACTTCCTGTGGAAGGTTCTTACATCGGCCTAAAAAAAGTTTGAACCAGTCTAAGATGCCTGTTGTTACTAGATATATATATATATATATATATATATAAAAAAGCCATTGTGGATCTATTCTAAGCTCAACTGGCTAAACCAAGCTGAGTTTATGGCATAGTGAAGCATGCCTGCATGTGTGTGTTGCAAAGTAGGCTTTATTGAAGCAAAAATGGTCATAAGCTCAATTTATTTCCCATCTTAAGCTGATGAACCAATTATGGTAACCACATCACATTGTCTTAAAGGCACCACAGTGGCTGTGTGGTCTTAAACATTCGATGTTACGAATCACAGCACCTTTCACCCCTGACATTGTGCATTAATGCCAAGTGGGCTAGCACTTCATCTTTGAAAGTTTGTCAGTAAACTTGCTGCTTGGTTGTGGTTTTCTCCTATAATCCAGTGTCCTCCACCATTTCCAAAATTGACAGTCTCCATATAAGTGAAATATTCTTGAGTTGAACGTTAAACAGCATTTCAATCAAAAACAAACATTGTCTTACATATGCAGCCAGTTGAGCATCACAGGCCCTATTGGGCCTCTTGTTTGTACAATGTAACATTGAGGCTTAAAAAACATTTAAAATTTTGTTGATTTGAGTTATTGTGCTGTGGCTATACAAGAAACATCATGATGGTCAGATAAAGGAAGTTTTTGTATTGATAATCTTAAAAATAACAAGTAGTGAATTAGGATTATACATGATGGTGGTTTTTCCTGATAAGGAAGGATCTTGATTCAGTTATTCTAAGCCCTGCCTAGGTCCAAATTACACTCTTCAGGTAGGACTTAATGTGAAAAGGTTTGCTTGCCAAAAGGTTTGCAGGTTTCTTCTGAAACATTGGGTTTCATTTACAATCCCAGAAATAACCATTTCAAGTAAAGTATGCGTCTGGGATATGAAACACTGGTACTCAACTCTCTACCCCTTATAATGACTTGTTCAAGAGAAGATACAATATACTAGTATTTGGATAAAGGTTTACATAAGGCCACATTTGTATTATGTAAATGTGGTCACACAAAAAGAAGTACAGTCAAACCTGCTTATTATATTTTCTTGTATTAAATATTCTGTGTTTCTGGAATAACATAATTTATGTAGAAAATGGCTGTATTATGTGATTATACACCTTTTCTTTCACAAAGGTTATAGGGTCTAATATCACAAGATGATATTATTGTGAAACCCATGTGGTAGCTTACTCAAAAAGTTTTTTCACTTTACAGAAGTAAGACTTATGACTTAATATTTGTCTATTATATAAAATTTGGATTCATTGCCATCATTTGTTCAATTATTGTCATTATGAAGAGGTTTAGGGATCCAAACAAAACAAAGTAATGAAACTTGGGAACTTAAAATACTGTGAGGGACAAGAAAGGTGGAAATGTCACGTTGCAATTTAACCAGGTGTTACAAGTTTAAAATTGTACAATTTTATATAGTATCTTATCTTGTACAAAAAATTTCAATGCATTCCAGTATTGATATATAGAATGATGTGTAAGGTATAGAATTACAAGAAATAAAGTGGAATTTGTAGTAAAGGAGATTTATTAATGCTATTTGGTTGTGATTATCTTTATGTTGCATATCTTTGAATTATGGACTTTATTATACTTTAAGATTATGTAAAAATCAAAGTTATATTTTTTTCTACAATGCATTAATCATTTCTATTAAAAGAAAACATAAACTAGTTATAAATTCTTCTGTTATTTATATATGGTAATTAAATTCGGTTTATGTTAACATAAATATGATGTCACTAGACTTTGGACTTTCTCAAAAGGTGATATAAACTTTGTGCAGCAACAAAACTATCAGGTAGCTACTTGTTCCCGTTATCACATGATACATAACTCGGTTGCTTTCCAAAAGCTCCTGATTTTATTTGACAGTCTGGTTTCCTTACCATTCAAGCTTGCCAAGAGCTCCTGATTTTATCCGTAAGTCTGATTTCCTTCACCATTCAAGCATACCAAAAGCTCCTGATTTTATCCGGCAGTCTGGTTTCCTTCATCTTTCAAGCTTTCCAAAAGCTCCTAATTTTATCCGGCAGTCTGATTTCCTTCACCAGTCAAGCTTTCCAAAAGCTCCTGATTTTATCTGGCAGTCTGGTTTCCTAACCATTCAAGCTTGCCAAAAGCTCCTGATTTTATCAGGAAGTCTGGTTTCCTTACCATTCAAGCATACCAAAAGCTCCTGATTTTATCCGGCAGTCTGGTTTCCTTCATCATTCAAGCTTTCCAAAAGCTCCTGATTTTATCCGGCAGTCTGATTTCATTTATCAACCAAGCTTTCCAAAAGCTCCTGATTTTATTCGACAGTCTGGTTTCCTTCACCATTCAAGCTTTCCAAAAGCTCCTGATTTTATCAGGCAGTCTGGTTTCATTTACCATTCAAGCTTTCTAAAAGTTCCCGATTTTATCCGGCAGTCTGGCTTACTTCACCATTCAAGCTTTCCAAAAGCTCCTGATTTTTTCAGGCAGTCTGGTTTCATTTACCATTTAAGCTTTCCAAAAGCTCCCGATTTTATCAGGCAGTCTGGCTTACTTCACCATTCAAGCTTTCCAATAGCTCCTGATTTTATCTGGCAGTCAGGTTTCCTTCACTTTTCTTGAATTGACATCCTCTATATACAACCTGAAGTAGAAGAATCTGAAATCGGACGAACATGATTATTTTATTTCTTTTATCACTTAACATATTGTCAAAATCATCTCCCCATGTTTTCAGTTAGAATTTCGAAGTTCAACTTATTCAACATACTGGTTATTTTATTAATGTTTGTATAATATTTAAATGAAAGAGAAATATCTAAAATTATGTCTGTTACAACAAAGATGCTTCAGAATTAAGGTCAACCGATCCTGGAAGACTTATGTTTTCGTCTTTAAAGACATCAAGACGATTTTGTAGAGAGTCACGTTTTACCACTTGTTAAGTTTAACTTATGTAGAGTTGAGTTGAGTTGAGTAACGGGGTTTAACGTCCCAGTCAAGAATATTTCACTTATATCGAGTCGTCGCCAGCTATAGGCGAAAGTGCAGAAATTTTGCCTGTGCTTTGCGCTGATTGCATTATATAACAGGGTTCTTTACCGTGCCAAGCCTACCATGACACGGGACCTCGTTTATTTTAAGTTCCCATCCGAAAGAACCGTAACTTTCATTTCGTAATGCCGAGTGCTTGGCGACTACCCATTTTCAAGTCTTTGGTCAGACACGGTCGGGGTTTGAACCAAAGACCCCACTTACGGAGTGAGCATTCTACCATATAAATATGATAAGCAAACGATTAATCATTACCTATTTTGAAGCTAGCATCTATGGACAAATTTTATGACATTCAAAATAATGACAAGCGATGTCATATCTTACTTTTGAATTTTTATAAATAATTAATTTTAAAAAATGACATTTGACAGATTTATAAGTAACCCCGTTATAATTACATTCCGAGATACAATTAGGAAAACATTTATTTTGTAAATTTATATTTTAATCATTCGCGATATCAATCATAAAAAAATAGTTAGTTTACGGTCACGTTGTTCATGCATACATAATTTTTATATTATCTTGGTAGTTATCACTTTTGTATAAATAGCGGAAAGCTAATTTAGACGACGAGACATAAGAAAATATCGCAGTGTATGTGTGAAGGATAGAATACATTATGAATGTATTGTTTCTTTTACCGCTTTCCCTTTTCTGTTTATCTTTGCTGCATTACGGTAAGTAAAAGCTGCATTACGGTAAGTTAAAGCTGCATTACGGTAAGTTAAAGCTGCATTACGGTAAGTAAAAGAAAATTATACTGGTTACGTGTATTTGAGTTTTACAAAAACAACCGTTTTTATCAATGTTATAAAAATCGTAATGATGCTTCATATTCTTTTATTTTACATATCGGTATTAGCCATAGTGATTTCTTTTTGTCATCATAGAGTAGCAGAAACTAAAGCTTTAATGAATGCCTAATCAGGGGATTTGACTTAGCCTATGCTATGATACCATCGTACATTTTAGTTAGGATTATGTCAATTCTGTAAGTTCGACCACATTTGTGCCTTGGTCTAACTCAACGACTGTTTGTTATTACTTAAGTCCGAAACCCACTTGAACAAGACCATGTACTAACCGTCCTTAAATCGTGGTTATTAAGACTCTTAACCGTCCTTAAATCGTGGTTATTAAGACTCAACCGTCCTTAAACCGTGGTTATTAAGACTCTTAACCGTCCTTAAATCGTGGTTATTAAGACTCTTAACCGTCCCTAAATCATGGCTGTTAAGACTCTTAACCGTCCTATGTCGACGTAATTAAGACTATTAGCTGTCTTGATATCGTGGCTTAATGACTATCAACGGTTCCTAACTCGTGGCTATTAAAACTACCAACCGTCCTTAAATCGTGGTTATTAAGACTCTTAACCATCCTTAAATCGTGGTTATTAAGACTCTTAACCGTCCTTAAATCGTGGCTATTAAAACTACCAACCGTCCTTAAATCGTGGTTATTAAGACTCTTAACCATCCTTAAATCGTGGTTATTAAGACTCTTAACCGTCCTTAAATCGTGGTTATTAAGTCTCTTAACCGTCCTTAAATCGTGGTTATTAAGACTCTTAACCATCCTTAAATCGTGGTTATTAAAACTCTTTACCGTCCTTAAATCGTGGTTTTTAAGACTCTTAACCGTCCTTAAATCATGGTTATTCAGACTCTTAACCATCCATAAATCATGGTTATTAAGACTCTTAACCATCCTTAAATCGTGGTTATTAAGACTCTTAACTGTCCTTAAATCGTGGTTATCAAGACTGTTAACCATCCTTAAATCGTGGTTATTAAGACTCTTAACCGTCCTTAAATCGTGGTTATTAAGACTCTTAACCGTCCTTAAATCGTGGTTATTAAGACTCTTAACCATCCTTAAATCGTGGTTATTAAGACTCTTAACCATCCTTAAATCGTGGTTATTAAGACTCTTAACCGTCCTTAAATCGTAGTTATTAAGACTCTTAACCGTCCTTAAATCGTATCTTTACGAGTTTCAACCGTCCTTAACTCGTGGCTATTAAATCTCTCAACCGTCCTTAAATCGTGGCTATTAAGACTATTAGCCGTCCGTAACTTGTGGCTATTAAGACTATTAGCCGTCCTTAACTTGTGGCTATTAAGACTATTAGCCGTCCTTAAATCTTTTCTTTAAACTTAAAATCGTGGTTATTAAGAGCATCTCTTTGCTATTAAGAATCTCAACCGTCCTTAAACAATGGCTGTTTAGACCATAAACGGTTCTTAAATAAAAGGTAGCATCACTTATCGACTTAGGATGTTTCTCACGAAGAAAAAATCGTCGACTTAATAAAAATAATAATACGATATTCAGAATTTTTTTGACAGATTTCTTGTATAATTTTGTTGTTTTCTTGTTTATTATGCATTAATGTAATACTGATAGCGCGGATGACGTAATAATGTCCGTATCTTCATGCATATTTTGGACAGGCTACTTTTACCTATACATGGTAAAAATAACGGCATCAACAATGTATTGTTACACCTATGTACAATTCAAGATATCCCCCTCATCCCCCCCCCCAAAAAAAAAAAAAAAAAAAAAAAAATTGCTTACCCCTTTTTATTTAATATTTTTTTTTAACGAATGTAATCCTTGTATCTGCACTGATGGTTTAAAATTGACAATGTACTTTATAGTAAAGTCACAAATGAATCGCCCATGTACTTGGTGACAAATCATTTTTATTTATAATACCATATAAGAAATATTAAAGTGATGATACATTAATTATTCAGTGTATTCATCATATTCAATACTATGGTAAACTTTATAAGAAATATGAAAGTGATACATTAATTATTCAGTGTATTCAACAGTAAGATACATCAATGATACGATTAAAATTTCAAATTAACATAGCTTCAAACATTAACACTAAATTTGACCTGTAACAGCGTCACACACACACACACACACACACACACACACACACACACACACACACAGCAAAGCAGAAAACAGCGACACTACTTTAGAATAGACACAACTGCAACAGCGGCATAACAGCATTGACAGCGAAACAACATTAGCACAGACATAAAAGAAGCAGCAACACAACAAAACGACAGCGAAACAACAACGGCACCGACAAAACGATAACAACACACATCGACAGTGATAAAATCACAGCAGGAACAACGAAAGATAGAAATAATGTCATTATATATATATAATTATCAGGTGACTGTGAAGGATCATGTGCCAAAATAACGACAGGATATAACAACGAACGCTGTTTAAAGGAGATCAAAAGAATTGTGAGAAGCAAGAATGAATTTTGGATGGGAACAGATTATAAAAGAAAATGTCCAAATGGTCCACTGAGTTAACCTTCCTTGTTTTAATCCCATGCCAGATTCAGTGGACAGTCTTATATCCAGGATATTCGGGTCCAATGATCCCAAATTTGTAGCAGATGTCGACAGACTTTTAGAGATTAATTACGTTAGACAACCAGGTATGTTATTAATCATATATAAACAACGAATGTTAAAATCATTATACGATTGAACTTTTTCCTCATAGTCATCCATATAAATAATAATAAGATTGTGCTCTTTAAAATAAATAGGACAACTTGTAACCGAGAAACATTGTTCTTGACAGAGGTTAGCCAATTATATGTCTCATGGTGTCAATATCCTAGTTTTACACACATTATTTATAATATTACGAAAAGACAACAAAAATGATCCATACATTAGATGAATAAAAAACTATTATGTCGCTTAGCATCATTATTCTTTATTCAGATAGACAACACTTTATTTAAGTTCGCTATTGGGCAATTGGGATTCCAACTGATTGCACAGAGGGGTTAGTCATGACCCACCCATTAACGGAACACTAATAGCAAACTTTGTTGGATAATAAGAATATAAGATAAAAATTTAGCAAGTACTAGTATGTCCTTTCGTAATGGTTGGTATGATGCTAAGCATTAACCATATATTGGATTTTAATCTGGTGTCTGTACAAAGTCATGAATTTTGTAATCATTTTTCCTATATATGTTTTTTTCTTTTCTTGTTTTGTGATTTTACCATTTACTTGTATTTTGTTCTTATATTTATTTGTATTGTGATGTGTTATTGGTTGCTTTGACTGTCATGTACAAGCTATTAGATATTTGACATTTGGCATGGTTCCTCGGAAGTTTAAAGCCAAGTGATTGTCATTTTAACAAGTCAAGTATTCTAGTAATGAACATTTTTTAAGTTTCGCAAGCCTAGAAGCAGTTGAAACTGTCTTGATTTACAAGTACAATAATCTTAATTTGGACGGGAAACCAGAAATAAATCTCTGTTTCTTATGTTGGCACAGAGGTGGCATGAAATATATTTTTCCTATTACGTGCGCACGTATTACTCTTTACGTGCGCACGTATTATCTATTACGTGCGCACGTAATTACCTTTTACGTGCGCACGTAGTAACTAATACGTGCGCACGTATTACCTATTAGTGATACATGCGCACGTAATAGGTTAATCAATACGTGCGCACGTATTACCTATAAGTAATACGTGCGCACGTATTGGTTAATACGTGCGCACGTAAAAGGTAATACGTGCGCACGTAATATGAAAAATATATTTCATGTCACCTCTGTGCCACCGTAGTTTCTGCATATACCTTGTATGATTTCCGTTTCAACAACGCTATGACAACTTTAAAATGTTAGAATTACACACATGTTTGTTATTTTTTAGCATACGAGAATTACACATTTATTTTTCAGGATCATACCAGGCGTGTGGAAATACATATCGAGTTCCGGACTTAAGACAATTTAGCCTCGATCCCACTTCTAACGTCATAAATAGACCGTTTGATGTCCGCGGACAACCGGAGGTCAGATGGCGAACACGTAAAAACGAAGGTCTTTACACCTTGATTATGATCGATAGTCCACTCGGTCAAGTTAATCACTGGACGGTGGTCAATATCAGGGGTAATGACGTCAACAATGCAGATGTAAGCATTAGACAATAGATCTATGTCTTTTTTTTTTTTTTTTTTTTTTTTTAAACTATACTAGTATATCTTAATTTCTAAGGACGAATTCAAAACAAAAGAAGATTAAACTATTTATGTTTAAGCAAACCTTTGTCAGTCGCTATCATGGATCGACCCTGCAAACTCCCAGTATAATATTCAATTGTCACCATTATAAACCATTCACAACAGAAGCTGTGATGATTTGTCCTACGTCCTTGAGTGGGAGAACCGACAATGTGTTTTCTTCGATTTCCGGTCAGAGTTTATACACATACTTAAAATCCAGTCAACTTGAACGTCTTCCATTTTTATTTTAGATCCGATTAGATGTATTTGTATTTCAAGCTCGGTTGTCTGTTTTTGTATCAAAGTTTCTTTGACTGTACACATTTTAGAATCTGTTTCTGACTTGATAATTAAAAAGGGTTCACTGAATCCAATTAAGCTTCTAACTCATATTCTACTTATGGAATGTGTTGATTTTTAAATCTATTTACATTCCAGTACTTTGGTTGTTCATGACTGAATACAGTTTATTTTATTTTTGATTCCCTGCTGCTTTCTTCTTTGCAAACCTTGGAAACTCCGTACACTATTCTATTTTATTTTTTCAGATTTTGTTCCCGTATTTAGGTTCACTGAATCCGTTTTCTTTTGTAAATCCATACACATTCTTGCTGTTTGAACAAGACGGTGTTGTTACCATAACACCAGAATTAGTAGAGGAGTTCTCACGGAAGGACCCGGATGGATTACAAAGAATTAATGTAACTGATCTAACGATTCGTTTCAATCTCAAAGGCAAGTGCCAAGTAATGTTTACGGTTAAGTCTAATTCAAGTGAAAAAATACACGAATCTTTAACACAACATTCGATAAAAAAATAAATACGAAAAGTGAACATATAATGGCGAAGGAAAGAGAGATTTATATTTTGCTTTTCACCATAAAGCTCTTTCCCTGCATTATCTTGTCTTAGCAACTCCTTTTTTAAGTCTCGCACTTAATTTTTCATTTCTCTGCTTTTTGATTATGGGTTTCATCGAAATATTGATAAAAAATTATGTTGAAGATAAAACCCTTCTTAGAACCCCCTAACATCGAACGGTCCTACATCAAATACGTTTATATATATAGAAACTGTTATTAACATAACATGATACTTGGATAAAAAATGATGTTTTCTAAACTACAGTTAATGTATGGCTTTAAAATATTTTAAAATTTTGTTTTTTATTTCGAAAATTTATTCCACTCTTTTAAAGAAAAAAATTGCTTCATTAATTAATAAACAATAAAGACGAAAAATGTTTTTGATAAGTGCTTTATTCGCCCGATCTGGTTGTTTGTTTATCGTATCATTTCTGAAGCATTTCTGTGATGTATGGAATTTCTCAAACACGTAAAAATGTTTAGAAAACAATTTAAAACCTTTAGAGAGATTGGTAAAATTAGCTACTAGTAACTGGCTACTAGTGAATTACTTTTCTTCCACAAGTAAATGGCTAATAGTAGCTAATTTTTCTTCTACAAATATCCAGATACTAGTAGCTAACTTTACCCATTTCCTCTTGAGATAGTTTAAATGGATGTTTGTCCAGCTCCCAGTTTCACAATCATTGACTCAACTGAGTGTACAATCGATTTAAATATTCCTATTTCTCTTTCATCAATATTTTCAAAATATTAAGTTTTATAAGACAATTCTTTGTTTTATTCAACAAAACTACACTCAACAATTTAAATATAACATTAAATATTCAATTTTAACTGCATTATGTCTAAAAAAAATCATAAAAATACATATATTCCCTACTTTGGGTAAGTTTACACTCAATTGAGTAAATGATAGTGAAACTTTGACCTTGATCAGCCGGTCAGTCAGTGTCAGTTTTGTGTAAGTAAACTAAGGATCTGTGTTTGTTTTCACATTAAAAATACAATCAGAAATGTCCATGTTTAGCAAAGTAAGAATCCAAGACCAATTAGAACGAGGTACTTTTTGTGATTAGCGCTTGTTAAAGTGCTACCTCGCTATTTAAGGCGTTTTATTTGTGTTGTAGTTATATACAAAGGGATAAAGAAAAAAATTGTTCTTTTTGTTTAATAATAATAATAATAATAATAATAATAATAATAATAATGATAATAATAATATGAAAATAACAGAAAGTTTCAAGTTTACTTGTTTTTATTGTTTCCGAGCCATGCATTGATTAAGGTTTGATTTATAATGTATATGCGTGTGTTTTTGCTTAATTTTAGGATTGTTAGCTATAAACTTAGTTAGGATACTTCACGATCCATATTCCATTGAACAAATTAAAAACTTGCGACTTGTTAATAACTGTCCGTTTTTGGTCACTAAAGGTGAGTATACTTAAAGTTTGCCTATTCAATTTTACTACATCATTCTGCCACTTGGATTTTAAGAAATGTTTTACTTTTTAATTAGACTTTATACTGGGCAAAACCCACATGACACAGGAAAAGGAAAACACGCATGACTGGACAGAACCGGAAGTCGGAACAAAGCTATCGAGACGGCTATCAAACAAATGAAAAAAAGTAATGCAAGTCCTTATTTCAATAGATCTGGTCAAGTTTTTTTGGGAGGGGTAATTTAACACAATCTTTATTATAATAAAAAGACATTGTAGCATATCTTGGCCATTAACAACTTTTTGTGCATAATGTTAACATGCACATTGTTGGATGTAAACCGATTGTATACATTTTTTTTCAAGGAGGAAATTGTTGAAATAGAACAAGAAGAACTAGAAGAGTGACGCTAAATCATCATGCTACGAA